>OX461809.1:55395382-55731665 GCA_949802685.1 Dicyrtomina minuta
GTTCAATTTGACGGCTTCTTTTTCTTGGTCCATTTCTATGACAATGTTTCAAAGGATGCTCAAATGTTCGCGTAAGACTCTTTACAAGTGTATTATGTCGTCATGTTCAAGCATCTCCCTGTCTCTAGAGCTCAAACGCTACTTTCCTAAAGTCACTACATCCATCAACAAACCCCGCATATCTAAATGAGTGGAGGAAGCTACTGATATAGATATACCAGTACAGTATATACCTATCTATACCGCCTTTTCTCAAGATTGTCTGGAGTCTCATCATTGAGAATTCAACTACAACAAAACAACTGTGTACTACACGTTTATACTCTTCTATTAGTAATCTTCTTTCAAAGATACATAGTGAGGCGTTGTATTTATACGTGCTATATTTATTATAGCATTCAAAAATCAGCTTCTGAGTGTCCTGTATGTATATTGCTCTTTAAGCACTCACGTGTGACCAAAGATGTCTACTTAGGGATTCCATGAGAGAGAGAGAGAGAGAGAGAGAGAGAGAGAGAGAGAGAGAGAGAGAGAGAGAGAGAGAGAGAGAGATTCTTCTTTCATGAGACTTCTTTCCATGTCTTGATTTCATGTTATACAAAAAATGTGGAGGGCATTGTTGGGCTCCGTAACAACGTGTAAGACACAGCGAGAGTCTCAAGAAGAACGTATCAAAACAATGCATTATTAGAAGTATAAACCATTTCTCTCTAAATCGTTCAACTTATCCATCACACCAACAACCGTGATAAACGCTATGTTTTTGTTCTACAAATATATATCTGTACCAATGATAAAACGACCAAAACTTAAAAAAAAAACACAAAAAAGAGCAGTCCAGCAGCCCGATGAACCATGGCTGGGAAAATGACTCAGGTGATTTTCTTTCTAGTTTGGAATCCAAATCGAGATACATTTGAAATAATAATCCCATCCCTATCCTCCTAGGGAGAGAATATTTATAACAACAACAAAAAAGAAAAGAAGGAAAGTAAAACCAAAAATTGAAATTACTATATACACTTTGTAACTTTCAAGGATTTTATGTAGTACAATAAATATAGGATTATTATAAAAGTTCTTTTGTAATAATTTGTATTAAATCACGTGACAATAAAAAAAATATAGACAATGACAAGTTAGCAATGTAAATTTTGCCTCATTTTTAACAAGTGAGTGACATCCTTGCTGTACATTTAACTGTGTGTAGTACAGTAATGAAAAAGTAGATGAAATCAGAGCTGTCTAACGTGCGATAAATTCATGGAATCTAAGGTTAAATGAAAGTAATTAATTACAAGAGTCATAATGGGAGTAGTTTAGGAGACACTCAAAAAAATTGGAATGATGTTTTCATCTTTATCTTACACAGTAAAAGTATTTAGAGCTGTGGAGTTAAAGGGAGATGAAGATGCCTGCCTGACTGCCTGCCACGTGGATGGAATCAGTGAAAGATGAGGCATGTGTAAATTTGTATACTGCATTCCGCAGGATGTAGAGTAGAAGAAGAAGAAGATAAAGAAGAAGAAGACTTAAAAAAAATTTTCTAGTCATTTTCACATAAACACAATCTAATTTCAAGAAATGATTTTCCCTACGCGTTCCCTTGCTTTGCCTTGTTGTTGGGAAGCCCGAAGAAAAATTAATGAAAAAAACTTTGAGAGAGTTTTTGTCTCCATGGATGGCTGGAATGGCATGACATCGCACCGCAGAGCTAGGCAATAGGAAACTCAATGAATCACTGTATGTAGTTTCCCGCTGCCGTTCCCGTTCCCCTTGCCATTCCCAAAGCCAAACACGTCCAAACACCTTGTACACAGGATAACATACACACAGATAATAAAGCATGGAAAAAGGCATGAGAGACTTGTGAGTCTTTGAATTAAACGTGAGCAGTGAACAGTGAATGAGCAGCATAATATGGTTGTGTTGTTAAAGCGAACACACACAGAAAAAAAGAAAGATTTTTTTAATCTTCTTGTTTCAAGATCGGAATGCTTAAATTGAGATTTATCGGGGACGTTCACGACATTCTAATTGTTCATACATAGTTGTGATTAGAACGTTAGTTAGGATATAGAGATTCAGATAAAACTATCGACATGGGTATTTCTGTAGTTTCGCCGTCTCCGTCCTTTCCCTTCCCTTCCACCATATACCTACCTACCTACATACTCGCAATATGGTTTTATTATGCACGGAAACACTTCCTTGGATTACCCTATTCATCAATTCTGCAAACATGAGGACAGACAGAAGACGTACGTTCGCGCTCATGTTGAGTTAGTCGCACATATGGAGACTCAAACGGTTCTAAAAGTGAACCTTGTACAACGCTCACACTTCCACCAGACCAGGCAGACCCAGACCATAGGCCACACAAAGTCGTTGTTCCTGTCAGAAATCCAGGGAAAAGACAGAGAGAGTCCCACAGAATTTCTTGTCTTCATTTACATACCTATCTTTTTCTCATCAGGAGCAGTCAGCGCTACTGGGGAATCCAATTATCCCTAATGAAAAAGATGAGAACGCTTTTAAAAATTCAAATTCTCTTTCACCAACTTCTATCGTACAGGCCTCTTCTACAGGAATATCCCTACACTATAATATACATTTCCGAGTTCACAAATACAAATTGCAGTCGTCCTACGCTACAGTTACCCAAATTATGTTATGCTATTACTTGTGTTTGTTTCTCCTTTTTTTTCTCTCATTTTCAGCTACCCTTCCATCCGTGTAATTCAAACAACACAGAACAATGTAGTAGGGAACCAAGGAAGAAAAAAAACAGCTCTTGATTAAAAAATTTAATTTACGCCCAAAAATAAAAAATAATAGAAAAAAAAACAAGAGGCACTAAAAATATTACACACAGTATACCTATAGCCTTATATAGCGCTACGAGGATACCCTGGACCTTTTGCTTCGCCATCACTTTCCGGAGGACCTGGACTGCCCTATGAGTCCCCTGGACTTTGATCCATACCCTACTCAATGGGAGGGTGCGGACCTATTGGTTACGCCGGACTCTTTAAAAGCAGCTGTGTACAGCTTTAAACCATTTAAATCTCCGGGGGTTGATGGGATTCTACCTGTCTTGATACAGCGTGGACTGCGCATCATCTCTGGTCATTTATGTCGGTTATTTAAGTCCTGTCTGTCCGTAGGATATGTTCCCTCTGGATGGAGGACTTCAAAGGTGGTATTTATACCTAAACCAGGGAAGGAGAACTATGGTTCGCCAAACGCTTGGCGACCTATTCAGTTGAACTCCGTCCTTCTTAAAACTCTAGAGAGATTAGTTGACAGGCATCTCAGAACTCCTGCCTTGGAAACGAGGTTAAGGAACAATCATCAATTTGCTTACATTAGGGGAGTATCAACGGACGCCGCTATTCACAGAGTGGTGGCGTTTGTTGAAAAGTCCCTGAGTGACAACTTGATGGTTTTGGGAGCGTTTGTCGATGTTGAAGGTGCATTTAATAATGTGCTATTTAAGGCTATTGACACTGCTTTGGGTCAGTTTGAGGTGGAGACTCCCATTCGGCTCTGGATTAATTATTTCATCCGAAACAGGGTGGTGGTCTCTACCATCAATAATGTGTCCCGAACAAGGAGTGTCAGCCGTGGATGTCCACAGGGAGGTGTTTTATCGCCTTTACTGTGGAACCTAGTAATGGATGGCTTATTGGTCTCCTTAAGCACATCAGTGCCGTCCCTTCTTAATCAAGGATTTGCGGATGACACTGGTATTTTTCAAAGAGGAAGAGTTTATGACACTCTTGTATCCAGAGTTCATGATGGCCTTCGGGTCACTAAAGCTTGGTGTCAGGATGTTGGTCTTAAACTTAACCCCAATAAAACGGAACTAGTATTGTTCACAAAAAACCCAAGGCTACACCCACCGCCAATGCGGTTTGATGGCGTTTCCTTGGAGATTAAATCAACAGTGAGGTACTTGGGGGTCGTTCTCGATAGAGGACTCACGTGGCTGCCTCACTGTAAATCCATTTGTTTAAAGGCATCAATAGCGCTAGCTCGATGCAAAAGAATGGTTGGAAGGAAGTGGGGACTATCTCCAAGAGTGGTCAAGTGGGCTTACACTGCCATCGTCAGGCCTCTATTGGAGTATGGCATAGTGGTGTGGGCCCCGGCTCTTTTGAAGGTCTCGTATGTCTCCCGCCTTCAAAAACTTCAAAGGCAAGCATGCCTAATGATTACAGGAGCATTACGCTCAACTTCAACATCTGCCATGCAGTGCTTGATTGGCCTCACGCCTATAGAGTTTACTCTGAAAGCGGTGGCTATACGGTCCTGGCATAGGCTTAATACAAGGGGTCTCTGGACTCCCAATCCGATGTTTGGGGGGTCGTTAAGTCACACGGCAATCTGCGAGGGGGTGGGGTAATTCCAGCCCTACCCTTCGCATGCCAACTGACTGGACGAACCTCAAAGACATTAATTCTAAACGCTATGATGTTGATATTCAATGTCGTAGTGTGTGGTCTTCTGATCTTTCGGAACTTCCCTCGGGTGTTGTCTGCTACACGGATGGTTCCAGTAATGGAGTCCTTACGGGTTGCGGAGTACTCATTGAGGGGAGGGCTGAGACAAGAACATCACTACTCTCTAAATCGGTTTACCTAGGTGAATACACCTCGGTTTTCCAATGTGAAGTACTGGCTATCTTCCACGCTATCACATGGCTGGAGGATAACAACATACGTGAAACATCTATACACATTTATGTGGATAGTCAGAGTGCTTTGAAGGCACTTCAAGCGAGGGTAACAACCTCGCTATCTGTCCTGGATTGTCATCACTGCCTTAACAGGGTTGCTGCAAGTAACTGTGTCAAGCTGGTGTGGATCCCAGCCCACTCTGGTTACCGTGGTAACGAGGAAGCTGACAGACTGGCAAAATTGGCCTATGATGCCGATAATTGCCGTTTTATTGGCCCTGCTCCCGTGGTCCCTATTCCTTTATCGCTTGTTCACTGGACAACCAAAGAGCTGTCCTGGGAGGAGCATAAAAGGTCGTGGAACATGGAGCGAGGGTGTAACAAAACAAAAATATGGATTGACTCGCCACTCTACGGTAGTCGATCCTTAATTCGGCATTCGCGCAAGCACCTCCGTTGTCTGGTTGGTTTAATCACCGGACATGGAGAGCTTAGAAGGCATAAATTTCTTTTGGGTTTATCGGACTCGCCAACCTGTCTATGTGGTGAGGAAGACGAAACCCCCATACATTTTCTTACCACGTGTCCGAGGTTTGTTTTTACCAGGAATTTATATCTAGGTAGCTGCATCCTCACATTAGGTATGTTAGGTCAGGCCACTACGGGAGAACTGCTGGCGAATGCATATGCCACTGGTTATCTCGTGGGCCAAAATTAAACATTATTAACGGGACGTCCGCAATGGGCCTTATTGGCCTTGGCGGTGTCCATGTGGACCAATCCCATGATCCACATGGTGCCCAATAAAAATAATAATAATAATAATATATAGCGCTAAAATAATTATCCATGTAATCAGAATATGTGTAAAATCAAAAGTTTTGATCAATTATTATGTAATCATATTCAATTTTAGCATTCCACTGTCATATGCTCATGGCCATAACGGCAACGGACCAAACCATAATCATATACCTTCATGGCTGGCATGTTACTTTAGCTACACTCACACTCACACACAGCCCTTCCTTCCTCCCTTTCCTGCCACTAAAAATAAAATCGGGAGTTAGTATAGGTACTAGAGCTTATCTGTCTCTGTAATAATGGGCTCCTTGGAAATTGTCTGCGTCTGGACTGAGTTTCATTATTTACGCCCATATCGCTGAATTACTTCTATTTGACTCGTATGATCTCCACAATTATTAGATTACAACTGGAACTGGCCGCACTAGGAATAAAAGAGGGAGGAGAGGTATACAGCTACATAACTCGGGCCCACAAATACAGCTAATAAATAAAATATCTTTTGATCTTTTGAATAGAGAGTGAGTGAGTGAGAGAGAGAGATGGAAATAGGGAAAGGAGTCATCTGGTAGTTAAGTGAAGTGATTTCACGTGAGATCAGAAAAAATGATGATAATAATATACAGAGATAAAACCATAAATTGATTTTACTTTCTCTCCCAAAGAGGATCCCAGTGTCCCTATGTCCTATGTACTGAACCTCCCATAAATCAATTTACAAATAAAATGTCCATTTATCCATTTCCACAGAGCCATTGTGTCACATACTGTCTCTGTGTGTGTAGGTATAGTAATTTTCCAATTTTATATATGTCTATATCTTTTATACATACTCTCCTCTTGTTTACTCCATTCCACGAAAATACGTAGGCACCTATATATGTACGACATCCCAAGCTTCCTTCCACACATTTGATGAAACTTGCAATAATTGCCTCTATGCATAGTCAAATAGCCTCGAAATTTACAAGTAGAGGATAAACTAATTCTCATAGCTCAGCCTCCCGCTTCAGTCAGAGTCAGAGCTTAAATTATATAATAGAATCCAGTAATAGGACAGCCACATCTTACACAGCTTACACTTCCAATTCCAATGTAATGTGCGAGTAATTTAGTGGGTTTCTATATTATGTCTCGATGGTTTATCTTTCCATTTGACTTTTACTGCCAGTGCAGTGCCGTAGTCTGCCAGGAGCTGTATCAGTGAATCAGTTACAGGAGCAGTTTTTGTTAGTTTCATTTGAATTTAGAATCATTCTGACTCCCTATGTTTCCTTCGTGCAGAACATGTCTCTGTGTGTTTCTGTTCTGGTCCTGGTCCTGGTTTTGTTCCATGGACATAGTGGTCATGCCCTAGCTCAAGCTGTAATATTCCCCATCCAATTCCAAAAGTCCAATCATATATAAACTATATGTACAATCCATAGCTAGTAATGCCATACATCCCACATACTTTCTGGGTAACACTTACAATATACATTAAATATTGGATCTGAAAAAAAGTTTTCCACATCACACTGCCGCGCCGGAGAGACTGGCTGTGACTCTGAGAGAGCACCTTATATTATGATACAATTCAAGTCTAAAAAAACCTATGCAAAGTTCCATGCCAGAGCCAGGCCAGGCCAGCAGAGCCATCGCCACAGAGCTCCCAATTCCAATTCCAAGCTGGTTCCCTTCATCTCTGGTCTCTGATCTGCCTGGTTTTAAACTACGTAGGTACGTACATACTACATACATTTGCCCACTTGATGACTTACACATAAACACAGAAACATATTCGCCCATAGACCAGACAGAAATGATCAAAAGCAGAGTTGTTTCCCCTCTTTCCTCAGAGGTCTAGTATGTACCTACACGTTGCGTACCTACTCCTGTCTTGAATATATTACTATGATGCATATGTATACATGTTGGTGGGTTTAAAATTAAATAATGAGAGTAAACTAATGCTTGGACACACTCACTTGCTTCGTACTCACGGTCATGGTTACAGGGGTTGATCGATTGAAGCTGAAGACGCGACGAAAATTCGGCCACTTGGGTGTTGAGAAGGATGACAAAAATGAGGTTTCCGAAGGTTTATCCTTCTCCAAAATGTCTGTGACTGTCACAAAGCTGGGCTCATTCTCCAGTCCAGACTCCAGCTTCTTCCCGTCCTTAGTAGTCACCAACAAAGTGTCTTCAATTTTCTTCAAAGAGTCTTCATTGAGGAGCTCCTTCTCAGTTTTGTAATCTTCATTTTTACCCTTTTCCTGTGAGGGGAGTCACATCAATATAACAAGTGTCCCAATTAAATTATTTCATTACTTTTGTAGTTTAAATCCTTAGCTTTACTAACTCGTTCAATTCCTTGAGTCAATCAATTAATTTATCCGTGTGTATAGAAACAAAAAAAAGCATAATATCTCTCACTCCCAACTCCAACTCACAAATCCCAACTCACAAATATAGGACATAGACGAGGAATATATACAACTATTTTTATTTAGATGCATAACTTGAGCTCCATACTCAATTTATTAAATTATTTTTTTTGTGCCTGTATTTTTAAAGATGAGAGCTGACACACTTTTTTATTCCATTAGATTTGTAAGTGGGGAAAGAGTAAACGACAAAGTATAGTGTTCGAATCTTTAAAAACTGTTCACACTTCCTCTTTTTTTCTTGTTGTAAAATATCTGTATGCAGAAGCTATACTAGTTTGTAGGTAACTTAACTATATATGTATCCATATGTAAAAGTACCTAGGTACCTACATTAAAAAATCCAAAGGAGTAAAGCACACACACACACACACACACACACACACACAAGCTTTATCTATACAAACTGATTGCCTGGAATTCAATTCCGAGCATGATTAATACAGATGATCTGATGCTTTTAAACTCGAGATGTCATAAGTGGAGGAAAGCTCAAATCTGGAGCAGTATAGTGGCTGGGAACTTGAGGAAGGAAATCAAAACGCAGCACTAAAAAGTCAACACTCAAGTCACTCTAATCACTTTTCAGTTTGATATTTCAATGTGAAATGGTCCCTTTAATTGGGTGTAAATCTCCTCTGTTCAGCACACTACACTATAATTTGGGATTAGATTTCTCAAAACACGAAATGGAGAGGCACACAAGACTACACACACAAAAATCCATTAGTAATTTTTGAAGGAAACAAAAATACTGTTAACTCCTCGTTAAGTAGTAAGTACCACTTCTCTCGTCTCTCTCATCTAGTCCTCGCCAAGGCATAGGGATGACCAAGTCTCAAGTCATGGAAGTATGTGCCCAGCTGCTCGTTAATCTAACCCCTGATTTAAATCTAAAGGAAGGGAAATAAAAGCAACGGAGCCAGAACTCAAATGCGAGGAGATTCGATGGATGCATTGGATAATAGATGAATGAATGGATGGATGCATCAACTTATACTTTATTACACTGCACATTAGTATGTGTGTGCTGCAGTTTGTATAGCAGAGAGTCTTGTCTGATATCACCCATCTTGCTCCTCACCATAAGTCATCTACCCAACTATAAGCATTAGGGTTAGGATGTTAGGAATAATAATGCAAGACTGGAGAAAAGAAGAACAGAGAAATAGAATACAGAAATTAGTAATTCGATCTCAAGCCTTGCCAGCCAGCCAGCGAGGCAGTGAGTCCGTCAGCCCGTCAGCCAAATGATGCGATGGCATCGATGCCATGGATACCATGCCAGGACCGGGCCTCATCACATCATGAGTATCACATCATCATGCTGCACTAAGCACGATCGTATCGTTTATAAATTAACTTATTTACTGTACGCGTTTCAATGGGAGAACAATAGGGAAGGATTCCCTTCCTGTCAGTGTCAGTCAGTAGTCAGAGGCAACACGGCTCCTTCATCATCACAACATCAATAAACAGGGAAACTATCTAATTGAGAACTGTGTGCGAGTTTTGTAGGCTCATAACACTAATAAATCTCAGGCCATTAGGCTCTTTCTCTCTCGTCAGTTTCACAAGTAGCGTGTCTGCCTAGTGCCTGCCCCTGTCTGTTTACCTATATTTAAGTAGGTATGTATAATTATAGAATGAGCTAAAAAAGACATATATCTACATACCTGTACCTATACGCGTCTTGTAGAGTTTCACATCTTCCTTCTTTCTTCAATTTCTTCCCTGTATATTTACAGTTTGCAAATAATAGATACAGTATGCCCATACTTATGACTTCCATTTTGTTTTATTAAAATGTAGATATCGTCAGTGAAGAACCAAAATGACCCATATCCATTTTTAGCTAAAAACAATATCAACTATCTACACAAATATTCAAATATGTCTAGAGAGCATTCTGCAGTTTTCAAACACATCGAATTAAACCATTTTACACCTTTTCAAAAACATGGAATCAGAAAATTTTGGACATTTTCAAAAACATGTAAATAAGACATTTTGCATTGTTGAAAAACATGAAAATAGGACATTTTAGGTTTTTCAAAAACTCTTAATTAACATTTTACGCATGTTTTCATTTTGTTTTTATGTCATATAGCTCATTTTGATTGTAGCTTAAATTGAATATCGGTCATTTTGATTCTTCAAAGACGATATATAGTTTGTTATCTACCTAAGTCGAGAACATAAAGCGTTTAGTTGTGATTATAGAAGAGCCTACCTCAGGCTTATTTCTCCCCTTAACTGCGTAGCATAGTTAGACGGACAATTCCTCCGCTGTGGAGATTGTATTAATGTAAAACTATTTTTACTATTTCACTAAACTATTCATGTGTTTACATTTCTACAATAATTCTACATGACTACTTTTTCCTCACGCAGTAAAATTATCAACTTAATAATTCCTTCCACTAACACCCATCCATTCACAAAGGACAAACCTATATGAATGACTGTCCAAATAAACGAAAGAAACAAATAAGTGAGCATGTGTACAAATGCATTATAACCTACCTATATCTACCTTCCTTCCTATTGCCGTTCCCGTTGTCATCATTTCTCTTGCAAGACAGAGAGACTCTCTGAGAAATGATGACAACAGAGAGAGAGAAAATCTGATGAGTAATCGTTATAAAAAAAACTCTAAATTTGAAGTCGTGATATTTCGCTATTAAAATCATTGACTGATAAGTCAGAGAACAGAGGAGGGATGATGTTGATGTAAAAATGAGCACAAGAACTCATTAACAACTTATATATACTACACCACCACCACGACTCGGTCAATATGATGATATACACACAGAGTGTGCACATACTATAAAAGTCTTGACTGAATTTACTTTAAATAATAAAATGCCATTAATACACGCAGAAACTGAAGATATTAAACTTACTAGCTAGATTGTTGTCTTTACAGAAACTATATAGATTTCGAGGAATAAGCGTATACAGATATAACTTGCTCACGTTCCTACAATTTTTACTCATATCATTGTCAACTTTATACGAGTGAATTTACGCGAGGTATTATTGTGTGTACGTATTAGAATGCAGCAGTGCCTACTTAACGAAACTTTAAGAAAAAAAACCATAAATGTCACTGCCAAACATTTTGCTCTAGTAGCTCTCGTATATAGTGGAGCTAGTTATAGTATATAGGTATATATGGAGTAGGTATACGTTCTCCAAACGCATGGATGGAGCCATGGAGCATCCAACATGAGTTCTCTCAACAAGTTCACACAAACTATACAAATGATACTCATTACTCTTAATCCAATTTTTTTCTTATTTTCAAAACAGTCATCTGTCTCATATATAATAAATAAAATAAATACAAAAAAATACAAAAGGAAATTCACTGAGCTCCAAGAAGAAGGACGGCCACGGTATATAGTAACAATGAGAATCCACTGTACACTGAAGCCGAAGCAACACAGGGATATGAGAATAATTATTGCAAGCACAATAATAATTGCAAGTATGTAGAACAATAATTGCGGTGGCGGTGACACATCCATATGACTCAGTGGTATAGGTATAGGTACAGATACATTAAACATTATCTATTAACATTGCCATTATCTGAATGTTATGATCAACAATGACAAACATGTAGGCATGCTCATGATTATAAAATTACAAATATATACCTATATACCAACTATTTTCCTACTTACACACATAAGTGTTTTCTCCTTGTATTTGTGTTTTTTTTCATCCCGCGCGTGAAGGAAAATTGGAGGAACAAGAAGTGGGAAGCTCATCACACTATACTACAGTCACAGTAGCAGTAATGATAATAATTGCAATTGCAGTAATGCACACTGTCAAAAAGTAATTGTGTGTAAAGAAATTTTACAGATACTGAGCTCCGCTGTCGCTATATGTACCCACACATAGAGGGGTATAGTTGACATAGAGGTCTATATGCCTAATGTAAAAAAAATAGAAGTAATGTATATAGCAAAAATTAGTTTTAACAACTCGGTGAGGATTTCATATCCCAGTATCATTTATTTACCAAAGTCGTTGTAAGTTATATTTTACTCATTTACGATTACTGTTATTTGGACCTACTAAAACTCTAAGTCATTGTCAAGCGATACAGTTTTGAGAGTTTTTCGCGAGAGAAAAAAAAATGTATAAAAAATGAAGATATAAAAAATGCAATGCATATTATGTGTGTTTATGTCCAAGAGGTAGACAGAAGATGTTCTTTATTACTATGAATTTAAGTAGGTAGGTATATCTATACTCATAAACTACAATAGGGATGGCATATGTACCTAACTAGTAAGTAGCATTTTAGCATATATTCAGAAATTCAGAAGAATTAGAACTGTACCTTTTAAATGTTTCGTGTGTACTTACACACACGTTACGTTCACAGAAAAACGTATAGAGTGTGTCACGAACGACGTGGAAAAGTATGGACGGTGCTGTGCGGTGCGGTACGGTGCGGTGGGTGGGGGTGTTTGTATAATTATACCGTGTAGTAGTCAGTCACATGCATATAAACCTAGGTATACATGATTATAATATATTTAATCGTAATCGTAATCGTAAACACAAACATGAACTAAGTTTTTTTTTCTCCTCGTCGTCTCATTATGTGAGAGACGTTCAATACGGAAATGGAAGGAGGAGGATTCTTATTCTAATTCTATATAGGATTATACATATAGGGAAAAGAGGGGCTTCTAGATTCCAGAAAATGTGTCGTACTAACATTTTCATAAGTCCAAGTCATATACCTATATAGTCTTGTAGTAATTGGGCTGTAGTAAATGAATATGGATCCCATAGAGTTTTCTTTGAGACACACTGTCGTGCCTTAGCAGGATATAATACATCTTTCTCACACTCATCATACAAATACTCAAACACTGACATTCTCCCTACCCCTGGTGGCTAATCTTAAGGATGTTATGACTCAAATTAAGCAAAAAATCTATTGTCAACCACGTTCTTGTGTCATTTTTCTTCATATTCCCTCGCCACGTCCTCTTCCCTCTCGTCGAGCTGAGTTCTCCTGTCGTTGTAGGCCTCCTTATTGCCTTTCCTTCCACATTACCATGACAAGTCTGTCCCTATCCACACTCTCAGGCGAGGATCTAGGAGGTGGGCTACAAGGCAGTTGCCCACCCCAAAATGGATTTTTTAATATAGGCTAATGGAGGGTCATTTAAATCAAGATGGCACAGTTATATCTTGAGTTTGAGTGCAAGATAAAAATGATCAATATCCATTTTTAGCCAGAAACAAAGTTCACTGTCAACTTACGGAACAAAATCAGAATATTACGATCCTAAAATTTTTGCGAATAGAACATAATATGCAGCACTTTTCAACAAGATGTAAATAGAACATTTTGCCCTTTTCAAAAACATGTAAATAGCGCATTTTGTAACTTTCAAAAACATGTAAATAGAGCATTTTGGAATTTTCAAAAACATGTAAATAGAATATTTTACACTTTTCAAAAACATGTAAATAATACATTTTGCACTTTTCAAAAGCTCGTCAATAAAGTTTTGCCTATCTACCTAATCTTTTTTGTTAACATAGCTCATTTTAATTCTAGCTTAAATTGGATATCCCCCCCCCCCCCGCAGAAACGTTTTTTTTAGATCCGCCCCTGCAAACTCTAAATTCTTTACATTAAACAAAGTTTGCCTCGCTGTTGTCTTTTTCATGTACGTTCCCGAAGCGGAGAACATAACTTATACTACGTAGATAGGTCCCTATACCTACCTAAAGGTACTATGTATCCATTGAGGAATCCCGTGACACATTACTAAGCCTAAAATTTCCAACATGATCTTTAGACGGATCAACTTTATCCTATTATACTGTGTATACCCAAAGTTTATTTTTATTTTCTCTCTCTTCTTGTGAAGACCGACTCCAATAAACGTTTCTGACTGTCTCTGTCACTGCCACATGAACATATAGAAAATGTCTACAAAAATACACAATCTTTACTCTCATTCTTATCCCGTGTCCCGTTCACAATGCACCTACAAATTTATGAGCATGTATATACTTATATGCATAGAATCCGTACAGGACAGAACTCTCTGCCGTGCCATTAGCATTATTATTATGATAAATAAGATGTATTGCTTCCACCACTAATATGCTCCCCTTCAAAGATTTCAAAACCAAACACATATATTTTTCTTTTGAACGCTTTTAAGCTATAAACTTAAATACGAGTGACTATTATGGCTACATGGAAGGATTTTCTATGTCCCATATATTTTATAGGGTAACTTCAAACTTGATCCTAAATACTTGGTTCGTACAAATATCAGTCTTCCCTGCCTGCCTTCATAGACATAGACAGATACCACAAAAGAAAATAAATACTGCGTAATACTCAAGGTAGGGAGGGAGGTACCTAACTATGCAGTTGATACGTTTACAGAAATATTAAAATTTTATTATTTCTCTCAGGCAAAAATGGGACTGTAGACTGTACAGTTCCGTTGCCGCAAATTCTTGACATCCGCTCGAGTTTCTCTGACTCCCAATCACACGTTTCCATGCGGTTTATGTCAAAGAAGGTCAAGTACAGTCAGACCAACACCAGCACCACACACTGCCTCACTAGTCAGTCAGTCCTAACGATTAGTCGGCTACACGACAGAAGATCGCAGACAAAAGATCGCAGACATAAGATCGCAGCCACTTGATCGCAGGGACACAAGATCGCAAGACAAAAGAGCGTAGCAGACGAAAGATCGCAGACAAAAGATCGCAAGACAGTAGAGCGCAAGGACGAAATATCGCAGTGAAAAATGAGTGCAAGGCAGTTAGGCAGTAGAGTTCAAAGACAATTGAGTGCACTTCCGAGGTAAAATTTCAGTTAAGTCAGCATTGCTTTTGGAAGTAATTGGTGGCCCTTAGAAGGGCCGTTGGTTAAAATTGATTGATATGTCAAAAATAAAAAAATATAAAAACATAAACAAAATGTTTGCAAAAAGGGTGCTATTCAAAGTCGAAGTTGTGGGCAATTCCTCGAAGATAGTCTGTAGTTCGTACATCAAGTAAATGGTATGTATCCACAATACGACGCATGCGTATTGCTTTTTCAGAGTAACGGCGTCTCCTAGCCGGAGGACCTCGAACTGCTGTAATACCAGCTTATACATTCGTATTATAAAGTAACGTATTTCCTATTTTAGACTACAGGGTGTACTATTCAAATTCAAACCTCCCAGACCCGTGTACTAATATAGGCCCGTGTATTATTACAGACCCGCGTACTACCATATAAAACAATGTTAAATAGACCCGTGGACTATTCAAACTCATACCTCTCAGACCCGTGCACAATTACAGACCCGTGGTCTAAAATAGGAAATACAGTAATAACTTCAGCAAGGTATGGTGTGGGTCTATAGGTTCTTGTAATTATTTCATTGCTGACATATCAATTCATTTTAACAAAATATTTAACCAAATGATTTCAACCTTTTAAGGGCCACTAATTACTTCCAAGAGCAATGTTGACCTAACTAAAATGCTACGTCGGAAATGCACTCAATTGTCTTTGAACTCTACTGCCTAACTTCCTTGCACTCATTTTTCACTGCGATATTTCGTCCTTGCGCTCTACTGTCTTGCGATCTTTTGTCTGCGATCTTTCGTCTGCTACGCTCTTTTGTCTTGCGATCTTGTGTCCCTGCGATCAAGTGGCTGCGATCTTATGTCTGCGATCTTTTGTCTGCGATCTTCTGTCCTGTTCCCTACTCATGCAGATGATACGGAGATGAGGATGAGGGTCAGACAACCTTCCATTCCACTTATGGTCGGCTGCATGGCTGCATCAGCTGTACATATTTGCCATTTGCACGCAAATTATTTCTGGGTGACAACAATGGTATTTACATGGTATTCGGGTTAAAGTTGAGCCATAGCTCCGCAGGTTACACACACAACTAACTAACTAATGAGTTCCGCATCACAAAAGCTTGAACAGGTCCATCTATCTCTACATAGAATAAAGCTTCTAAATCAAAGCAATTATTACAAGGGAAAGTTTCATCGTATATATAGGTACGCCGAAAACTGCCGTCCAAAGAAGAACACCTAAAGCCTAAACCAGAAACGAGCTAACAATGCCATAGAACAACAAAAGCTGAAGCTGAAAGTGACCAAGTTTCTGTGGCTCCTTTTAATCCTGACAAAGAATCTGAGAAAATGTCTCATGAATTCTCAGCTTATAACTTGGAGCGTTTCAAGTTATTCTTCAAAGTCCTGTGTTACCTATACATGACTATGCAGTGGCAACCTCCAGACTTTGAGAAGAATAGAAAGCGAACGTGTGTGCATTCCATGAGTTGGTTGTTGGTTGCATCTGGGTAAAAATCTAGAGTGAAGTTATATAGAGCTCCACATAAAAGATCATGCCTCTGTAGTAATGAAGAAAGGACGCATATAGTTGTAATTAAATGAGTAAGAGGGAAAAGAACAAACTAGTAAGAACTAAGGCGACGTATGTTTTTTGTGTATGTTTATACAATTATATAGACACACACACAAAAGCATCTGTGACGTTCAACTTGTGGTTTCTTTTCTAAATGATACTCTGTTCTGTCTGACTTGTGATGAGTTCTGGGAGGGAAGGGAGTTTGTTTGTTGTTTGTAGACTGACGTATATGCATATAGGCACCTAGTTATATATAGAGTATAGGTGTGTAGGAAATAGAACTATGAATGTGAGAGGTTTAAAAAGAGACGTGTGATCACGTCCTCATCATTGAATAAATAATATAGGGAAGCCATCGACGGGAGACACACACTGTGTGTGCTTGCCCAAAAAATGTTTCATGTCCGTTGTTTTGTGTAGTCTTTTTTATGAGTGAGAGTTGGTCGCGAGATGAGACATATTATTTGGGGATCTATAACACACGTATGTACATGGTGAATGCATATGATTACCTTTTCCGGTGGTCTCTCCTTGGATCTCTTTCGTAGTATTTGAGGAATTTTAATATTTAAAAGTGGTCGTTTGGGTGTCTTACCCTCCTCTTCTTTTTTTGATTTGTCCGTTGGCTCTGACTCAACTTTAGTATCACCCTCTGAATCTTTGATCATGTGCTCCTTCTCCTCCATCGCAATTTCTAGTTTGTCTAAACTTTTCTCTTCCGAGGCTAGTGGAGCGTGTTGGGCTGACTCGATTAGGCTCATTTTTCCTAATAATCTTGTTTTTTTTCTCTCTCGTCTTGTTCTTCTTGTCCTGCCTGTGCGATCTGAGAGACTCTCTGCCTCACTCAGCTTCCCACAATGAGTCAATCGAGAGACAGAGGAGGAACCTATAGGAAACCACAAGAGAAATCCAATTGAGCTACTTTACTTCATCATGACGAATGATACACTATTGAATTCTTGACATTTTCGACTTGACTGTAATGATGTATGGTGGAGAGAATTCCTTCTCCAATTCCAAAAGTCCCAGCACACCACCACTACCACCACTACCGCAATATGAAAAGGAATACGAAATAAGAACCCCTCCACCACCAACACCACCACTACCATGAACCATCCGAAGGCTAAAATATTATCATTCGATCTGTCGCAACTTGCTAGGTTCTAGATAGATATATATTGACCTGTTTAAAAGTCCCCTAACATCTAATCCAATCCAAAACCATATAGCATCATCCCACAGATGTTCCACAAATCTTATAATATTATACTCATCTCTTCTCCCTGTGCAAACTTTGCATCTCTCACTCTGTAATTCCGCTGACATGACATTTTTTCTATTTTATACCCTGTAGCATTGAGACTAAGGTATTCTCCGGCTCGTCCTTCTGCATATATCATACAAATTGTTATTTTTTTTCTATCTCTCTCTCTCTCTTTCTCACATACAATTTCATCTCCATCCTCACCTCGGTCTCGCGGCCTCGATCTCGGTCTCGGTTCGGTCACACACACACAGCTTCCATCAGTCTCCATCCCATCTACATCTCCCTGCCCTGTCACTCGTTTACATACCCACCCGCCATGCATTCAAAGATTCAAACCAAACCGAAAAACAAATACTGCTACTACTCCTATATTTGACTACGTCCCCATTTGGGTCTCGGTTTCATCTGTCTCCATACAACTCTCCAACTAGTGTATGTAAATGGATCCGAGAGATTTTCATGCTATACCATGAACCATGACAATCCTCCGGATTAAATTTTTGACGCAATTCATTCCCCTGCACCACCGCAACAGTCAACTTTCTAGTTTGTATTCTGTTTGTAAACTAAACCCACACAGTTTCACCAATCTTCTGCTCGGCTTCAACAATGTTATGCTCATCAGAGAGAGAGAGACACCGGGACGAGAGACGGAGAGAGAGAGAAAACAGTGGTTGCTGCCACAAGAGTCTGCAGACTGTACAGAGCACACAGCTCAGAGCTCATTTGTAGTCTCGGGAATTGGGAAATGTGAGCCGGGTCGTCTCCACATCACACTCTAATGTATTATGGAGAGAGGCTTTTGTTACGTATTGACCAAGCAATGCTACCACTGCCAACAGTTACTTAAGCCAGAGTCGGGACTGCGGAAGGACTACTATGGGGTGTTGCGTAGCAAGTAAGGTGTCCTTCTATTTACTCGTTTCCATCCATCCATTTTCCTCAATGGCCTCAATAAGAGGGACATATGTACAAAGTACACAGAATAATTTGATCTTGATCTGTTACGTCACATTGGATTTGGATTTGAATCCGATCTACAGCAACGGCGTCAACGGCGTCAGTGACAACTCCTGTGGTGGTGGTGGTGATGGTGGCGGCGGAGCCTTGTGGACTGAATCGGATAGATGTGCCAAACGTACATGTTTCTCTCTGTCTGTGGACGGCAGGCAGGAGTGTAGTAGTTGGATTTTCATTACCGGCGTGTCATGTTCGGTTTTATTGTGACTGTCGTAACAAGATGGGTAATCACTGAGGCGGAAGGGGGGACCTTTTGATATTAAAATGTATTAACATTAAATGTGAATACAAAAACTAGGCACACAGTATGACGGAGCTGATGACGAGTGGAGCGTCGCTCTCCTCGACGTTCCTCTCCGCCGCCACTACTACTACCGCACCACTATGCTATGACTCTCAGTCAAAGGTTTAGTGAGAATGGAGGGAGTTTTCCGTTCCTAGGCTCCATTGAGAACCGTGTGATATATGCTCCTCAATGGTGAGATGAAATGGTAAACGGTGTCTCAATGTATCAAAGTACCTCCGTATGTACCCACCGACGGGGCCACTATGCAGTTTCTACTGGGGATGGCCAAGCTATAATAGCTCTGCACTGTAATTTAATGAATGAATTGAAACACACAATTAAATTGTACACTTTACATAATAGCTCTAACTGAAATCATAGCCACCCCATACCATTAGGACATACTGCACAGGGAAATGCACATACAGATGCATGCGGAGACGAAGACGCGGCCGTCGACAAGCTGAAATTACGCTTTCCCACGGGTAGGGCCCCGCAACGTATGTCATATGATGGGGAGGACTCTGTGTGAGTGTGTTTGGAGTAATAACCATTTCTGTTATGGTTTTAATAATATCCACACACACACACACAAAGGTAATGAAAATTACTCCGATGATGAGCATCCATGATCGACAGGATAATAAAGAATTTACGATGACATAGTCAATAATATGGTCGTCCGTCCTCCGGCTCTCATGGCATAGTAACATAGTCGTCAAAAACCTCAAAGACTTATCGACTTGACGTTGTAAATGTACATACAGACCAATAATCCAAATCCAAATCCACCACCAATCCTTCATCCACCAGTCCAGCTTCCTTTTCACGGGAAGCAGTATAATACTAATACTAGTAAACATCCCTGCACCATCCCATATCACCATCTCGAACGGTGTGTGGGCACTCATTCCTCGATGATAGGTACATAAATCAGGCAGGTAGGTACCGTATTACTTCTAATAGAACCCGGGTCTCCAATAGGCCCCGGGTCTCTATTACAACCCGGGTCTAGCTGAGTATTTTAATATACACCCCGGGTCTCTAATACACCCCGGGTCTCCAATACACCCCGGGTCTCCTATACACCACTGGTGTTTAATACGTTGCGAGCCTGGTGCAACTCATATTTCAGCTTAAATTTCACTACATCTTCATATGGTGTAACAGTAAGCAATATTATAACTACGTTTTGGGCAATTGAAACGACTCTAGTGCCCTTTATTGTCCCTTAATTTTTAGAATTAACTTTTGAGAGCGCTGATTTTGGGTATAACCCGGGTCTCTAATACACCCCGGGTCTCTAATACACCCCGGGTCGCGAGTCAAATTTTAAAATATAACCCCGGGGTTCTATTAGAAGTAATACGGTATGTAAAGTTACTTCCCGTTTACAATCGAAAGTTACGGGGTTTTATGGAAACTGTGTGTGTCGCTGTCTCGTTGGACGTCCCAAGTCCAACATAGAAGGAAAAAAACACACAATCATAATATATAATATAGCATGCCATAAAAGTTTGTCTTTATTTTTTGTGAGAGGGTATAGAGTTGAAAAGATGTAAGACACCTTACTAGTTAGATATAGGGAGCCATCTCGATCGGGAAAGTCGCAGTACCTATATGCATATATACTCCTGTGCTACTCCCTCTTGTAAGTTGTAGCAGGGTGTATTATGTGTGTGTGTGTAGCCGGGAGAGGCAGTTATTACGAGGATGGTTATTAGGAGAGAAGAAAGATACTGTGGTTGTAGGAAATGTTGAACAAATGGGGAAGGTGATGACCATTTGACGTGACGGGAAATTCATGTCGACGATTGCATCCATCACGAATAAGAGGAAACCGGTCGTCGGGCTTGGCCACGCTCTGGGCATGGGTCCCCGTCACTCTTACGAACCGGAAATGTACCGTGTAAAAAGAAATTAAGATAGGAAAGAGAGGGGAAGACCTAACCAAAAAAGTCCTCCAGACTTCCACTAGCCAAATACAAAAACAAACCTCCTTTTTTTTAATTTTTACCTTGTGTGTACTCTTTAGTGAGTTAGCTCAAAAGCTAGAGCTTTCTCAGCCTTTTCTGTAGCTCTCTCTCTAGTTGGGGCACTTTATATTTAGCCTAGGAACTCATATGTTTAGACAGTGGGGCGGATGCCAGTGCGTCCTCATAACTCTGGAGCAATCAGCCTTTGACTCCCATAGTTTGTAGTTTGTCTTTTTGCAGGTAGATAGATGTACGGAGAGAATACACGTAAAACTGGATACATAGGCATAGGCACATGAGGGTGTTGGATGGGTATGTATCTACGTCTATATGGACTTCTGTAGGTGATTTTCCTTGATGGAGTTTTTGAACAAATGAGAAAATGAAACTCCTTCCAATCCCCATCTCCGGCTCGTAAATAAATTGAAAATACTCGTAATAAAAACCTTCCTTTCCTCTTTGATCTACCTGAACCTGAACTTGTAGCTATTCAAGCCTGCTCCGTCCACAAACTCCAAAGTGCCACATGCATCACGGGAGTAAAAGAGAAACCAAACCAATATCCATGGATCCATGCACACACACGAACTTGTCCTTAGTCCTTCCTCCCAATCTGCTCCTCTCCGCTCCCCCCTCCTCCCCTCCCTCTGTCTCCTTAACGTAAAAATAAAGTGGAGTAGTACAGAGTCGTAGATCGCGGGTGGAGCAAAACCTTTTTTCATATGCCTTAATGTCACTCGACTAAGGCACTGTGTACAAGGTATATCTCACAGACCTCTCACATTGTTAGTTTCTTAAGTAAGAATTAGTGCGAACGGACTTTTATCCGCTCCTCTCCTCTATGCCTCCATGAATTTTGGACAGACGGAGTAATAGAAACACCAAAGAAAGAAGTGCAGAGGACGAGACATGAGTCTTGAGTATGCTACGAACCTACCTACCAAGGTTTCATTTGTATTTGTATTTGTCCTCACTCCTGTGTTTGCTCTCCTTCTTGTCTTCCAACCTACAAGGCTTGAGAAATTTCATTATATTCCGACTAAAAGAGAGTAGAGAGCCTTGAGAGATGAGGACGGACGAGGATTGAGACAGAAGGCGCAGAGGAGAGAGGGAGAAGGAAAGCCGTGTGTCGTTGGATGCCATTTCCGTTGTTGTTACTTTTGCTTGGCACTATGGCTCCATTAAAAAGACTTTTAAGACTCACTCGAGATTCGAGAAATAAAATGAGAGGACCAACCAAAACCAAAACCAACGCAACCCAAGGAGCTTCTGTAGCGTTTCGTTTGCTGGAGGCTACTCAGCAGCAGCCGAGTCTTGAGAGAATACATCATATTGTTTCATCCCTACGTTTTCTGTTGAATTCGAGCTGTGGAGGAGATTGAGATTTAGTAAGGTGTGACAATGAAGATGGTGAGGACGAGATTTGAAATTAGCAGAGCAGAAAATTTTTATATGTCGAGCGAACAAATAAAAGATTGAGTCAAAAATTTAACTCGAACAGCAGCAGGAAAAGTCGTTAAAATCTTTAGCTCATCCAGGTATATGCTTTCCGTTGACATTCTCAGGCTCGTCCTCATCTCTTTAACTCCTCAAGTCCACGAGTCCACAAAATAATAATCAACTGACACTCTGTGCGAGTGGAAGGATGGGACGAATAAAAAATCTCAATCTTATCGTTGGTCCCATAGTCATTATTAAATCCTCGTCTATACCCTTATACCTATGTATCATACATCCAGGAGACAACGCAGCAGCAGGAGGAGAGACACACGCATACAGACAGTATTTGTCATAAGTGTGTATCAGTATCAGCATCATCGAATTTAGGTAAAGTAAAATAAAAACTGTTGTGTATATGAGTGAGTGAGAAAGACAGAGGAACACCAGGAAATATTTTCAATAGACAAGATGCGACAATAACTAATGGGCTAAACATGCATGTCGACAGTCCCGGTGGAGTGTGGAGTGCCAAGTTCGGATGTTCCAAAGATTCAAGAACAAGACAAGATATTTTGTACTAATAAAAGGAGCTCCATGTTCTACATCACACCGATCTTTTACACCACTACATTCCTCTGCCACTGTACATATCTATCCCTGTCCATGTTATACTTATGCACTCGTAGTATCACACAAACACACACAGTCACAACTTATGCCTCATTTAATCTCTCTCTCTCTCTCTCTCTCTCTCTCTCTATCTGTATCTCGACTATTAGAATAGAATTAAAAAAAAGAAAAGAAAATTCATGGATCATGGGTGAGTATGTACATAATAGGAGATGGGAGGGGGGGAAGACAGAGGAGTTGAGCTGCACCAAATACTTTGGTGTGCATACAGTCTACTTCTCGCTCTTAACTGACTCCGAGATCATTTCCACTTTGTCCCTATATATTACCTACTTCCTTCCCTTCCACTAGATTTAGATTTAGATTTTGTCTGGATCTGGATCCAAACTGGATAACTAACCGGAATCAGTCACCATTTCACCCTTTAGCTTTGAAATTCAAATCCAAAGATGTATTTAAAAACATTTCTCATATATAATATTTTCTTGCATTTTAAATTGTACAAAAAAATTAGTTTGAGAGCTTTCTCACTTTTCACATCCGTCGAAAATTCCTTCTATACTTTAAAATTATGTATCATTTAAGGAAAAATTATTTGTGTCAAGATGTATAGATGGTAATATGGGGCAGGATTTTAAATGATCGAACGTGCGCCTCTCTACCCTCAATGTATCCCACCCTACTACGAGTCAGCCGAGTATGTAGCCCTTTTAATAAATCCATTACGGGTGGATCCTTTAATAGATACTACTTAACCTACACACATTTGAAAATAAATACAGATTCTCAGATTCCCTCCTATTATAAAATTTATGCTGCTCCAAAATCTTAGGAAAAAATCGAACAAGTTAAGAAGAAGAAGAAGATCCTCTCTGCTCTGACCTGGTCTGCCTGTCTGTCTCTCTGTCTGTTGCTCTTTAAGGCTCAACCCATTTTAGAACAGAAATTTCAGCGTGGAAAACTAGTTTTTCTTCTACGCCACTGCCACTGCTACTGCCACTGTCAAGCACTCTCTTACATTCTAAAGGGGGAAAAGGAAAAACCGAGTTTTCGAAATACGATCGCGGGACTTGCTCAAACAAACATGTTGCATGCAAACGTCATAGTAGTGAGGCAAAGGATCCAAGTCTCACTCACTCAGAACGCATAAGGGAACAGAACAGATTCCTTCAACACGAACGTCTACACTCATTTTACACAGTGCCATATGCATGACCATGCATCTATCTCTCACACACTCCATAACTGATATATTATAATTATTATATCTCCCAATCTACATACAGATATCTCCTCTAACTCCGTTTATTGGAACGCTGAAGTTGACGTTGACGTTATTATAGTGTTCGTTCGTTCAGTAGTGTGGGAGAAGGTTGTGGCTCAGAAGTTACTCTCTGCCTCTGCCCTAATAATGGTAGTACCTACCTACCTACATATATCTATGTGCTGAGAGTCACTTAAAAATTTTTGTCTCACGAACTAACTGTACCAAAAAATCCCCCTTGTCTCTCCATCAACTGTTTTAATCAATAGTATTCAGCATCATTTCCATCCTCTCTCCACACACACACACACTTTTCAGCGACTTTCCAACGATACTCATAGGTACGACACGAAAACAAAACATAATTTATATGAGCAGGTGTTGTAAAGATTTAAATTCACTCTTGTGTATTATTAAATTATAAATCATCTCATATGCTCATAATATGGGACAACCAAAGTTGAATCGTATTCTAATAATCATAATCATCTCCAGTCTTTTACAAGAACCACTCAGCCCGTGTGTGTGTGTGTAAATCGTTGAAACTAAGCAACGTCCTTCTCCTTCCCATTTTACTCGTTAAATTATAATTTTTTTTGTACACACTTATCTGTATATTTATGCTTTGACTCAGTCACCCGAAACTGTCTCCGCAAATCCAAATAGCTTCATAATAGACGCGGGGTTTGTAGCTTCCTCTGGATTTCACTATTTTATCATGATGATGATGGTGATTACTTTAATTCTTAATGTGTCTGTAGGTGTACTAATATACCTACATAATGTATCCAACAGGTATTTATTAACTCAATCCAAGCCAGCCATCCATGCGCCCTGTGTGCATCATATCATAGCCACTCACTCGTCTTGTCAACTCGTAAATTACACGAGGCTTATATAAAAACCTTTACTTAGTAGGTCTTTCCTTCCATTTCTTCACTTACCGCCTTCTCTCAACCCGTTTTTAACACAACTATTAATACTGCTCCTACCACCACACCACTACGAAACCACTACTCTACTCTCATCTTTCTCCAGAGATCCAAAATCCAAACTACTGAACAGGTATACGAGTACGCGAGTACGAAGTAAAAGAGGAACTATGTACTGCTGCACATATATATAATATATCCAAAGAAAACCATTAACATTACCATGGGCTCTCTGTCCTAAGTAGAATTTACGAGGAGCGTTTACCGTGATGAGGCGTGTTAAAAAAAACTAGAATCGGAGAGGAACTTAACAAAGGGTATTGTGATAATCTTATTTGACTGTAATCCTCAATTAGAACATATAAGTAACCCAGTATTTACACGATCCACCATTGTGATAAAGGTACGCTAAACAGAGCTTAGGAAAGCTTTAAATTAATACTGACTCAGAGAGATAAACAGCAGAGAGAGAGAGAGGAACCACCAGATCATTTTTACTCGTACACATATAGGGATACGGTGATGGTGATGGTGTGAGAGGAGACGGACGATGTGTCTTCCTATCTACCTACTTTACTTAGGTAGGTACTTTGTTTCAGTATATACAAAAATGATGGCAGTTATAGACCAGCTGCATACATAGCCTTGAGTCAAAATATTGACGCACTTTCCTACATAGTTATTATTATGACTTAAATGGAGGTAGAGGAGGGAGATGTAGAATGCGGAGGAATGAGAATAACTATTTGGACTAACGTTATAATAGGTATGTATTTATTTATATTAATTGAACGTGTCTCCTCCAAACATTATCTAAGTATACTCTTGGATGCCCATATATTTTATTTTTTTTAAAGACTAGTTTTATGGTTACCTGTTCTGTTCCTTGGGTCTGGTCCGTGTCCGGGCCCGGGTCTGTAAATCTTTTTGTGTGGGATGATATAAAAAAAGCAGGGAAGAGAGTCAGAGAGTGGAAGTTCTCCTAATCCTTGTTGTCTCCTCTATGGATGTGAGAGATGATAATTTTTATAATCTCAAAAATTATGTTCCCTTAAACTTTATCACACATTGAAATACAATTTTTTCTTTTCAGTCGTACACTCATATGTAGTGGGAGAAAAAACTAATGGGAACAGGAGCACACTGTACGTTGACTTTAGACCCGCTGATGTCTTCAATGCAGTATAGGTACTGTAAATACACAGTTTTAATTTTTAGTAGAATGTATATATGGATTACCTATATATCACACTTGTCATTCGGCGGTACTCTTCGGCTGTATAGGAGTTGTATTTCCCTTCACTGGACAGTGTATACACAGTTGACAGTATATTATATTACGAGGAATTCCAAGGCTGTTTATTATTTATTTACTCCCGTAATGACTCCTGCCGTCTGCTCATCATCTATATAATTTACCTACGCGTATACTTTTCCACCGGCGGACGAGATTTGTTATTATTGTCTATGAAAGGTTAACACACAAATTAAAACTTGAGATTGCAAATTTAATGGGGTAGGCACATTTAGGAGACTACTAATAATAACTTTTGAGAGTGACAATGACGTGGTTATTAGGGGGCGCTTAGGAGATGTACGATTGGAAAGTGGTGGAATAACAAATTAAATGAGTCGAAGAGCTTGAGAATGTGAAGCGGACACTTTGATGGTAGTGAACAATGAGAAATGGAAACCAGATGTACACCGAAAAATCACCGCAAAAACTTTAAAAGTAGTTTGTTTGTGTGTGTGGAATGATGAGCATGGAGTTGGTTGGTTTTTGTTGTAGTGTTTAGTGTATAGTGTTAATGTTCGGCGTCGGCTTCGCGGCTTCGGCTTTGGCTTCGGGCAGGGAGACCTGCTTCAGAATAGAGTACTCAAATACACAGAGAGAGAGAGACGGAACAACGCACTGATTTCTCCACCGCGACCAACTCTATTCCCACCGCATATTATTTAGTGCGTGTTATTATGATTTGGCCTGAGTGAGTCGGACTCGGACTCGGACTCGGAGCACACTGCACTACTGCTCCGGGATGGCTTGTATATCGTGTGTTTGTGCGTGTGTGTGTGTGTGTCTCTGTCTGTGGAAGATTTTGGCTGACCGAGGAGAGCTGATTGCGAGACTGACTGGACTGGTATATGGACCCAAAGTTAGAGAGGACTTGGAGCTCAGAGGGCTCACTTATTCGGTCTTCACCAAAATTTACGCACAAACGCACATCTGTGTATGTATGGTTGTGGAGAGGACGAGAGAGATAATAAGGATGTAAGTATACCACCAGGCGAGGTAAAGTACACGTAAATAGTATATTTCGGAAACGGAAAACTTGTATAGTGAAGGCAGACCATAGGGTAGTAGTGTTGGGACAAAGGACGCTGACAAGCTGTCGGATGGAAATACGCGGTTGGGAGCTGTGAATGAGAGAGCCTTGATCTTCCACCGGGTTGAATGGGACTGCTAACTGAAAATTTTTAGGCACTTAGGGACCCAACAAAAGCAGCAACAGCCGAATCACCAATACCAACCAAAAACTTTAAACTACTACCTATCTCTCTCTCTATGCCCTCTACGCCTTCCCTCGTCTCTACCTTCCGAATGGATGTGGCGAGTTGAGCTCCTCTTTATACATTATATTCGAGGCGAGAAAGTCTCCCCTTCAGGTTCTCCAACGTCTTTTTCCTCAGACCCACTACTACTACTACTATTACTACTACTATTACTACTATTACTACTAATACTGTACCATCTATACAGGAGACGCACATGTACCTACACTTCTACTGCAGTGAGGAATAAATCCATTATGGATGTACATGTGGCTCTGTTGCAGGGAGCTGTGTGTGTGTGTGTGTGTGTGTGTGAGAGAGGACTGGGACTGGGACTGAAGGAAGCAAAATCGTATTCTACTCAAATGTTTTTACATATTATTATATAGCGCAATAAATTTCTCTCTTGTGCATCTTTGTCTATGGAATATTGATGATATGTTGGTTCATGGGTCTACCTCTCTGCCTCGTCTGTAGTTTGTAGTTGTACATCTCTCTCTCTCTCTCGCTCTCTCTCTCTCTCTCTCTCTCTTTTGCGATTCTTTCTTGGATCCCAAACAGAAAGTGTCTTTGTAGTGAGGATGGGAAGTTGAGAAGAGTAATGGGGTATATAAGGTAAACAGGGAGAAGGGAAAATCAGCCCGCTTTGCCTTCTTCGTTATTATGGGTTCTCTCTACTCTGATTTTCCTAGAGGTACACTATGTACCTATAATGATATGTATGGGAGAAACGCGGATTGTAAATCTAGTAATACAATCCCCCGGTCTCCAATATACAATATATAACTACTACAAGAACAAGTCGGACCAAAACCAAACCAAACCAATGCAATATGTGCTAGGCCAGAGCAAAAAAATGGGTTTTTATTACAGTTTTTAACTGACTGAGTGAAATAACTGTGCTACGGACTGGGATTGTTAGAGACGGTTCAAAACAAATGGTAGAATAATTAGAGTATTGTCATGCGTCCCATTATTCAAGTACAACTCACATCACACTCTGCATTTAAATTTACATTAAGTCCAGCCTAGAAGCCATTACTGACTGATGCGCTGGGGTCCCTTCATAATATCTTCCTATATTATAGTTGACAAATCATTTGATAAAAAAGTCGTAACTTTGTAGCCTTTTCAGGCTTGAGACTTGAGAGTTGTCACTGTGCATCATATGTAGAACAGTGATGGGGGATCTGACGATATCTGTAGATTGCACGCTTTACATTTAGGCATGGAAGCGAGTGAAGAAATGTTAAATATTTCTCAGGGAAACCAATGGATACGGCCTCAAATTTGATTTTATATCTCTATAAATAATGAGAGTCTCCAGTACATTTTAGCCCAGCGCAGCGCAGCGGCACGTAGGCATAGATGTCTATAATAATAATGAATTGATTGCTTAGATTAGGTAGGTAGGTACCTAGGTACTAACTAAAACATGAAAGATATGGAAGTAAATTAAATTTTTCCGTTTCATTATTTTCTCCGCTTCATGATCATGTCATGCCACTGCCACCGCCGGGGTGAGACTCGGAATTAAACGGAACGCTGTATATGTGTGTATCAATCATAATGGTAATTTTAATTACATTTGTATCATAACATACAATCAGAATGGAGCATGGAGTCAAATTTAAAATGGAGTCGATCAAACGTTACCAGCATGGACGTATGGAGAGCGGAGAGACTATATGGAATATGGGGGGAGTGAGGACTGTGTGTGTCATATAAAATTATAGAAAATAAATAAGAATTTTATATTCACAAAAGTTTTAGTGGAGTTAGTGAGTGTATACATGTATAGGTATATGATGGGGACGTGCGGACCCGTGCGCAACGAATAGCTCCTGCTCGGTGAGATATCCTGTACATAGATGTTATCGTGAAGAGTGTGTGAACCAAGTTTGATGTGATTTTTGTCCACCCCTCCTAATTTTCCATGCCAGGAGCCGTCAGTAATAGGTGTGTTCCGTCGAGATCCTGCGAATATAAATCCAATTTTATATACATGATGAGGATGAAACGAGCATTTCGGAAGACTTTCTATGTGAACTCCTCTCGTCCCAAATTCAACTCGTTTCAAGAGTTCCCAAACAGATTTGATGAGCCAACTTCTGAATGGATGAATGACTGGATGATCACCAATTTGACACTCTCTTGTATCTCCACTCGAACATCTCACAACTCACCAGCACCAAAGCTATAAGCCACCAGTAACAGTAACAGCCCGTCATGTCACCATGTCGACATCCACTCTTTCACAGTACAGGCACACACACCCTACAGGGCTCTTGAGAGTAACTTATGCACCTACCCACATACATACGTACCTACATCATCTGTAAATCGAAATCGAATGATTCTTACGGTCTGGCCTGGTCTGGTATGTGCTACGAGGTCGTTATGGACACGCGTGAATTTTTCTCAAGTGTCACATTTAAACATTATTATTATATTATTGCCACATTTCGTGAAAGAGTGTGAAATTGTCACATGGATGGTAATGATAATGATAATGGCTGTCCCCATACAAAGTCCCTACCTACATCTCTATATACTCATCCCACTAATTTCTAAGTGCCCTAATCTTCCTTCATTGTATGTGACTACATGATCTACGTCTCCCTCAACATTTTCCCGAGGTACCCATATGGGCGTCCCTATAAGGTACATACACATGGCATCCCTCCTTTTCTCCAGTTCGATTTATCATTCATCAAGTTTTCCCGCTGTATGGCTATAAAACGGGAGCGCTCACAAATTAGCAGCTCGTCTCATTGGAAACAAGAGCTCAGCTCCGCTTAGAACTATAATTAGTTTACAGCATGTCAAAGGATGGTGAAAATAAAAAGTCCTTACACGGTCGGATAGGTCCAGAGCGCACGGCTCTGGAAGTCCCAAGTAAAAAGTGTATGGGTGAAGAGATGAATAATTAAAAGGATTAAATTCTTGGAATCCCTCAGATTTAATGAGCTCACGTTGACTCTGATTCGGGTGGAAGGAGGAAAAGATGGGCGCGTCTCGTGTTCAAAGTGTTGATTAGTCCTATTACTTACTCAGATCTCGTTAGTCCAAGACAGGATGTATACATTGAGAGTCCTTTGTAATGCAGGTAGACATGGCGTTCGCTTCCACTGCACTGTATAGGTAATCATACATCCTTCCCTCTCCAGTTTCCTTCAGTGTTTTTTAAAGTGCCTAGGTACACAATGAAATTGCTCCCAGCTCATGGATACGCGGCTTGTCTATGGATTCGTTGATATGGCACGGGAACGCATTCTGATCTGACTGGGACAATGCGTGAAGCTAACTTTACTGCGATGATGAGAGAAAATCATTACTATTACTATTAAAAAAATCAATGAATGAATCATATTATGAGAATGTCTATGTCTGGTACATAGTTTTTTGGTTTTTCCTATGCCACATAAAATTTTCAGTTGCTATAGATATACTCACCTACCTACCCTTAATTTGGCTGCATAGGGGGGACTTGGAGGGAAAAATATTCAGAAGGAGACTTTTAGATTAAAAATATGAGCAGTGTGCTGCGGAGTGAACACGACAGTATATAGGGAATGGATGAACTTGGACGAGAGAAATCGTATCGTAAAGCTATCCCATTTGCCTGAGCTCTTTTTTTATTGTCAGCCAGAGAGAGAGAGAGATTTCAATAGTTCTCATAGACCTTACGTAGAGTTTGTGTTTTATGAATAAAATGAAGGGTCACACGAGTGAGAGAGAAAGAGAGGCCTTATAAACGGCCGGCCAAGCACATTACATTCACTTTCGGGTTGTAGATTCCGAGATCCGTGCTGCACACCATCCCAAGAAGGACATGGGGGAAACTAACTACTCACGCAGAGTACATACTCACGGCTGTTGTTCCTGTTATTGTATGAGTAGTATAGGTAGCTTGCAGGGCATCACTGCTCGCTCTGTACGTGTATATTATAGTGATTTGTTTGCTTATTGAATACTATGTGTAGAAAAATACAAAGCAAAGGTATCTATCTATGGAGAGATAGAAGGATCCGCTCTCACTCACTAGTCAGATCCGTGCGGGTTTTATTTTCTAAAGAATTCAATTCTAAACTTCTAACATAACAACCTATGCATGACATGGTACGGATAAACTCTCTCGAGTTCGCGTCCGTCTCCTCAACTTGATAAACTCTACCTACCAAACCAACTCAAACGTACACACAACCTTGCTCCTGTTGCTTGTCGTGGTTGTATCGTTGAGCTATGGACCAGAACCTATAAGGTAGAGAGATCCACCTGGATAAAGGGAAATAACACCTGGTAAAAGGAGCTCCATAGTTTCCTTTAGCAGTCTAACAGACAGAGACGGTTTTCCACACTCACGTTTTTTTTCTCTGTCTCTCTCAAGAAACTCAATTTTTAATACGGCCATTTCCTAATTCTACTGCTGTGACAGCACAGCACTGGGCACACAGCTCCCTGGACAAAATAAATTTTTAAAGGGAAAGCAATTTAATTTTATCAGTATTTCACTGAATCTCAATAATTTACAAATCCGTTTATTTTTATCTTCTCCAAATCATTTGTACATTCATCAAATTTTTAAACTTTACAGACAGAGACGACGAACGAATCCTTTTCCCTTCATACTTCCACCAAGTCAAGTTTTCCTTTGTTATGGGTCGTTAGTGTGTTAAATGAGTATTAGGCTCTTGGTTCTTACTACCTGAATGGTTTTCTCCACAACGCATCGCATCGCCATAGAGTCTCCCATTTCCTGTCAAACACAATTTTACCAAATATTTTCATCTCCACGCAAGCTTAAGTTGTCTTGCTAGGCAACAGTTTTGCCCTCGTAACTTGACTATAATTATTTAGTAGTAAGTTAGTTATTTTTTATCGAGTATTATACGTGTGTGTTTATAGGGAATTACAGTGTTGGGAATTATTACTATGGAAGCAAGTTTTATTTAATTACAGACACAAGTTGCCTTATCAATTTTGTTGGTACATTTCGTATACTATAGCCCGTAATTATTATCAGATAGAATTAGTTGTTAGGTGCACATTTATAATTTTCAATTTGTACATTTGACATTTAATCTGATCCAAGCGAATATGCGTTCGTGATACATGATGGAGTATAAAGTAACTATGTGGAGAAATGAAAATCAAAATTTACATTTTTCAAGAGAGCCTATGGCTTTGTAGCTTAGCTAAACATTTCTTTAATGGTTGGTCTATATGCGGTATCTACATATATGTTGTAGGCCATAAGCAATTTAGGCCCTTGGGCCAAGGGACAAGTCCATACGCCCAAGGAAGATTTTCTGGGCTAGGCCACAGGGATTTTATTCTACTTGTCGATTCAACCTTTTTGGTGGATACGCTATGGTAGGCTTCCGGTCCAAGCTTATGGTCTCTAGTCCAGAAGAGTTGGGTTTATGGACTAGCCCCTTGGATAAAGGGCCTACACTGCTTCTGGCCTACGACATATTTGATATACATATACCATATAATTAAAGAAAATAGTAATCTCGGAAAATGTTTCATTTGTGAGAAAGCAATAATTATTGTCATTTAAATTTTAGTTGGGGAGAGAGTCGTTATTGGCGTTACGGATAAGTGATTTACATATTATTGTATTAAGGTTCTCTGCTACAGGATATATGGTATGGTAAGGGACAAGGAAGAAGGATACGATTATGCATTAGTCATCCCAAATATTTGGTCCGACTTGTTCTCTCCTTCCTCTCTCTCTCTCCTCTTCCCCCTCTGATTTTAGTGTTCAACTCTCGTCATAGTTGTAGTTCTTGAGCGTAAATATATTAATGATATACGCTCTGCTCTCTGATTCCAGTTGTATGCAAATAACATGGAATTATTCATAATACAAACTTATACTAATTTGATAATAAATCAGTCTCACTAGCTCCCGGCCTTATAGCTATATAGCTTCACTATAGTACATATACGACCAAATTATGAAGTAGGAAGAACCCCTTCCCCATAACTGGATGTACGGCTGAGTGTATAATTGTTTTGATAAAGGTTTGTTGAGAAGTAAATTCAATTGCATGGTTTTTCACAGCTAGAATCAAGCAACCCACTGATATAGAGATACCCACGCACGCGGCCACGCATGAATCTATGGGCGGACGGAGTTATATACTCTGATATTATTCCCATTCTCAATGAAACGTAGCGAGTACGAAAGTTAAAGTCAAAAACGCGGACATGCACTTACTCTTACTCACATGGTGCAACTTTTGTAGGTTTCAGTATTAAGTACTCAAGGCACCACAGTAGTAAATATATAGTACTTTAAAATCCAAAGTTAGCCTTACTAAATAATAGTGCTGGTTATCATATAAGTTTCCATTCATTTAAAAAAAAACATTTATGGGATGTGTCTTATTAATTATGCTATACTGTTTTTTATTCTTATGTGTTTCCGTGTATTAAGCTGTAACGTGTCAAAGTCAAAATTATATTTACTTACATAGGTTAGTATAGTAAGTAAATAAATAAACGCACTGAAACTAAAAATCCAGTGTAATCTGACCAGATCTAAACTTTATCTTGTGACACTTTAATTCCCATGACCCGGAACGCGGATTTATTATGAGAAAGGTACGTACGTGTGCCATGAGGAGGATCAGTTTCTCGTTTATTAGAGATTAGGTTAGAATAATTCGATTTGGTTTGATATGACTGCTTTATTTAAATGTCAGGCTATTTCGTACAGCCGTACACATTATACGTGTTCTGCTGTACGACAAAATCTGACATTTTAATAAATAGCATAATATATTTTTACCCTTTAATTTTCAAGCACAATATTAATACGCTGAGCTCAGGTAGATTGATTGGTTTGGCACATGTAGGTTTATAATAGTAATCGCCTACTAGCACTAGCACGCGGGCTCAAATTTATTTACACAAAATGTCAATTCTAGACATCCTTATGTTTACATATATCAGTACATCTCATTTTGTGTGTATTTTGTAATAGGGAGCTATATGCTGCTGGGATTTATTATGTAAATTGTGAAACGGTCTGGGAATGTTTGACAAGATAAAGTCAATAGCGACAATGTAAATATATATTTCATAGTTGAATTATGTATAGTTAAATATAATATTAAAATAAATTTATTCAACATAAATTAAAATACGCCTTTTGTTTACTTAATCCATCTTCAATGTTTATAGAAATACCGATGATATGACGTATCATTGTGTATTTAAAATCAGATGAGAAGAGCTAAAAAAAGGCTTATTTACTCATCATTAGTTGTCGCAAGGACAGAGACAGCATCTTGACCTTCAACATATTGCGTCGAAATTTGAACTTTTAGAATACATTAAAAAATATTGAATTACGTCCTGATTCCTGATACTTTTCCCATCATCTCATCATTTTGTAAAGAATAATGAAACCGACTTTGTAAAAAAAAGTGGCCGCCATGGCTTTCATGAGTTTAAAATACTTTTAATGCCTTGCGTTCATTTTTATTATTTTAAAATTGTTCTTATAAGAGAAGAGAAATATAACTTTGAGCTGTGCTGTAAATTACCCTCTTAAAAATGGCACGTGAAATTCGGAAAAGTAATGTTGACATGTACTTTAGGTAGTACCTACATATTTTGAATGACCTTAGAAACATGATTACAAGATTTTTCCTCATAATATCCAGAAACCCCAAAAAAGTATTTCCGCAATCGGATTATAGTTTCGACAAAAGAACAGTTTGTTTTTGATGAAATCTTACTGCTCCAAATATTTTAGGTTTACGCTTATATTAAGTAATCAGATTATTAAGATGCATTTTTACAATTAAGAATGCATACAAGAGCGAGCGACCCATGCGGTTTGTATGGCGGTAGTAATTATACCTTCACCTTGGGCAAGGACAAGGTAATATTGTATAAATGTTTACAAGTTTACACTTTACTACAGTGATGCTAAATGTAGCCTATAGGTTACTCGTGCAAAAGAGTCGTTTAAAAATTAGTTTTAGAAACGAAGAAACGACAATTTACATAGCCTTAAATGGGACCCACTAAGTTATAAGACAATGCTTTATGGGTTTATTATTAGCCTGGGTTTTTATTACATATTTAGGCCCAATTTTTATGATGCACATACATGAAAAAAACATTTTGAGTCAAAGAGCATTCATACTACCTGTACAGGAACATTTTTATGTTTGCGTAAAAAGATGTTGAAACTTTAGCTTCTTCAACCCACGCGTGAATAAAAACTCACTATAGAGTATAGAGGAAATGGAAATGGAAGGAGTAACAAGAGCCAATGCTATACTCACATTTATGTTTAACCTACAGAAATAATAAAATGTCATTTCCTACTTTAAACACGTAGCTCCTATATAACTAGGTGGGTAGGTACATCTATTTATGACAACGGACATTATACAATTATTATAACTAGGTAAAAATGTCAAGGGCCACCAATCGGGAGTGAGACTATGAGGGGCTCGGAATAAAAGTGTTTATCCTTAATGTAATTAACTTGTCTCTATCAAAATTAAAGAAAAGCATATTACAATATCATTATATTCAATCTCACCTTTTGACATTATAAAAAGAGCTCCAGCCGCACAATAAAGCTCAACAGCTTCTATTTATATTACTCTCACACTCGAGGCTCGAGGACTTGCCTCTCTCGCTCCTGATAATCTAAAATCGCTGAAATTCCCTTTTGTGATTATGTTTTCCTTCTATACTTGTAGTTGTATCCGTTCTCGTGCAAATGAACAATTTAATGAAGGAGAAGGAAGTAAGCTATGTATATTATATTCGCGCCTACAGCACGCAGTATGCATATATTTATGCGGTCGATGAAATTCCTTTACAGCCCTCATCTCTCTCTCAGAGCACTTTGGTATTGGTCCATTCAGCAGTTTTTGGTCACACCGTTTGAACCTACTTGTCCAGCATGCAATATCTTTTATGTGTAATTAAATAGGTAAGTAATGTACATAATACATAATCTGGTGACGAAGCCCCTACTACGTATAGTATAAGTATGATGGCTATGTCCACAACATAGTAAAACACAGACAATCAGACAATTCAGTATCGAACTCATTCGGTTAAAATACTGATATGGGTTACTACGATACTCGTTGATTGATTGATTGATTGAACTTTATTTACGTGTTATTTAAACCAATTTGGCACAAAGCCATTCTTCCATCGGTAACACAACTATATTATTCAATTTAAACAATTCAAATATATTATATATAAATATTGTATAGAATTAGATACGAAAAACAGCAACAACAATAACAAAATTAACAACAAAGTAATGTTATAAGTAATTATTGTTTATGGTCAACTAGTATATACTACGTAATGAAAAAATAACAACAATTAATAATAACTACTAAAAATATGTAATAAAGACATTAGAGACATTATAATGCAGACATCCTATAACACAATTACTTGTATAACATATACTATCCTAAATGCTCTCTTCCCCTAAATATTTATTCATATTAATTCTGGTTTGACATATATATCATTACGCGCATTAAGACACCACATTGATATTCTACTCTTAAATGTGTCTACTGATAGTTCTAAATTCCTTTCCTCAGCAGGTATCAAATTCCAATTTTTTATACATAAAAATAACCCTGATTTTTGAAAAAATGTTGTTTCCTTTTTTGGTCGGTCTTGAAGTGTAACTAGCTTATTCCTACTAGTATCATTGATAGTAAGCAAATCCAATAGACTATCTACACCTTTAAATTTAAGTATTTTAAATATAAATAGAGATGAATAATATACAATGCGTTCCTCAATAGAGAATATATTACATTTTTCATACAGCAAAATAATGTCTATCTTGGCTTTATCTTTCCTTTTTTTGGAATAATTTGCTTGTTTATAAATGTTAGGAAAGAAGAAACGACACAGCAAATTATCGATTTTTGACTGAAGTAACTTAATTTTGGTTATACTTATCGATCTCCAGATTATAATTGCGTAATCAATTATAGATAGTACAAAACAATTAATTAATAGCTTGAAGGCATAAAAACTAATATATTTTCTTAACGAAAGAGTACAGTGAATAGCTGACGTAATACGTTTCATGACATTGTCAAAATGGTTTGAAAAATTTAAAGTATCATCTAAAATAACTCCCAGATATTTAAATGAATTAACTCTATTAATATTAGTGTTGTTACAATTCATAGAAGCCAGATTAGTTTTAATATTATTTCTAGGTTTATGAAAGATCATGTATTCAGTTTTTTATAATTAATTACTAATCCCATGTCATTACACCATATAATTAGATTAGATAGTATGATATTTACCTTATTAATAATTGCATCAATATCTGCGCCATCAATAAAAAATACAAGATCATCGGCAAAAAGTACATATTCAGTATCAGTCAAAGGGTCACCTACGCTGTTATAATAAATAGTAAATAATAGAGGACCTAAAATGGACCCTTGAGGGACCTCTCTATTTAATTTAAATTGCTTAGATACATATAAGTCAATTTTAATAACAAAACATCTATTGGTAAAATAATCGCATACAAATTTTACTAATTTTGGGTCTATTTTAAAGTCATTTAGCATTATAGTTACCAGTTTGATAGGATTTACATGATCGAAGGCCTTTTTAAGGTCTACAAATACCGCTACTACTTTAGAATTAGGATTATTTAATAATCGAAATAATCTATGAGTAAATGTAGCTAGGGCAGTTTCACATGATCTAGTTACTCTAAATCCGTGCTGATTAGGATTAAATAAGTTATTTGATTCAATAAAATTTGTAATTTTATGATGAATTATTTTTTCTAACAGCTTATTCAAAAGTGGAAGAGTTGAGATTGGACGGTAGCTATTCCCATCAAGAACACTACCTTTTCCTATATACAAAGGGCTAATTACAGCACATTTAAACGAATCAGGAATTTTACCAATATTTAAGAAACTATTAAACATTATATTCAAAGGGTTAACTAATCCCGTAAAGCCTCTCTTTAAAAACAACAATGGTATTTCGTCCTCTTTAAATGACACAGAATTTAATTGTCTTAAGCTTGCTGCTATTTCTAAAGGTTCAATACTGATATCTGAATTAGAGCAATCTAAGTTATCTGCAAACAGTTTTAACATATTGTCCTGATTTTCCCCTTCTATGGTAAAGCTAGATGCAGAGGTTTCACAAATTTCCTTAAGATTACTACATAACTTATTATTAACATTTAAACATTTGATACCCGAGGTTACTTTTACTTTTCTATTGGTAAGTTGATCATATAACTTCCATACACTTTTAGAATCGAAACTATTGTTAAACTGATCCATAAAATAAGACTTTTTTGCTAAAAAAATTGTTGATTTTAGCTTATTTTTATTTATTTATTTCCTTTTGACAGACTCAAGGTCCATAGGAGTAATATACACATACTTTTCAAATACAAAAATAAGAAATATAAGATATAGACATTTCAAAACAAAAAACACAAAGAAAGTACAATTACAATAATTATGTTATAGAGTTATGTATAATAGTGATTTCCATTCTGCAAGAATCGAAGAATTTTCGTGGCATTCGGAGTGGAAGATGTTCTTAATTATTTTATTCGGAGAGGCAAGAAGTCTAGAGTGCAGTGAGTAGGCAGAGAATCTACGTACCGCAGTAAAGTTATTAACTCGATTCTCTGTAAACATGATCGAGATTTCTCGATAAACATTTCTCAGTGGATCTAGTGGGTTCAGTAATTAGTTGTGATAAGTTGTGGTACCTACGTAAGCTACGTAATTTTACTGTATTAGCATTATTTTCAAAAAGGTTAATGTTTATGTCACCTACAATAACATAATCCTCATACGTCTCAGATACAACCGACAATAAATCATCAAGTGATTTAAGAAACTTCGGCTTACTAATATTAGGCGGATTATAAATACATATTATAAGAAACGATTTAAGAAATGGAGGATGTACCTTGACACAATGAATTTGAACATTATTGGGAAAACTCACATCGAAATTAAGTGGTACATATTTACAGTCGTTTCTAATATATAAAGCTACACCAACTCCTTGGCCGTGCAGTCTATCAAATCGTAAAAAGTCATAATTTTGTACGCCATAATGTTGAGATATTTTACCATTACATAGCTTAGTCTCTGTTAAAGTTAATACTTCTACTTTGCTTTCAGTTAAAAATAATTGTACTTCATTAAATTTCGCATGGAGTCCATTTATATTACAATGGAAAATCTTTGTACCTTTAGTTGCACTACTCGTGGCAACAATTATAGTATTATTTTTATTGGAGTCTTAGTCCTATCCCAATATTTCCGATAGTTATTTTGCTTTTATCAAACATTGCCATTCCCCATGGTTACCACGGTAACTACCTAATTTAAATGAATTTAATTTAGTTATGTTCTAAAAAATATATCGCTATGGATGCTCATAAACTACAGAAAATGACATTATTATTCTAACATGATACAAATTAATGGTTTCTATCATTTAACAGCTATTATTCGAGAATGGATCCAGCTTATAGCCTCATTGTTTAACTAAGTCAATTTTTATTATAAATCAAAATCATTCAAATACATACTTAAGAAGTTAAAACTGTAACATTGGCGTACGGGGGTAGTGCCGTAATATTGTAAAACTATTGTAAGAAAAATATTGTATTGTATTGTAAATTAATATTGTATTGTAATTGTAATTGTAAATTACAATACAATTACAATACAAAATCACAATTCTAACTTTTGGAACCTTAATTAGACCCCTCATTAGGATTAAATTACTGACTTGATATTTACCATGATAACTATCATGTAAATACACGATTTTTGCGTAAAACAAAGGCTCAGAACACACTCCAGAAAATTTTTGTATTGTATTGTAATTGTATTTACAATTACAATTGTAAATGTAAGAATTATAAAAATACAATTACAATTGTAAATGTAAGAATTATAAAAATACAATTACAATTACAATTTACAATATTACGGCACTATACGGGGGACAATAATTATGAGATCGAGATTTATCGCTCGCTTGATTCCTACTTTAAGCATACTAATATACACATATAGAAACTAAAACTAGACACGTGTGCTACATTTTTATTTCTGTATGACTTTGTAATTTATATATGATGACATATGAATGACAAAATAATAATACACGGAAGGTAGGCACGCGTTGTAATGTCAAGGTAACTTTGTCATACTTTTTGTATATGATGATGATAGGGAATGCTAATCCTAATCGTGAAATGTCTTGACGTCTTGAGTGAGGTATAGCTAAGGTAGTATGTATGTATGTATGTATGTATGTATGAGTTTAGAGTTTTTTCAACCTTGAGGTTATATCTCACTCAATTTAATATGTGATTTGAAGGATCCCGCCCCGCGAAGTAGTATTATACTAAATCGCATTGGGCTTCGCATCGTATTTACTACTAGCTAAGGTAGTATACATAATATGTAGCAAATAATAGTTGTTAGCAGTTTTTCCAAGTATTCGGGAACCAAATTATTGTAATGGGATATATATAGTAAAAATAGAAAATAATAGTAATAATAACGGTATTTAATAGTAATTGACTTATGGTTAGCCTATATTGGATTTGTAATCGTAAAAGAATACTTTTTTTCTCTCCTTTTCTCGAGCACAAGAAAAAACCATATAGGAGAAACAAGTAGTAGGGCTGACATTGAGCAACAAAGTAATTTCTCGTTTTTCTTGAATGAAATTGAATAGAGAAACGAATTGGAAAAATGAAATAGATGAGTCTTGGGTTTATATGATGTGAATGTGGAGAGAAGGAGGAGAAGGAAGGATTTATGTGAAAGTGGAGTTGGGGAAGCGGGTCGAAGGGGAGAGATTCAGAACCGGAAAAGCTATGGGAAATGGGAACTGGGAATGTATATGTATCGTAGATGATGGAGGTAGAGATAGAGTGCTACATAGTTGCAGTGATTCCACTCCTGTGGTAAGTACTATAAGGTTTTCAACATCTTCAAAAACGTGCTAATAAAATCCCCAAAATCCTAGGATTTCAAACGTAGTAAAATTCTATTAGGTAATATTTTGTCTGTTGATCTCTTATATTATACTTGAGCTAAAATCTACTTTAAAAATTTCTTATATATCAGCATAGCACTGCCAGTTTAATACAGTCTGAGTCTGGTCTGACTTTACTGGAGACAGTGACGGCAAAATTCCTTAATAACATGATGGTGCTGATAATATAAGAAAAGGGAGGCACTCTAAATTTTAACCAAGTCATTTTACGGAATGAAGGTCGTATGACACTTGTTTCTTACGCAAAAATTAGCTTTATCAATGCTATTTACTATTTAAGATATGGTAGTATTTCTTGAGATACATACTTCCTACATGTTTCAAGATGCTGAACTCCCTATAGTGTTTATATATGCTATGAGTAGGCCATGCTTTATTATGAAGTGGAGAGGGTTTTAAAAGGAAGTAAATGTTTAGGAAGGATGTGGATGTGGAGTACAAGCGAGTGGACTGTGAGGAGCAGTCTGACATTTTCCCATTTTCCAAAGAAAAAAAAGGAGAGGGATGAGAAGTAAGTACCGTAAAGGTTCAAATAACTCCCCGGGTCCCTTTCAACTCCCGTGTCCCGGTCCATAGTAAATCCCTGTCACTTTAGCATTGAAGGAAATAGATAGCATCTTGTATTTTTATACTCTGGTTTCTAATTAATCCCAGGATAAGGAGCCAAGTTTAACTCCCAGGGGAGTTATTTGCAGCCTTACGGTAAGCTGAGAAGAAGTTGGGAGTTGTGTATGTGTATGGCTGTGTGTGTGTGTAATAGTGAAGGAAAGATTGAGTGCTTGTGTCGTATCGATTATGACCACTTGCTCCACCTGGTGAGGGATTGATGAAGTGGAGATTTTGTTGGTTCATGTAGGGATGAAAATTCATTCAGTCTTGACTTCTCATCTCAATAGTCAAGTGTATGAAGTATGAAGTGAATTCGATTTTATCCATCCAAAATAATATAATTATATATAGGAACATACCTTGTGCAAGTTTTACGCTCGAAATTACATGCATCTCCCAGTGTCAAGTGTCAGATACAATATTAATTCACTTAATTAATCGTGTTTATTTACATTTAATTTATATTTAGTTACTCTTACTAATTCCTAGGCACTCCTAATATCTAAAGGTAAAACGTTGGATTTTCAAATCCTGTCATTTTCATTCTAAAATTCGGGTAAAATGAGTGGATTTCCGTTTAGGACATTATCATCCTCTACTGAATCCTCTCTTTCTTGAGTTTTGAACATTTTAAACATTTATTTTAGTATCAGTCTTGATCTTGACCATTCCTTTTGTATCAAGTTCAAAGAAATTAACAATTTTAAGGATTCAGCTTTAGTTGACCTGTCTGTGTATTTTTAGTAGAAGCTGAATGAGAATTTGGATATAGGCGTATATAGTCAGTCAGGGAGAGTGCTCTCATATGGGCGCAAAGTACTCCCAAAAATTTTTGAACTAAAATGCTCCCAAACGGGAGTAAGTGTGCTCGAATTGTATACTTTTACTGAGTTTTACATGGTATAATGTTGTGGGTATACGACAGGCTGGGGCGCTTCATAAATTAGGTGACTGAAACCTTAATTAACCGCTATTTATGAATTTACCTAAATCGAAATATAATATAGAAATAAATAGAGATGCCAGATCTCCTGGTTTGACCAGGACAGTCCGGGTTTCAGACTGAATATCCTGGCTCCTGGTCAGAGGTCGACCAGGAGCCAGGATGAAGCCAAATGTGAAATGTCCTGGTTTGAGACAATAGTCCTAAGTCATAAATATTAGGGCAATTTTATCTCATAAATCAAATTTTTTCTTTTTTTATTTCACCATGCTTTGCATGGCTGGAAATTGTACGTTTGACGTTTAACTCATTACGAAGTTTAAAGAACTTTGGTGAATTTTACCTGAAGTTTGTTTCGTATGTAACAGTTAGGTACGATTTAAGTTATTTTAACTACCATAAGCATTTAATTTGTTTAAATCTTCGCTGCGAATTTATCAAGTTATTTTAACTACCATAAGCATTTAATTTGTTTAAATCTTCGCTGCGAATTTATCATTGAGACTTTACTCAAGGCTATTAAAACTGTAAATTCAACCTTAAACACGGTTACCCGTTTATAAGGGACACGGTGTAAAGGGAAATCCTGCTTAAAGGGACGCTTTTAATTGAATATTTGGTTGGCCAGCTGTGCTTCATGTTAAAAATGTTCGGATTTGAGGGAACCGATGTACGAGATAATTCAGTTGTAAGGGACGAATTTTAAACCATTTTTTTGGTATTTTGGGATGCTTGTAAGGGAATTTTCAAGAAAAATGATAAAAATAAGGGGTACACAACATAATTTACGTGTTCATCAGAACAAAACTAACTAAAACACGAAACAAACTACATTAACTGACTATTTTAAATAATCCAAATAATTTATCTATTAAACACAACTTTATATTCCTTGACCATTTTTGACTAAAAATCAAAATTTCAAATAAGTAAATTATGTATTGTTTCCTCTTACAAGGAAAATCCCATTTACTATTAAAAGGGAATCCGGCTATAAGGGGCAGATTTGCAGGTCCGGCGGCGTCCCTTGTAAACTGATTTCACTGTATCACTAAATATTGTCATATTCGGAGGTTGCAATTTTTTCGTCATATATTTTTAGGTAGGGACATCCTGAAAACATTTTTTCTGACTTTTGAGGGAGAGGGGAGGTCACAAATGAATATTCTTGCATGACGTTGATGACGCCATGTCAACATTAATTTTCGTATAATATGTTCTGGTTTAAGAAATTTGAAATCTGGCATCCCTAGAAATAAAGTAATAACAATTTTCATCTTGTAAACTAAACCAACTTCAAATCTTATTCTCCTCAATTTTTATCGATTGACAGCAATAAAATCAAAATGGTTCGAAATTAGTCATGGATTAGTCAAATTAATATAAAAATTTATTGGGGCTTGTTTAATAAGTAATGACCGGTTAGTCATGGCCCATGACTAACCGGATGGTATGGATGGCCATGAAAAATTTAGAGAAAGCTGGAAATTCGCCTGTGCCATAATCAGTCTGTGGACAGTCATTAGATTTAAATACTTTGGAATTTCAGCCACGATCGAAAAGTTGTATCGACATCTGAGGAATGACGATTTTGTGACTTTCATTAAAAGTTAACTTGGCCCATCAGTACCTTCAGTTGCTCGATGCGCGGAAAGGGTAGAGAATTTTGTTTAAATACTGTATTTAAATATTAGTGCTATGCATTTAGAAGCAATTCTTTTGTATAAAGTAATCGAGTAAGGTTGAAGCTATTTAAATCTAAATTTGTACTAACTAGAAAGTATTTACTTTTGTTGATTGTCCACATAGTAATAACCTCGAGGGTTAGGTAAAAGTTTTTACCGAACTGCCTGGGCATTCATGCCTTCTTAATAATTTTTGCACGTGCGTTAAAAGTTATAGTTTAGTTCTGACTATTGAATTTCTTATTAGGGGTATGCCACATATTATGTCATCTGTTTGATCTGTCGGTCCTTAGTGAAATTATGACAATGTTAAAGATAGCCGTTCACGTAATGCTAAAATTATGACAAAGGGGGTCGGTCGGTCCTTTCCTTAATCTAGCCTTTTTGAATGACATAATATGTCGCACTTATCAAATAGCAGTTAAAATTTTTCAGCTGTTTTAAACTAATCTGAATCGAAATTAATTTGAATTTATAATCTCGAATTTTTTACCTAATAATTGCGTAACGTGATAAGTTAACGGGACGCGCATCTAATTCTAGATTATATTTATATTTTCCATTCTTATCTGGTTTGTAATATTTGATTCATGCACTGTAATTATTTTAAGGGCTCTGGTCGTGAACGTAATTTATTAAACGTTCCTATATTTCGCTCCAAATAAAGCAGCTATTTCTAAAGTTGCTTAAAATTGGACGGAAAATTTAAAAAACCATACGGACAATTCTATGCAGTTTTTAACGCTCTATACTATGCTATAGGCAGTACCTCAGTCCAGTCGTCTATAACACAGTCCAACAAGGTTTTGTGAGAGTGTTTTGTAATTTACGCCCGTATATGTATTGCATGTACAATACGCTTAAATGAGCTCATTTTAATTTATTTTACGCCGACCTGGGAGCAGTGCGCCTGTTTGAGAGCAAAAAATTTTGGGAGCACTTTGCGCGCCCATATGAGAGTACTCTCCCTGACTGATAGACTGATAGTTGATAGGATTTATGTGTAACAATAATCATCATTGCCATCCAGCCCATTTATCAAGTACATAGTGGATGTTGGACGTTACTAACGACGGATTAGATTAGATGTTAGAGTGATGTGATTGTGATAACTATCGTACATCGTGCCACTACTGTTGCTGCTCTTTAATACTGTATTAATTTTTATTGTTTTCAAGATGGGCCAGACATTGTCCGAACCAGTGACCGCCAAAGAATCAAGCAGCGTTCAAAATTCCATGTTCAAAGTAAGATGTTTTCCTCTTGCTCGTCTAGGAATGCCACATCTCCTCATTTGACCAGGGCACTAGACCTGATTTCAGCCTCATTCTCCTCCCTCCTGATCCAAGGTCGATCAGGAGGCGAAATGTCCTCATTTGAGACAATCAGACTAATAATCAATCTTTGGGACAGGCTATTGTGGTGTGGTAGACACCACTATATTTCTTATCATAGGCACTAGACAGGGCTCGTCCTTCCAAATAGCCATTGCTAATGCCATTTATTAGCTAGCATGCGACATACAGCAGCAAACGAGAACTTTACTGCATTGAATTACTGAGTGGCAGTGGATTGGTATTTCGTTACAACCACAACCTATACCATGCCCATAGTTTCAACTCGCGTTTTATTGCGCGAAAAAACTTTGAAAATACCGACGACGGATGAGTTTATACGGAACAAGCATTAGGCCCGCCGACTTCGGCGTAATTGCGCCTCATCTGGACCCTGGCCTCGGTTACCCACTGTCACCCTACTGTGAGGGTTGGTCCCCAACGTCCCCAACGTGTCTAGGGGTGGTCGTAAATGAGGTAATGGTGTCGTAATGGGGCGTGGATTCAATTCAAGACTAATCTGTGTCATTTCTGTGCGTTAGTGTGCACACGACGACTAACCCTAGACACGTTAGAGTAGGGGGACAGTGGGTAACCGGGGCCAAAGTCCAGATGAGGCGCAATTTCGCTGAGGTCGGCGGGCCTAATGCTTGTTTAATAATATTCCTTTTTCAAATCCTTATTGCGACTATACCTACTATTGCGCTAAGTCAGCACTTAAAGGATTTTGAAGTTTAGTATTTTTATTACCACTGTCGTCATGGTAATAGTCGTAATAGTCGCAGTCAACACTAAAAATCAACGATGACTTCACACAAACAACTTTCCTAGAGTTTGCAGACGCAAACAGAAAAAAAAACAAAAAACAATTTACGCCGACCTTGATTCGAACCCTGAATCTCTGGGATGGGATTCGGAGACATTGACCATCTCACTATCCGTACGTTGACTTCGGCAAGCATATCTACTAATCTACTGATATAATCTGACTGTGGAGATTAATGATTCATGATTCATGAATGGTGAACCGTCATTGTAGAGTCACTATATGTCTATGTGTCCGTATTACTGGAAACGTAGGGATAGAGAGATGGGCGATGTACCGGAAGAAGGATATGGGGTACTTAGTTCAAACCTGAGTTGGAGTCAATATTTTTTGATTTTGTTTTGTTCTGAAAAAGTTACTTCTACCTTAGGCGAAGTACAGTTAGTCAGGAGTTAAAAAAATATTAAAGTTAGGGGCCATCCATATATTATGTTTCAGGTTTTAAGGGGGGGGGGGTTCAGGCCAATGACGCGTTTAAACGGCAGGAGGAGGCGAATGACGTGTCAGGCAATTTTTTGTGAATTTTAATTTTTTTATTGCAGCAAATTAAAGCAGATACATTGTAGATAAAATGAAACATGTATATAGTAAGCAATTCATTTTGTCGGAAAAAGGTAAACACCGATAGTAAATATGAAGATTTCCGTGAATAAGTATTTAAAAAGTTGAAACGTTGATAGTTGGGGGGGAGGGGTGTTGAAAAATGACGGTAAACATTGGAGAGAGGGGAGGGGGTTTCGCTCAAAAACCTGAAACGAAATATATGAATGTAAGAAACCAAAAAATATTTTGTAGTTTATAATTTGAAAATCAATTTTCTTGAGAATCAACAACTTATTAACTTGACTAGCCGGCACCAGTTCTCCATGCCAACGTCACAGTCAGAAGTTGAAAAAAAAACATTGAGAACGACATCAATGGCAACGTGGACACGCGGTCTGAATGTCTTTCGAGTTCGAGCGTTAACAAAAACTGACATACATAACAATAGTCTAAATTCTGCCAACCCGGTATTTACGAAACAGACCACACAGCCGCAAGAGAGCCGAAAGATTTGAGTTATACCGCAAATAAAGATTTCTGTTCACAAGGGCTGGGCGCAAATAGCGCTTCTAACAAAAGTTTTGATCCACCTAGCCACCCACAGTGTCACCCTCTTAGTTAGTGATGGTGGTATATAAAATAAAAAAATGCTTTTCATACTATAGTTGATTATATTAAATCTCTGCAATGTCCCAAACATTATTGGACATTACATTCAGAAAATTAAAGTCAGAAGCTGAATAAAAAAATATTAAATTAGAAAACTAATAATCTTATTTCTTGTACATCATAATTGAATGTGAAAGCGTCAACGTTGATGTTTAGTTGGATCTGATTATTACAGCAATTGCTAATTATTACTGTTTCCATCTCCATCACTATTCTTTACTAAATAATAATATTCAGACAGTAAAAAACTAGAAAAAGGCCAGGTCGCCAGCGACCTATCCGCCACTTCCCGCGCCGGAGCGGTACCCTTCGGACACTTCACGCAATAATATAAATTTAATCATCGGGCCACCATTGCCAGGTGGTGGAACACTAGGCCTGTGAAATTGTGCAGTGTTTGTTAATTTTTTTTGTTAAAAATGAAAATAAATTGTTGAAACGCGATACTGCTAAGGCAATACTACTACAAAGCTTAGCGTTAACTTTAGTGCAGGTGCCGTAATACAGTGTAGACATAGATACGAAAATAAAAACTGAAGTCAGTGGTTAAACAAATTATTATTCTACAATTTATTATAATTACATTAACATTTTTCTGGCCAGGTTCTATTTTTTTTATCAGCTTCAACTTTTTTCTTGAAATTTTTATGGCGTTCAAGCTCGAAGTATTTGTGATTATTAATCTAGCTCTGTACCAATCAGGACCCGGGAATTTTTAAAATTTTAAACTTCTGACTGTGATTGGTGCAGAGCTAAAAAGTTAAAACGTGAATAATTCAAAAAAGTGCCAAAACGTCAAATTTTCCAATACCAGTTTACCATCCGCTATACCAAGGTCTATCTAATGGGACCCCAATAAGGGATAAATTTGTAAAACTATAGGAGGAGTTTACTGCATAAGTTGCCTATCCCCTGTAACACTGCAAATTTTAATTAAGAGATTGCCGACAAACAGTGCAATGCTTTGCTATAGTCAACACTGATTTTGAAGTAAAGTATTTTTTTAAACTCGCAAGCCAATCAAAACCGACGCTGTTGTTGATTCTTAGCCAATCAACGACATGACGGGACAATTCTGTCGACAGTTAGAATAGATTATAGATAAAAAATACTTTTTCCACTGTTAGTATTGACTATAGTCATAGCGTATCAATTTGAGCAGCAGCATATTATTGTTGTAAAATAATACTCCTAAACTTAACTCACATGTACGTACCAAATAAGTTAGTAAAACATTCTAACTTAATAGCAGACAAAAATAATTCATTTAGCTGCTTTTTGCATGCCAGTAAATGGGAAGAGGGAAGGGAGTAATTACCTTTGATCACAGCGCCACCGCAGAAAAGTTTCCATTTTTATTTCAAAAATATGGGCGCCAGAATAGCAAGTTCCACCACTATTCAAATAGATACGCTCTGCTATAGTTAATCATTGCACTGACCGTCGACAAAATAATAATAAAATATTCAAAAGTAGGAAGTTAACACAATGAGCCTATTGCAAAACTACCGCCGCTCACGGAGCAAGACTGAACTAATCAATGAAAAATCATACGTATTCTCAAATGGCTTTATTTCCAATATGAGGTTTATAGGCGCAAATTAAAGATAAATGCACAATTAACACTTTAAGATCATTAAATTGGCAGTGCCGTGCCTGTGGTGACCGTAAAATTGATTCTCAGGTCGACGTATGTATTTCAACGAAAACCCCGTACCATTTTTATCTATGTCTTTTTCGACATAGATAAAAATGGTACGGGGTTTTCGTTGAAATACATACGTCGACCTGAGAATCAATTTTACGGTCACCACAGGCCTGGTACTGCCAATTTAATGATCTTAAAGTGTTAATTGTGCATTTATCTTTAATTTGCGCCTATAAACCTCATATTGGAAATAAAGCCATTTAAGAATACGTATGATTTTTCATTGGTTAGTTCAGTCTTGCTCCGTGAGCGGCGGTAGTTTTGCAATAGGCTCATTGTGAAAAAAATATTTCGTTGCTGATAATCTACAAATTATTATCAACAACAAAGTTGATGCATCCATAAAATCAAAATCTCACAGTCACATGAGTCACACTATACTATGGTAACAGTAAATAGAGTCATTCAGTGTTGGATTACAGTGTAAGTGTAACATAAAGTTTTTGATGTCATCTTTAGCTAGCTACATTTAATACAATCTAATTGAAACCCACTTTAAAACTTATTGTTGGTTACAAGAAAAGGAAAGAAACCCGTTAATATTGCATTTGGAAAACGATGAACAGAAAAAAATCGATTTTTGTGATTGAACCTGCACACTAAAGTTAAATAGTAAAACTCGACAAATAAAACATTAGTACAACGGCAAGTCATTTTTGTTAGTGGAAAATGAAACGGTGGTTGGGTTTGCTTCGGTAATAAACCCGCGGGAAACGGTATACGGACATTATTGCCACTGCCCCTGATATAGTTCCCCTAGCCAGTTACACCAGACACGTTTTTCCCAAACTTTTAATAATTTAAAATACTATAATTCCCATCCTAGCCAATCAATATAAAGCCTTTTGTAAACATCCCTAGACTTGTTTGCATACATAACTTAGGGCAGTTACCCGCGCTAGATGCCCATGGAAATATTTTCGTAGTCAATGCCAATGTCTTCTTGTTATATTGATGTGGGATTGATTTTTGAATATACTTTTTTAATATGATTTAATTCATCTCTCGGGAGAGCTCACATTTTGTGGGTTTTGCGATTTAAAATTATCGTCAGTCAGTCGGGGATGGGAGAACCGAACCAATTACCACGTGCAGTGATATAATCCATAATATATGATCAAGAATTGTATGTCCTTTTTAAATAATAGGTTGGATCCAGTTGTATGCAAGGATGGCGAGTCACGATGGAAGACGCCCATACGCATATTTTGTCTCTCCCAGATGACCAAACCGCTGCTTTTTTTGGCGTTTACGATGGACATGGAGGTTTGTATTGTTTCTGTGTACCAAATTGTCTTTGTTGACAACAATTATAGTATGGAAAGGTTATTTTGAATATGTACAGTATGGAATGTTTGTATATTGTAACTATTAATAAAGGTTAACCGAGTTGTAATATTTATATTTTCAGGCCCAAAAGTAGCACAGCATGCCGGCAATCACTTGCATAAATTTATAGTACAAAGGCCAGAATACCATGAGAGTGATGTGGTTAATGCCATTAAACAGGTGAATTAATTTTACAAATATCTTTCTTTAGTAGGACAAAATATTTAGCTAACTTTCAAAACCTTGATGTTAATACTAGTGTACCCCCGACGTTTAAGATTAAAGTCTCGCCAAATGTATAAATAGGTTTATTCACTTAATCAACTATGTGCCTTGCGTGCGTGACGTCATTTGTGCTTTGAATTTAGACAAGCCGCCTACGTAAAATAGTCACTGGACAAGCTCTAGATGTTTGTACCTGGTATATATATTCAATTCGCTTACGAATAAATAGTTATAAGAAAAATAATAGAATAATTATAGGGTAGTACAAGATATCCCGTAATAATGCACAGATATGAAGTAGTACGCGAGTCTGAAAGGCCTGTTATAGGCCTTTAATAATAATTTAATTAATACTGGCCTTAATTAATAATAAGGCCTTAATTAATACTGTTATAGGATTTTAAACTACAGCAGTTACTTTTATACATTACACAGTATAATTTATACGTTCTAACCTTCGTCCCGCGCGTTCAAGTGTCAAGTCAGTGGACTAATCAGGGATCTGACTACGTAGTTGAAATCTGTGACCTTCTCCAAATTCATGAAATGTACGCTAACGCATTTCACGTTACCGCGGCCTCTTACCAATTACAGTCGGGCTTTACATTCGTACCCTTCGCCCCCTAATAATAAACTGTCTACATTGTTCAAACAGTGATAATGTACGTTTTAATTTTGTCTTGTTTTTTAACTTTTAAGACCAAAAATCAAAAATAAACAGCGTTGATCGTGATTGTCCCCGACCCCTGCAAGTTCAAATGTAGATGGTACAAACAGTTGTCTATACATCACAATTCCGAAGGGGTTTGCGATTTAAAGGTTTGAATTCATTAATTGAAAACCAGTGTTTAAATGCTACTTCAGAATCTCTAATCTGCAGTTGTCGATCTTTTTGTACCCATTTAACGTGTAAGAGGCAACATTGTTTGTATTAAAGAATTTTCTTGATAAGCTTTCGTTCACATGTTTCGTGTTTCCAAAGTTTAATTTTTATGCACCCAGCCATAATTTATGGCACTTAATTAGGTAATATACTCTTTTCTCAAGTTCGTTCACTGACATTTGCTCCTGTGTGAGGTTATGTTCATCAACATACGTGACAGCTTATATTGAAACTAGAATTATGTTATTAGAATGGAAAGAAAATCCCCCTAGAATTGCATGAAAAATGGTTTGGAAATTATTGGACTAACAATATGCCTTACTTGTGATTCACATAGATGGATCGTGTAAAATAAGAATTGCTATCACAGGAACTAATAAAGATTAAACTTGATCTAGTTGATCCTAGTTCCTAGATCCTAGGTGCAATACTTGTAATCAAGCTTAAAAACTATTATTATCACTGGGAGTTTGAAGCCTAAATGTGAATACATGTTCATTAGTCATGAAATGATTGTTGAAGTCAAAATGTTTTGATTTTTCTGGCCTATTATAGTCAAAATTTCGGAATTTATATTTTTTGAAATGGGAAAACCTAAAATGTAGAAATTAATTATTTCTCAAATTAGTATCACTGGTATTATTAATAAGCTATATGTATTACTTAGAAGTGGCTTAGAAATAAAAAAAATTGCCCTGATTGTGGATTCCAAAATTTGATGTCAAAATATGGTCAAAAGATTAGTGTTTGCTGGATTAAATGGATTTGATATGAACATGACCCCAGCATTCCGGAATAAGGTTGTAGTTTCATCACGTCAACTTTTTTAGTTCCTAATGTCATAAAGGTTATAGGCCTGGTATTTCATAGGCTCGTTCAGCAACTGAAACAGGTTGGCCACACATGGAAGTAAGCACGTAGATGCTACGTGGAAATCATTTTTATTTCAGTGATCCATAAAGAAAAAATATATTTTTAAAAACATTTGGGTGAAAAATAGTAACAAAATATCTGATTACGTGAACGTATTTATGTATTTAAATCTGAGCATGTATGAGAACATACTTATTTACTAATTTATTTAACGTGAAATTTGCAGGGTTTCTTGGAATTCGATCATTCTATGCTTAAAGACGAGCACATGCGGGATGAATTGGCTGGAACCACGGCTGTTACAGTTCTAATCAAAGAAAGCAAAGCGTTCTGTGTAAGTATATTCATTTCTTTTTTCCTTGCTACGGCTAATGTAATATAAATAGGTTAATATTTTATAATATAATATAATTTTAATAAATATATTCCTCGACTTACAAATTATATTGCAGGGAAACGTGGGTGACTCACGAGCAGTAGCTTGTGTTGGTGGCCAAACATTACCTTTATCATCTGATCACAAGCCAAATAACCCAGAAGAAGCTGCCCGCATAACACGTGCAGGTACATACGTTGTGCTCAATTTAGAAGTGTAAGCATGACTGGAGATACCATGTTATTATTAAATTTTTAATGTGTTTAATGTGACCTTTATTTTATTTCAATAGGTGGGTGGGTGGAATACAACCGAGTGAATGGTAATCTAGCTCTGTCTAGAGCTCTAGGTGATTTTGTTTTTAAGGTAATATGTAACGATTTTTGCTAAACAAATGCTAATATTATCTATAATTTGAAACATGCGGTGGTTAATTTTGAACGTTAAACCGTTGCATTTGGTTTTAATGTCATAAAATAATTTTTAAACAGCGTAATACAACAATGAAACCCGAAGAACAAATGGTAATCGCCCTTCCTGATGTTGAAGTTAAGGAAATAACCGATGATTGGGAATTCATTTTGTTAGCCTGTGATGGTATATGGGATGTTGTAACTAATGAAGTAAGTAAATTTTTGTATTAAGGGAAATGTTTAGCCAAAATTGTTCGTTTGGCGATGCTAAAATTTACGACTACGACATATAAACATAAAGTCGGCTCATTATGAATAACAGGAGGCTGTAGAGTTTGTTCGTCGGCGTTTGAGTATCAACATGGAACCGGAAACTATTTGCGAGGAGCTCATGACGAACTGTCTCGCTCCCGACTGCCAAATGGGTGGTTTAGGCTGTGACAATATGACGGTACGTAGAATCAACGATTATATAGAATTCAGTTATTTATATGTAATATCATGTTTAACCCTCTATTTGTTTATTTTTTATAAAAATAGAACGCTATTATCTACGTTTTTTAAAAATGTCAGATGAAATGCTTATTTCACATCTTTCCTTAAGCTGCATAGATGTCTCCTTTTTTCACAAAAAACTGACCTTTTTTTATGTGGCTGATACAGGTGATCTTAGCTTGCTTCCTGCACGGTAAATCATACTTGGAACTGTGTCAACGTATTTCTGCGAGTTATTCCCCTCCACTTAGCACCTCCAATCCAATGAATGGAAATGTGGATGAAGAAAATGAAGTCGACGAAGATGAAGATAACGATGATAACGAGGCAGGCGACGACAATGCTATATTTAGTTAAATTTTCAATTTGTAATAACTCAGTTTTCAGAAGATGTCAAAAAAAATTAATAATTGTAAGACTACATGCTATTTTATAAAAGGTAGAGAATTTTTCATCTGTCTAGAAGTATTAATTTTAGCCAGTGGAAAAAATTAAATGAGACCAGAGACCAGTTTACTCTTCATTTTGTAAATGGAGACGTGTCATGTACTGGTAAAAATGGCTTTAGAGCTTTTGTTCTAATAACTGAAATGAACATTTATCGATGTAGAGTTATTTTTAAATTTTTTATTGGTTGAGTGATACTAACGACGGAACGTTCTAAAGTGATCACGCCGAATCGGCTCCCTATATTTTTTTCAAAAAGAGCATGTGAAAAAAACTAGATTTCCTTAAGAACATGATGCCAATGGGCATTTTGGCTCGCTAACAAGCAAACCACTTACTATGTTTCCTCGGGATCTGGAAAAGCATGGCCAGAAACGTGTCCTTGGAATGACCTCAGAATGAACTAGTAGTGTGATAACTCGAGTGCATTTTGCGCGGTGCTTTAGCAGCAGCCCGCCAAAGCTCAAAAAAACCGAATTTTTCAAAGTTTGCCACGCTGTAGCTTCTACAGTTTTTGTCTGATTTCAATGAAACTTGCAGTTTTGTGATGTTCAGACTTATATCTAAACAGTAATTTCTGGAAATTTTGAAATTCGATTTTTTTTTATTTTTTCGAAAAATTAATAAAATGTCATACTTAAAATTTCCAGAAATTACTTTTTAGATAAAATTCTGAATATCACAAAACTGCAAGTATTGAAATCAGACAAAAACTGTAGAAGCTACAGCGTGGCAAACTTTGAAAAATTCGGTTTTTTTGAACTTTGGCGGGCTGCTGCTAAAGCACCGCGCAAAATGCACTCGAGTTATCACACTACTCGTTCATTCTGAGGTCCAAGGAAACGTTTCTGGCTATGCTTTTCCAGATCCCGAGGAAACATAGTAAGTGGTTTGCTTGTAAGTGGGATTTTTGAAAGCAAATTTGCTAATGGTAACTAAACGGAAGCCATATTTAGTTGACCAGAAAATAAATTTTTAATTCTTGAGCACCCTGTAGCTCCTACCATTCTCGTCCGATTTATAAAAAAATTCTAGTTTTGTATTTCCTAAAACACTGTCTTAGAAGTAATTTCTGCGTTTCTGAAAATTAAAAAACATTTTTTTTTCAGAAGATAAGGTGTTTTTTTCGGTCCTTGTATTACCGTATTCGTATTACCCAGAACCTAAAAAAATACATTTTTTTCTGAAAAACTATATTATTTGAATTTTGAAAAACGCAGAAATTACTCTGCGAACAGGGTTTTGGGAAATACAAAACTACAATTTTTTATGAATCAGACGAGAAATGTTACTGATTAAAAAAATAATAAATTTGAGGTTGCTTTGATTTAACCGCAGTTCTTACAGAATGCCCGACCTCGAATTCACTTCTTGCACTGTGCCATCACACAGGTTTTGTCTTTCCAACATTAGTCGGGCCTACTTCTATGGCGAACTTCATTTTACATTGACGTTCGGAGCCGCCGAGCCCTTCACTGCCTTGTGGACAAGGAAAAACCAGTGGGAAAACTTGCCACCGCCGCTGGTCTCGATCCCAAGACCTGAAGCGAGCATTCGCTTAAACAGCAGGTTTATAGACATCAGTGCAGTAAGCACTGAGCTACACGGGCTCGCTAAATGTTACCATTAGCAAACTTATACTTTGAAAAATACCACTTAGCGAGCCAAAATCCCCATTGGCGTCATGTTCTTAAGCAAATCTATTTTTTTTCACATGTTCTTTTTGAAAAACAAATATGGAGTGGATTCGGCGTGATCACTTTAGAACGTTCCCTTGGGAATACCCTAAACTATACCCAAGAGCAAAATATGAAGTTTCAAATATTTTCAATCAGGGGTAAATAGGACTTATAAGTACATTCAGTTCCCTCATCCGTAAATATTAGGGGTTCATTGGAGAATTTTAAAAGTTCCTTAAGCGAATGCTGGAATAAATTCAGGCTTTAAAATTTAGACTTTTTTCAAATTTATAGCTAACAAAGAGTAGAAAAACACATTTACAAAATATTTTGACTTTTTTCAATTTGAACATTCAGTTGCAGGTAATGCAATTACCTGGCTCATTAGTTTTAAGAATATTTCAAAATCCCAAAAACGCCATAATATCTGTGCGTTGTTTACCAATTTAAAAAGTGTGGTCGAAATAGGTACATATTTGTCTACGCTACGGATTGGGGAAATTCAGAATGTTATTTTTAAGCCCCATTAACCCCTGATGGGGAATATTTTAAGCTTCATATTTAGCTCTTGTGTACATAGTTCGGCGTAGTATCACTCAAAAATAATAATCTAAATTACCTCGACATCGAGAAATGTTTTTTCCGGTCATTGGAATAACGGCTCTTAGTTTTCCAACCCTTTGATCATCCCCCAGCCGTCCAGATTACAAGAAAGTAAAAGCAATCCTTAGTGAATTTGTAATCTGTGGGAAGTAGAATGTAGCCGATTTTACCATCCTACGAAAATAATAAAATAAAGTAATACGCGAAATTTATATAAAAATCATTCAGTAGGCCATAAATAATACAAAAAAGAGACATAATGCAATGCAGATATTCTTGCTTGATCTGTTTTTATCCAAACATATGTTACTGTTACGATTTTATGATCTTTATAAGATTTGAACATGAGTTTGTAAATGAAATGATAAAACGTATGTAGGCTCTTGAAATGAAATAGCTTTGAGATAAGATATTCCATCATAAAACATCCGATTACTGACTTTATTTTTCCTTTAAATAGCTAATTACATATCTAGATATTTTTAAGCTTCAGAGTACTATTATATGCTGTGCTAGCTTTCTTCAAATAACTGTTAGAGCATAACCTGCCGAAAAGTTTCTTTAAAATAGTTTTCGCATTTTATTTTATTTTCAGTATGTAAATAATCTTACTTAAATATAGCGCTGCCCTGTAATAATTGTGATCGCAGGTCGTTTGATCAGCAATAAGTTTTAGCTTGCACCGTGGCAGAAATAAAACTCCAATTGAGCAAAAGCGGTTTTTTAAAAGTCTGCTTAGGCAAGATATCCCTGCAGTGTATCTATCATGGCCGAAAAATTGTAAACTTTCTCTGTTAGATCTGGGCAAAACGCTTACACACTGCCAAGGCTAATCATTCTAAATACGTTTTGTTCTGTATAGTTACAAGCCAGTGCTGACCACGTATCTGAGATCAGCATAGTGCAGTTGCAATTTGAATCATTTGCGTTTGCAGTGCAACAAAATCAATTTATCTTTTTGTATGGTTAGAAACATTCGTTAGTTAAACATGTTTGAAAGTTTAAATAAAATGTACGCGAAACCGAGGAACGGAATTGATTCGGTCTAGAAATCTTTACGAGTAGAAAATTCTAAGAAGATTCTGAGCCTGCGGGTTACAAGGCTTTCCAAATAATTTTTTATAGTTTTTCATTCTTTTTATTCTATTCTTTGTTATTCTAATTGTCGATTTTTACACCCGAAATCCACTGTACGTAGTTATTTTGTTTAAGAATCTAACTCGAGGACAAATGGACTGCGGGACATTCTCGTAGACTTGCCAGCATATAATTATTAATAGTAATAACTGTAGTAGCGAATCGTAAAGTAACCTTATAATAAAGTGAGACTAATTTAAAGATCACAAACAATAAACTAGTGTAAGAATTTGTATAAATAATTACATATGATTATTTCTATTTTTATTTTCAATGCGGATATAAAACAATAATACTGTATGTAACATGGTGGTTTTAATATATTGTACTGCATTAGAAAACTTTGCCGCCTTTATCTCTTCCCTTCTTCAGCTGTAAGCTACCTAGTTCGTGTTAAATTAGAAGAATAGTAAGAAAAATACATATTTTTATTCCGTAAAAAAACATGATCTAAATAATTACACGTATATTGCTGCTCACCTATAATATACTTACAAATTAAAAATTCATAATACTGGTAAACTATTTAATAATGAGGATTCTTTACAGCATCGTTACGGATAGTAATGAAAATCACTTCCAAAACTAAAGAACTTTAAATCTAAGTAAAAATGGTGTTAAATATTGAGAATTTAATTATATTGCAATTTTATGCTCGTAGTACTACCCCACCCTGTGAGTGAATGTAAATGCAGAGATATATAAGAATTGATATGGAAATTAATTTTGTTTTCTTATTATTTCAAAATAACAACACGCCGGTTTATGCCGCCAGGTCTTCACTGCTGTCAGGTTTTTTATCTCTTCTCGGTTTTATTATTTGTTCTTGATTTTGAAAGCTAAAACCTCAAAAATGGCTACGGTGTTACCTGTTTTGTAGAACAACTAGTCATAAAGCGTTATTAATTAGAGCACAGGTATTTTCATAATTTCAGTTTCATGGCTTCACTTCTAGGTCTATAGAGATATTTTATTCTTAATTAAATGTTAAATGATTTTATTTCCTTGTACCTTACGCATAATTAATTGTTGTTCCAAATAAGTATAAAATAAAGTACCCATAAACGGCATAGTTAATTTTGAGTAATCCAATTATCGTTCGTCTTTTTTTTTGTTTTTTTTTTCATTTCCTTTAATTTGTATCTTTGTTGCTCACACAAGAAAAAATATATAGTTTATTTATAGTTGTTTACTTTGAATTCCGTTAAATCATTATTTACAATTTATTATCATTTATTTTACTAGTCCGGAATGCAAACTGAACTGTGTCAATATATTATGTTTTTGAGTAGTTAAGTAAACTGTTTTTTTATCGCGTCGAACTTGTCTACAACTGATTAGTTTTAAAATCGTGTTAAATGTAATTACTTTGAAGATGAATAGTTAAAAATTTAGTAATTAAAATGAATTTTTGGTTTTGTTGTTGACTGAAATATAGGTCTCTATGTGTGTAGTCTCTATATATTATGTCGCTATACTACTCTCCGATTTTCTTGATTGTTTTTCTCCTTTTCTCATTTGAATTGCTTGTTTTTGTTGTTGTTACTCTTATTTCTTTACATACATTATTATGCTGTGTAGACATATACACTTAAGTTCATTCAGATTATGGCATATAATTACTGAGCGAATGAAAGTACAGAAGAAGAAAAAGCGAAACTACATACAAACAAAACTGTAATAAAGTTTAAACTAAATAAAGTAATAATTATTATTATAATATAAACTAAATAAATCTGAAGTAATTTAATCATATCGAGAAAATACTTGTTAGCGAAATTAATATTAAGGATTACGTATTGATATACAGTTCTACCTACATTATTATAAATATATATATATATGGATAACTATAGATCGTGGAGTTAAATTTGTTTTATATAATAAAAAAGAGAATAAAAGAAGATGATATACCTGGAATCGTAATTCGTAATTCTTCTTTCTTATATCGCAAGCAGACATCGGTCAAAATCTGAACAAGGTTTTTGGAGTAAAATTTATTTTCATCTTGCTACTTTAAAATATGCCAAACCCAACCTTGCGTGTAATAGCTCCCACTATAGTACCTACTTCTGCAAAAATTAATGCGTAGCAACTAGTACCCGGTGCCGGTACTCAACCCTAACAACCACTCATCCCTAACAAAGCTAACTAACAACTCAGAACAAATCATTTAACTGCCCATATGAAACTAGTTTTGTTGTTTCTGGCCCATTCTCCTGAACTTGAACCTTCATATTTTTCTAACGACATACCTCTACGTTCTTACTAGACTAAAGCTCTCTGAGCTCAAATCGCATGAGTGAGGCAAGCAAGCAAAAGATTAAATAATATGAATGATTTGTCAATTTGTGTGGATATCACAATAGCATATGAGAATAATTGAGGAAATTAGACTCAATGGTTTGGTTTACTTGAACTTTAGTAGCGTAAAATTTTGTAATTAGATTAATAATAACGCAACGTTTTGGATTATTCCTTCTGCAGGCGTTTAAAATCGAAGATTGAGAACTTGCCAATTAGTTAAAGTCAAATGAATACTGACACTCACTCGTAGTTATTTGTAGATATGTATATGTCTCATGGATTTTGTAAAGATTAGTATAAAAAAAACGGATGAAAGGGAGGGAGCGAATGGAGGGGAGAGTTGTGTCGAGCGACGCAGCACAAGTTATCAATCTTTGATTTTAAACGCCTGAAGAAGGAATAATCCGAAACGTTGCGTTATTATTAATTTAATTACAAAATTCTACACTACTAAAGTTCAAGTAAAGCAAATCGGTGAGTCTAATTTCCTCAATTATTCTCATATTATCGCTCCTCACCTTCACGCAAAACCTATTACTTACATTCACAATAGCATAGCCAAGTATGTATGACAGATGCAGTGTGTACATAAACTGATAGAGTTTGCCATTTGTGTATCATTAAAGAAGAAGTAATGAAAATGTGTCTGAGCTCCTGGCACAACATTTACATCCTTATTATAGATTAGACAACTTTCATGACATGGATAATGGGTTTTGAAATCTCAAGCTTAAAATGATCTTTGACATAATATTATGTATTTGCTACACAGTAATAAAATCCAATGATGTCCGATCTCCGCTGTCCGCTGTCCCATTCCTGATCTCCTGGTATCCGTATCCGTAGATAAACCTGCTGGGTTGGGGCACTGTGGTACTCATGTGTAATATGGAGCGGAAGGCATCTAAGTGTATGGGATAAAGCAGTTGGAATTAAAAATATCGCATTCGGTTGGGATTGCATTTAAATGATACCTTTGCATGAATGATAATAATTAATAATTATGATGATGATGATGATGATGTAGCTCTACTGATAATAATTGAAATTGGTGTAGATGTACGTTGTACTATTGCTCCACTCGACAAGCTGCAAAGGTGAGTATTGGACGTTGAGGAAAGGAGTCATAGTCATGCCATGCCATGATTCATGATGCCACGTGCATCATTGCGTCATTTTCACTATTATCAGATTGTAAAATTTCAAAAAAAAAAGTGCTGAAATAATATATTTCTATGCCCTTTCCTGTCTATATCTGTAGTGTGTAGTGTGTGTGTGGACGTGTGGAAGTGGGCGGAAGGAAAAAAATGGAGAAATTTCTCACAGGCAAAAAAGTCGTTAGAATATCATGGCTTTTTTTAATGTGCAGATATAGTAGAAATTATGCATAATATATTATGGTGAATAAATTACATCCAGAGACTATAATAATAAAGAGTATACACTATAGTAATAATAATACACTTTTCAAGCAGCTCAAGCCGAAGCCGAAGCCTTTCTGGTTTCAAGAGTGAGAGAGTATATTCAATTGAGTCGTCTTGCGATGTTATTTTTTTTATCTCGAATTTTAACAGAATGAATATATATATGTATATAATAATATTACATAGGTAAGTTGCAAAACAATAAAAGGATGATGAAATGTAATTTTTTTTTCTGTCGAACAAACACAGTAACGAATACAAGGTTGATGAGGTGTCCAGAGTCAACCATTAAACCCCCGTCTTAAATGTAGCACAATCTATTGATATTTTTGATGAGGCTTAACTATAGCCATGATACATGAACAGGATATTATATATTTACATATATATAGCACATTTTGATTTTGAGAAAACATAAGGTTTGGACTGACCCAACTCAAATACACATAATACCTCTATAGAGTAGTACTCATTGGATAGTCAATTCATTTACTGATGATGGTGATCTTCACGATTGTTCATGATGGTGAATATATATATTATTATTGCATGTCGTATGGATGGATTATGCTTATTCTTAATAATTATTGGATTTTTATATTGGTTGATTTTGAAGTTGAAAATAGTTTTGAGCCCGGACAGAAAATATTTATTCTTCTTCCTCCTCCTCCTCTTCCTCTTCTTCTTCCTCCTCTTCTTCCTCTTCCTCCTCCTCGGCGGCTTCTTCTTCAGCTGCCGCCTCTTCTTCCTCCTCTTCGAAGGTGGGTTCAGGTTCTTCAATGTCATCAACGGCGGCGTTCTGAGCAAAATTTTTAAAATTGTCAAACTTATTGTTGTAAAGAAATAAAAAATTAAAAAATAAAACTACTATCGAAATTTCTTCGGTCTTCTTGAACCGGTCACTTACTTTGACTTCTTCTTCTTCGGGGGAATCTGGCTCACCCTTCTTTTTGCCGGGGCGTTCTCCGAACCATTTGGGAAGTTTGGCTAATTATATAGAAATTACATATATATGGAACAAGTAATATTTTATACACTATTCTTTCCATTCTATGTTTGTCATAGTTGTAATTTTGAGGTTAGGTTTTCAATATATATTAAAATGAACTGTGTGCTAATTAAATTACATTGATAATATTTATTGTGAATTACAAGCTAACAAATTATAAAGGTTCTCATGCATAGATAAAAGAAAAAAAAGCGGAGGCAGTTTTACAGTCACTTACACTACGATATACATGGTCACTACAGACAGGTAATGCTACTTATATATACAAATTATAGAAACAAAATATACATTACACACACTGCGGGATTTATCATGTCAACTGTGTATAAATATATGTAGTTAAAGAAGCATTGTAAGCATTCTGAAGCTCGGTCAAAATACGCCAAAAAAATGAAGCTTTTGCATGTACTATTATTAATTAAAAAAAAATATTGAACTGTTTCAATATATAAATAAAATGCGCCATCAAAAAGAATTTTTTTAAAATGTACAAAGAAAACAGACCTCGCTAACCGTTATAGGTAGGTACGTATGTGTGTAGTACAAAAAAAATATATCAAGCCTATAATAATACACGTTCCGTTTGCATTATTGATTATTGAGAGAGGTGCGTCGTATATATAGAATAGAGTGGTGGTAATATTATATATAGTAAATAATATCCATATAGATATGGAGTAGTGTGCATTGTGACGATTAGGAAACAACTATAAAAAAAATATAAGTACTATTATAGCAAAAAAATACAAGTATATGAGTAAAGTGAAATAAAAGAAATATATTATTACGAATGTGTGAAGGATTAAAATATTACACTTGAAAAGAATTTCCGCTGACAGACCGTTTAAGAAAGAGAGCAATTGCAAAACAAATTGCATACATATATATTCCATAGACAAAGGTATTAAGAGTATTAAATGTCATTATATTATCAAAATATATAGAATTTTTTTTAAGAGTTTGTTTATTTTAAAAAAAATAAAAAAACAAAACAAAAATATGGTTGGGTCCAATATATAGGAGAAACAACCCTTGTATTTTCTTACTTTTCTGTCGGTCCTCAAAGCTTTTAACACCCTCGGCCCAGGCCTTCTCGGCGTTCTCTTTGTAAAAGCTATCCAATCCCTTTTGAAAAAGATGACACACACAAAAGAGTGACAACAAAATACAAACTCAAGCAGACGCATGTAGCATCACCAGGGATCAGAAGTCCAATATAAAATATTATAAGAGTATAGTATTATATGTGGACATCAAAATTTTTGACGCGTGATCCTTCAAAAAAAATCTCTTGGATTGTACACGACTAACTAAATATATATTATTATAGTAACTATATATATCGAGGTTCATTAATTACTTCATTCTTGTCTCTGCTACTAATTCTGACGACATTACTAATTCTCAAAAAAAAAGAAAAAAAAGAAAACAAAAAAAAAAGAAGTACACAGTAGTGAACTGTGAACTGAAATCAAATATCAAATACACAGCACAGTGTTTCTTTCGTCGGCACGTACTGACTTAGCCATATATATATATAAGTATGAGTCACTGGACAGGTGATCATCAAATATACGCAATCAAATCCAAATCCAAATTCTCACTGGAATATCATCAAGAACATCAATCAGGACAAACAACGCATATTGTTTCAAAAATGCAATGTTGTTCTGAACAGACACAGGACGAAAAAGAAGGGTGAAAACATTTATGAGACGGTTATAAAAAATGCATTTCTTCTATATTATGCCTCCTCCTTCTGCTCTGGATATATTCTAGTATACAGTGTGGCAGGTTGAGTAGGGAGCATAGTAAAATCGGGACTGTCAAATTCTAAAGGTCCTTCACGCAGTAGTATGTACATATGTAGATAAAATATATAGTCACTCAGTGGGTTTGTCGCTTGTGACTTTTTTTGTTTTTATTTTTTCGTTAATTTAAAAAAAAGTACGGGAAGAATTCCAAGGTTTTAATAATGTGAGGGTTTAGGAAGTCATATAGCGGATAGTTGTATATTGGTTATATATGCTATAATTATTATATATAGGCACGTCTTAGCTTGCTGGTAGGTGAATTTTAGAAGAAGAAGAAGAAGACCACAAAATTAAAAAAAAAACGAAGGGGGTAAAAATAATATCTCTATTCTATTTCAAAGCGAGGAGGGAGTCAAATCCAATGAAAAGATAGAGAGTTGGTTGGTGTTTCACAGCAGCTTTAATTAAGGGGGAGGGGGGGGGGATACTCAATAATACGGTCAAATTAATCGGGTGAATCAGAGAGTCAAAGAAAAACCTAAGATTTTTTTTACTTGTTTTGTATAATATATAATGCAAATATATGTTTCAAGTCACGCTAATATTAACCTTCACACGTTGGACTTTGGAATTGGAATTATTAGAAGTAGAAGTAGAAGTAGAAGAAAAAAGAAGAAATGGACGGAGACGGAAAATTATAAAAGGAATAATAAAACATGAAAACAATTCAAACTTTCTGTTGTTTTTATCAAATAAAAACTAAAAGAACCAATAATACATATCAAGATCAACTCAGGAATGTATATATTTTTTCAATAATAAAAAAGAAATAGGGAAAAGGGTTTTGCAAGTGACAGTTTGTATTGTTGTTTTGAGGGGTTTGGTTTTAAAAAGCAGAAATTTCTGAAACATTTTTTCCAGTCTATTAAATTGCTTACTCTTTTGCCTCTTAGAAAAGCCCTCGTACTTGTCTTTCCAGGATTTCTCATTAGTTTCTTTATCGATCACATCCCAACCCTGAGTACGTCAACCATTTTTCATTTTTCAGTTTTTCATTGATACAATTTTGATTTGATTTTTTTTCGTTGGTGAAAAATACTTTTTATACTTTCATAGAATAATAATAATAATAATAATAATAATAATTTTTAAATTAAAAATGGAATAAGATAAACAATGAGCCTTCCTCCTCTCTTACGGTACAATCCATTCAACATCTGAATATATACTCTCCTCTGTGTGTATATATACTTTTTTCTTACTTTTTTTAGTTTTAAATTTCAGTTTAAATTTTTCATTGTAATGAGAAAAAGAATTATTAAAATCATAGGTATAAATTTATCAAATTATAAAACTTACGCCTTCGAAGAGTTTCTTCTTGTCCTCATAGGATCGGGTGTCCACTCGCCTTTCATATTTGGAGGCGACTTGGATTTTGGGCTATTTTACAAAATTATTTCATACACATGTTTACTTTTTCATTACAAAAAAAAACATACTAAGTCAATTTGTTTTACATAGAAAATAATGCAATTAAGTTTTTAAATTTGTACTTACTGGGTATTTTCCGGTCAAAGCTCTAAAATAAATTGTCACAATAACAAACAAAAAAAAGAAAAAGAATATTAGAAAACCATTTTAAATAAATATGTAGAAAATCATAATATAAAATAATTTTGGTATACAAATCATATATAAAAAGGAAGGACAAAGAAATCATAATGTAAATACATGTAGTAAATGGTGAATGTTTAAAAGTTATTGACATGTAAAAAAAAATGATATTTATTTTAGAAAAGCAAAAATTAAACAAGCAGCTGAAGGAATTCAATGGTATTAAACAAAAAAACGATACATACTGACACACGAGAAAAAGTGCAACATTTACATCATCAATATGGAGGTGGAACACACCTCACGATCATAGTAGTAACAAAACAAGCAAGAAACATTAATACCATTTATCGTAATAAATATATTCGATTCTACTTTTTTTATTACTCTACAGATGCTTCTAAAAGTATCTCTATAAATAAACTACTGACCAAATAAATAATTCCAAATATTTTTCCAAATTTTTCATTCATTAATTAAGAAAAAACTACGAAAACTGCAACGTAATAATATTATAATACATATGGTGAGAGGATGTACAGTTTCACGTTCTGTTTATCAGTGCTCCTATACAATTAAATATGAAAAAAATTCAAAAATTCAAAAATGAGAGACGTGCAACAGAATTCCCATGACAAGAGAATAGAGCAATGGAAGAGCTAATAATGGTGGAATTTGTGAGTCAGACCCAAATGTAGATGGTTTTTTGACAAATTCCATATGGAAGGGATTGGTTGATCTACTACAGTCAGGCTGGGTTGTTTTTTTTGTTTGGAAGCAAAAAATTGGAATTATGAAGGGCTACATTTTGAATGGATTTTTGAGATGTAAGTTGCATATTTAGAATAATTACTAAAATTGGACTAACATTTGGTTATTAATTAACCTTTTTGCGAATGAGGGGGTGTATCTACAATGGCTATACCACAGACATAGGATTTCAAAACTAAAGCTAAAGCTAAAAGTATGCATGTGGAGAGGTACCGTCGCACTACCGTTACCGTTACCGCCACCGCCACCCATTCAACGGACACCGGACAGATTTTGCTTTTTCGCTATATAGGCGATAGTTTTTAACGGCTATACATACATTATTATGCAGAGTAGTAAGTAATAGAAAAGAATAAGAAAAAACGCCAAAGCCTCCTAAAATTATATCAGGTATTAATAATAATAAAATTGCAAAAAGTTTTGCCAAGAGGAAAAATATAGAAACAAGATTTTTTGTGCTTGTAGCAAAATTGTGAGGCGCAAAATATAATAAAGAAAATGAAAGTAGGTATAAAATAAATAAAATTGCTCTGCGCAAAAATTTAAAACAGTATCAACAAAATCAATAATGAGCAAAATTTATGAAATAATAAGAGTCATAATAAGAGAGAAAGGGATACCGTAAATTTATAACATAATAAAGAAGGGTGTCAAATGATAAAATCTGGAGAGATATAGAGTGAAAAAAAATGCATTATAAAGGCCAAACAATGTTACAAAAAATGTCAGTTTTGCGAATGAAGAAGGAAAATAAATAAATAAAAAAAAATCATATATTTTTTTTCAAATGATCATGAGGCAGAGAGAGAGAGGGAATAAGTGTGAAATACAAAAAACAGATCATTTTGTGTACAGGAAGAATATTCATTTGATGCAAATAATAATATTTAAAAATAATTGTATGGTGCGCTTTTTTAAAAATAAAAAGGCGGGGGTTGGTTGGAGGGGGGGGGGGGGGTTATTAAAATAAATAAAGTTTTTTTGTATAAAAATTGACTGAAGGTGACGTAGTTTATATTATGTGTGTGAATACTTACTCGGGATCAAGACCTCGTTTTAAGGCCTTGTGACGCAACTGTTGCTTTTGACGTTCTTTCAACTCTTTCAACTAGAAAGACAGAGGACATTGGATCATACAACTACATAATTTAAATATCGTCACACACACACAGAATCACTCAATTTTTTTTCTTCATTATATCGACAAAGTTTCTCTTTTTCAAATTTTTTTGTCATCATTAACGACTGTAAAGTTATTTCTTCTGTGCCATAACCACAAGAAGAAAAATATATATGAATATAGTCGCATATATTATGAACTTTTTTGTTTTTCGCAACAAGACCAGGCACACCCCACAACAGATGATGCGTTATTATACTACTACAGTATACATATAGGAAACAGAAGACATTTCCCTCAAGACCTACCTACGTACAACAACCACAGGTTTTGGTTCTCTACATAATTTCCTTTTCCTCCCACTTACGAGCACTGTATATTTTTTTATTTTTAAATCCCATAAATTATATAATATAATATATCTCAACAACTACTCAATAATAGAATAAAATAATATACTACTACACCTTACCTACAGATACTTAATAATCCTACGTTTTTTACAGTTGATACCAAACTCAATTGTCATTAATATAGTGACCTACAAAATATACATATATATATAGGAAATAATGTTTGTTACACATAATTACAGTACGATTGGTTATGTTAATTAATATACGAACGAAAAGCTGGAAGATAAATATATATACAATTTTTTTTCAGGTAAAATATTGACTTGATTATTACTAATAAAATTTTTAGCACATATATCATAATTTAGGTTCACAATGCAATTACAAAAAAGAAAAAAGGAAAAAAAATTGAATTCAAAAAAATATGAGAGTATAAATTTGATATTAAAACGTATACAACATAAACCGTTCCGTGATTAAAAATTATTTTAAAAATATACAACAGAACGAACATTCGCAAAATCGAAATCGAAATCAAAAATAGAGAGATAGAGAGAGACAAAGGACATAAAAAAACGACGAAGAAAAAATAAGACGAGATTTTGAGTTTAAATTATGAATACGAATATATACGAATGCACAAAGTAAAAAAAAAAGAAGATGCGTTATATATACAACGAGAGAGAGAGAACAACAACGTTAACAAAGTATTAAAATGTGTGAATCATGAACAGAGAGAGGACACATGTTTTGATTTTGTAGTAGTAGAAAGTATATTATGTGTGTATTTGAATAAGAACTTACTCGGGCTCTAAACCTAATTTCATGGCTTTCTGTCGCAACTGTTGTTTTTGTCGCTCTTTCAACTCTTTCAGCTGTATTATTCATCAATTTTCATATTACAATATCATTCATAGATTATATCTTTCATGAGTATATCATATTATAATGCTCCTCCTATATGAAAAATTTTCTAGTCAATTTTTACAAAAACGTTGTAACTATAAAATACTGTTCGATATCAAAAAAGAAATTCTACAGATATTTAAAATGGAGTGATTTGTACTGTAGGGCAAATGCTTGCTACACATAGTTAAATTGCTGGATTGCTAAACCAAACCTTAGTACGAGGCTACTTTCCCTTTTCTATGTGGTACATCATTCTGTGACTATTATTTTATAGAGTCAATAATCCTGCTCCTGAAAATTGTTGCGAATAGTATATATAGTAAAATAGAAAAAAATAAAATAAAAATAAAAATAAATATAGTAGAAAAATTGGAATCAGATTTTTTGTTTGTGTTTCCACAATAATACCTGCGGTCAATTTAAATAATATATATATAATAAAATATTATGGAGAGAGATAGGAATTGGTTATGCAGAATAACTTACATCGTAGTCTTGACGCTTTTGACGTTCTTCCAAGTCATACTTTTCAGTTTCAAGACGGACAATTTGATCCCAGAGCTCTACAGCCTTCTTCTTGAGAGACTCCACACCCATGTTGGACAAGTCAAGAGGCTTGATTCGGAAGCTGAGGGAGATCCTCTTCTCCTCCTCAAGTTGTTCCTTGGTCTTGTTCAGTTCCTGTCGTGCTGATCCAGTTCCGCTCATCTATCCCAACGAAATATAGGTTACAGTGAACCAATGGAATTCCTTAATGCTCTGTGATTGTCCATAGATGTGACTATGTATTAACTCACCACGGTGCCATCGGACTTCTTGGAGACCATGAAGTTCTTACCAGCCATGCTAGCCTATAGTGAGAGAGACATACAAATTGTTAGTCATATTTTTAACCGATTAATTCTTTTTGTTCTGTAATAAAATCAATTTTATATTTTCTAATGACTTTTTGGGCTTGGAGCATGAGTTGACGCTTCTTCTCGGCCTCTTCAAGACGACGCATCTTCTCCTCTTGATCTCGTTGTTTCTTCTCCTCAACCTCTCGTTGACGTCGCTCTTCTTCTTGACGTTTCTTCTCCGCCAAGCGCTTTTCTTCTTGGTCTCGGAGGGTCTAAAAAAGTGTGAGAGTCAGACATCACATTACAAACTGCACAATTTGAAAAAAATAATCTGAAAATACAGGTAAAATAAAAGAAATAAATCTAATCCTATCTACCTTGCGCTTAGATTGTTTGTCCTTCAGCTTTCTAAGCTCATCTTCTTCCTTGGCTCGCTGTTTCCTCCATTCTTGGATGTACTCTTTAAGCTGCTCATCTAAATCCGATTTCTTTTGCTCTTGTCTCTACACAAATCAAACCCAACCACAAAACAAATTCCCATACATAAGAATTTAGGAAAATTCTTGTATTTATATTTTCTGATCTTGTTTATACTTGATTATATTTGACTTACTTTGATAAATTCCGCCTCTCCAGCTTTTTGCTCCTCCCTTAAAGATGGGAAAAATATCCGAAACAGATTAGTTCATGCCGATAGAAAAAAAGGATATTTTTTGGTAAATTTCACAGGGGAAAAATGCACAAAATTTCAAAAAAAATAAAACAGAAGAAATATAACACTGATGCAATATTACGAGGAATAAAGAGAAAAACCCAACAACTCTTTTTTTTATATCAATAATTGTGTCACACATTCAACATAGTAATCATAATTTTCAAAAAATTTAAAAAAAAGAAAAAAATGCGTGTAGTATAGTGAAAATTCTGTGACGCATTCAAACTTATATAGGAGGATCCAACTTTAGTTTGAGGTGGAAACGTTATACATATAAATATATAATATATAAATCCAAATCAATGGTACAATGTACAACAAGAGAGACAGAGATACAGAGAGAGAGAGTTTGACAGGTCCTAAGGAAGAGACATAAGAAATTCAAGACACAAGAGTCATAACAGTGATAACAAATAAATACAATACAACGAGTGGAAGGAGTCAAGTCAACAATAACAACATAGAGAGATAGCAACCAGAACAATTATTTTCCTTTCACAAAATCCCAAAATGAATAATTCTCAAGTCAAAAAAATAAAACGAATCGAACCAAATCAAGTGGCAGAGTGATATAATGAGTAAAAAAAGTGGGGGGGGGGTGATGGTGGTGGAGGATTTTGGTTTGGTCTTGTGTGGGGATTTTAAAGGACGGACGAAAGGGGGGTTGGGGGGTTCCATGAATTTTGAAGTGTTTCAAGGGGCGGAAATGTACAGAGATACAAATCAAACACAGTCAAGGAGGAGAATGTGTAACTACAGATTGTACTTTGGACTTTTTGGGGAGAGGGGTATATAGTTTTTTAAATACTGTTCAAGTATAATATACCTATACAAAAATTATAATTTTGGAATCGTTTTAATTTAACTTTGTGTGTGCGCGCTCACCTAAAAAAAATGAGACGAATTCTTAATTAACTAACACAGAATAACAATAATATAACATTTACATCCAACTACCAAAACTAAAAGGCGGATTTCCCTCGCCATACACGGACCCCTTTCTAAACAAATATCAATATCAACAAGAACAACAACGAAAAAAAACGCTAATCTATAATCTAACATAATGTTGACAGTGTGTGTAGGAAATAAAAACATAAATATTATAGTGTAACAAACGCCAAGCAGATCTAACTCAGTTTCTACTGAACACGACGCGTCGTCATATTATAACTTTTTGTAATAACACTTTTTTCTATACAACTTCCAGACATTTTCAAACAAGTCTAAAATAGTTCAAACTACTACTCTAATAATAAGTTTTCTTGGTTTTACTAAAAGGACAAAAAATAAGAGATCGTAGACAAAATGTTATAGGGTGGTTTCTTGGTATTTTTTTGTCGTGAAATATTTCTCGCTAATAAGTATACAGTCCTCTAAATATATAGTTTAAAAATTGGATGGGAGGAATTATGAATGAATGAATGAATGATGTTTGACAGGAATGAACAAGATTGCAATACAAAAAAGAAAGAAATGAAACTGAAGCAGTTCATCATCAGATCAGCAACAGAATCGAAAAGGACAAATTAAAAGACGTATGGGGAAAGACAAAGAAAAAATTTACGTTTTGAAGGTAGCAGATCAAAAAGTGAGGAAAGAAAGAGAGAGAGAGAGAGAAGAGAGAAAGAGTGAAATAAAACGATAGAAAAAAAGTGTGTTTATGTGAAATATAATTAATTATATTCAAAAAATAAAAGGGGGGGGGGGGGGAGAAATCCAAAACAAGGATATAATATTTTTGTTTGTTTTTCATTTCATTTTCTGTTTTAAAAGAAATAAAGTTGTAAAACTCAGAGAGAAAGAGAGAGTGAGAGAGAGAAAGTGAGGGGGATCAGAACAAAAAAAGTGAACCAAGAAAGAAAAAACAATTCTGTTTGTTTTACAGTACAGTAACAGTACAGTACAGCACCCTTGCTTCTCTATAAACAATTTTCTACGTCATACGTACTTTTGTGCAGGTCTCCTATATTAAATCGAAAAAAAACAAATCCAACAAGCTCTCATTAGTTGATTGTGTCACTGACGATACATTTTCATAGTCAGTTTTATTACACAACAAAAAGAAAGAAAAAAAGGTGGTGTGGGGGTGGTGGGGGGGACAAAAATTATTTTCGTCTATATTATAGATTATAAGGTATGAGACTCCATTGGGACAATAACTATCAACTATATTCAACTATATTGTTATATACAATTACACCCAACTATATTATATCTATGGAAATATATATACAACGATAACGATCGGCTTTGTTTCTCGTCACCTTCATCGTCGTCGTCGTCGTTATTCTCGTCACCAAAGAAAAAAGAAAGAAAAGAAAAACGGATATTGCTGTTTTGTCAACTTATACGCACTAATAACTGTGTAATGGTAATTACGAAAGATACTAATATGAGGCTGTCTGGGCCTTTTATTTTTTTTAAATGTGTGAAAACAATATTATTTATTTTTTAAATGGAAGCTTTTCATTCTTTACGATTAGAAATCACTACGCAAAATATTTCATCAGAAGCGATCGAAGCAGATTAAAAAAAATATTTCGAGTAGTCTATATTGCTAATGCTAATAAAATATTTTGATAATCAATTAAAATTGTAATAAATTGGAGTTGCTTCTGCAATTTTAAAATGGGATTCAAGACATCTTCCAATTATCAGCAGCTGGGCTTGAAGAATGCGCTGAATTCCGTATAGGATCCTAACCCTATACTGACTCTGGCTAATCATAATAACGCTCAACTCATATTTATACATTGCAAAAAACAATTGCTTGAAGATTTTTGAAGGTGACAAGAAATCGAAGATTTGATTTTGGTCATTTTAGTTACAGTACAATTAATTATTTATATTACTACAGATTTCCATGAATACACTCTCCGCCCCCCACTCCATATCCCGTCCTTCCAACCTTCCCTCACAGTCGTACATTCTACACATATATTTTTTTTTCGCGCTAGAATTAAAATTAGAACCACAACTAAAACTAAACAAATGTACGACTCTGAAGGTGCTGGGCAAAGACGGGTTGGAACTGGGCTGTATGGTTACATAATATTATTCTGCATGAAGAATCAAAAAATGACCCATATATATCCAATAATATATTATATTCTACTAAATAAGATTTTTAATCTTTTATTTTGTGAGTGGATTTTAGTTCATTTTGATTCTTCACTGTCACGATACATAGCTATATGGGGCGAGAGAGTAGAAACATGTAGAGAGACAGACTATATGGTATGGTAAAATGGTAGTATCGTGGCGGTGCTGGTGCTGCTATGGGAAAGTACATATATAGAGAGTGTTCATCGCGTGCAAGTAGCAAAGATTTTCTAACTACTATAATATATAATATATTATTATTATGTACAGTCATGATGAGTAGCGGGACTAAAATGCTATACATAGCTACATAAATAGTGTATTAAATTCTAAATACTTTTAGTCATACATATACTGGCATATTGGTAATATACCTCATTCTATAACTGCTTGTGAGTCAAACAAAAAAAAGAAAGAATAGAATTATAAAAAAAATAAAAACGGAAATGTATAGATAAACGATAAGAGGCGTTCAAAACCAACTCAAATCAAATCAAATCAAATTGTTGTTGGACGGCTATAATATATGAATTGGGTAGAAAAAATTGAATTTACATTAAATATCAAATTTAAATTCAAATATATATATTAGGGAATATTTTGTTTTTTTAAAACAGGGAGGGGAGTACAGATACTTATATAATTATTGAAAATAATTATTTTTTTTGTATATACTGTGTGTGTGTGTGTGCGTGTGTGTGTGTGAAAGAGGGGTACTCTACAAGAAGGGTTTCATTTTTTTTTCTACCGGTGTTTTTACTATACGTATTGGGGGGATAAGTGGGAGAATTTCTATTATCACTACTATGAGGTGTACACATACGTTTTATTTTACATGGTGTGGAGAGAGTGAGGTACACATTGTTTTCTAACATAATTATTTACTAATATAGTTTATAATATCAAGTCCACAAAAAAAGAGAGACAGAGAAAGAAATGATGCGTCTATATAAAGATTACATTTACCGACATTTAACCGACTCAATCATTTCTATATAACACGTTACAGAGAGACAGAGAGAGAGAGAGAGAGAGAGAGAGAGAAAGGCATATATAGAGTAGTATGGGACGACAGAAAAAATACATATAGAGACATAAAAAATAATAATGACAAAGGACTTTACATATAATATAGAAAATTTGAACATAAAACATGAATTTACATTTTAAAAAAACAAAATACGACAAATATAAAAATTTCATAAAAGAAAAAAAACAAATATATTGTGCGTGTTATCAATTTTTTTTATGTCTATAAAATATATTGTAAGGAGCAAAAAAAAATATAATATGGATTCAATTAAACTACAGAGTCAATCTTTATAGTAATAATAGTATCTAATACGGAATGAGTATATAATTATATTCTGAGAGAGAGAGAGAGAGAGGTGGAAATCAAAACAACCAAAACTTAAATTCGGAGAAAACTTACGTCTTCTTCTCGGGTTCCTTTCTGTTATTGTTGACATTTTGTATTTTTTTTTGGTTTTTGGTTTTTTTTATAGCGTGGGATTTATAATGATGAGAGTTTTGATTATTTGATTTTTTGTGTCATCAAAAATTTTGTTTGATTTTGTTGAGATTTTTTTTTGTAAAGGAACAGATTTTTGTTTTGAATAGGATTTTTTTTTTGTGGTTTTTTTTTGTAATTTGATTTTTTTTTTGTCGAGGATTTTTTTATTAAGGTTCAAAGTAAGAAGTGTGGCCGTGAGCAGAGAAAAGAAAAACAATAAAAAAAACAAAATTAAAATAAAATTAATGTAAACAATACAAATAAATCATAAGAGTAATTAATAAATAAATAAATAAATAATGAGGAGTATTAGAAATCATAATAATGTGTATAATTATATGATAATGTTGACCCAAAGGACAGAGTATAATATATTTTCTAAACTGTACATTTCTACATTCTATTTTCTGTTATATTGTTTTGTATATTGATCGATACATATTCTAAAAAATTAAATTAAAGAAAATATTAAAGAAAGCTGTATATACACTTTTTCACTTGTTAAAGCTAAGGCTACATTTAAATAAGAGAAGTCTACCCTACTATATATATATATAGCAATAATAGGAATATACAGAGTATATAGCAACGAAACAACTACAAATAATCAACAAAGGAAATAGATTATTAATTTATTGTTATTATTACTCATATATGAGTTTCCCGGCTACGGTATCGTCACCGTCACCACCTTGTAAGTTATATAGCCACCTACAGCCACTGTACTGTGCGACTGCCTTGTCATTCCATTTTCACTCATTTTATTTGTATGTACTCGCTTAGTGTTAACTATAATCAACACTCGTGGTACACCTTTACCTACTTCTATATACATCTATTACGTTAATTTAAATTATTTTTGACCAAGTTTTTGTCTATCTTCATTTCTTTTTGTCCCGAGATATAGTTTTTTATTGGAGGGTGGGGGTGGGGGGATGATGGATTATTGTAAGTTTCCAGTTTGAATCGATTATCATTACTATATAATAATGCTACTCAAAGCTTCAAAAAAAATTATTTAATACTAGTCATATACCGGTATAGTCCGACCGGTATAGTAGATAATTTTTTTTCTGCCAAATGTTTTTTATAACAAAAATAGTAAAAAAAGAAGCTACTACAGTTCTAGATAGAGGCTAGTTTGACTACTGTGTCTAAATAAATTTTCGGAAATGTCAACTACTTTTGACTTTTGTCGGGTTTTGTTATATTATAATAATCCAATACAAGTACTATATATATTGGTACTCTCTAGTCTATGGCAATAGCTGTGTATTTGATATATACTGATGAGTATAATAAACGAGTGGCAGAGAGAAAGGCGGTAAACTAAATATAAGTATATACTATGGCTACAACAAATTCAACAAACGTCAGCTTTTACTATATATTTTATTGTCACTCTCAATTTGTGACTTTGAATTTGAACCAAGAAAATGTAAGCAATTTCAAAACTCGATTTTAAAACTTGTAAGTTTTTGTGTTTGTTTTTAGCACTTTGTTTTAAACAGGATTTTTTTTTCATTGTTTTTTGTCTATGTGAAGAAATGAATAGACATATATATAAAGCAGCAGTAGTTGTTGTAATGTGTGTGTGTGAAAACAAATAAAAAAATATAAAAAATAAGCATATACAAAATATATTATATATATATATATAGATATTATGATTGGGCTTGGATTTGATGATGAAAGGGAGTGAAAAATCATAAAATCAAAAATGATAAGCTTTTCATTTTTTTTTTTGCATTTTGTAACTTGTTTTTTTTTAAATTTGTCAAACTACTCATAATAAGGAGAGTTTTAAAGAGCATGCTCAATGTAATAATAATTACAAAATGATTATCTCTAATTATTTCTGCTTGGTACAAAAACAAACGTTGAAATCGAAATCAATGAAATCCAAGAGTCACACTTACTTCCTGTAAAAAAGCAACAAAAATTTACAACATTTTAGACTCCGCTGCTCACGTCATCCAAATGTCATATCTCAATTTACAGTACGTCTATGTAATAATAATTAATTTTCAAAGACATATTTGGTTTTTTGTTGCTGCTTTTTTGTGTGCGGCATTTTTGTGTGTGTGTGTGTGTGAATGTGTATTTCAATTTTTAAAAAATAATAAGTTTGTTGTAGCCACAACAATGATAGTAATTAAATTACATAGAATATACATATTGTACAGCTTCAAAATTACTAAACGTTGAAAGCACAGTCCCAATTGTATTTGCAATTAAATACACATCGAAACATATCATATATAGAGCATATAATACGTGTGTATAAAAGAATTTCCTGTTCACACGGATATGCTCGAGAATGCTATATCACATAATATATATGTGATATATCTCATTTGAACTATAACCGATAACGGAACATTCTTTAGCTTACTATTATTGTAGGCTTTTCAATTTTATTTATAAAATATTCCAAAGCCTTAATTTTTTTTGATTGTTTATAGTTGCAGTTGCTAATTAAATTGGGGTTTATTCTTGTGAAAGGAGCACTTTTCTAACAGTACAGTATATTTTACTACGGATATATAGTATTCTATTTTTTTCTATTTTGTTTTTTTTTAAAACTCCTCCACAATTTTCTGCAGAATTTAGGTATATACTATATTGACTTGTAAATTTGAACTTTAAAAAAACCTATCGAGAAACTCCTGCCCTGGAAACTACTACTTACTAGAGCGTAATCAATATAGAATATTAGATAAGATTTCTTTCGTATTTTTTCCCCCAGGGATAGTAATGTAAGTTGTATATATCATTTATTATACGTATATGTTAAATTATATATATTCTTTGAGGATGATGATTACAAATGATCATCGCATCATGGTAACTATATTATGTCTTATAATATTGATTGGGAATGGCGGAGAAAATCTGAAAGATGGCAAACTTACGCTTCCTCCTCCTCCTCTACCTCCTCTTCTCTGTAAACAAAAAGAAACAGAAAAACCAAGGGAGTCAAATGAGGTGCTTTTATCATCATCATCATCACTGTCATTTAGTAGTACGTTTAATTTTATCATAAATAGGTATTACTAATGTATTATTTACTTTACAATTTATAGGAATTAGAACCCAACTAAAACTAACTACCAACCTCCGTTAAATTATATATGACACTTATCATGTTGGCTAAATTATAAGTTTTTTACAATGTAATGTAATGCTTAAAATTAAATTCTATGATGGGAATTGCTTTAAAGATATATTTATAAAGAGTTGTTTGACAAAACGGGCCAAGTCTATTAAATGATATTTGGCAAAATGGGATAAGCCCATCTAAAACATGCATTTCTGATTTGAATTCCGGTTTCGAGTGCTTCCATAGTAGTTTGTAGAAGACAATTGCCGTGCGTAAATTTTCTTTTGCAAGAAATAGTTTAAAATGTAAAAACAAGTTTGGTTTCACTCAAAACGATTAAAATTTCATCCCACGGAATTTTGACTCCATGTTAACTTATTGATTTTGAGGTAAAACGGAAAATAAAATTTGATGAAAATTTTCTATAAAATCCGTGATTTATGAATCTGCTTTTAACAACGCTTCGTTAGTTACTGTACCTATTGCAAAAAACTGAGTTCAAAAGAATAATCCTCAGTCATCTTTTTATTCATTATTCGTTGTTCCTAACAAATTTGCTTTGATGGGCTTGGCCCCCGTTTTGCCAAAAACTCTTCATAAAATAGTAGTGTAGATTTAAGTCATATGCGGCCATGCTCTTCCTTTCTATACCGAACTATGCCTACAGGGAAATGAACATGAATGGTATGGTGTTCTCGATAGAGAGAGAGAGAGAGAGAGAGAGAGAGAGAGAGAGAGAGAGAGAGAGAGAGAGAGAGAGAGAGAGAGAGAGAGAGAGAGAGAGAGACGAAGAAGTAAGAAGTAGGTTGAAAAGTGTTGGTTGAAATGCTCTGGTTGTGCGGTCTTTAAGGTCCTGACTCTCCTGAGTTTATAACTAGGTACTACAGCTCCTCGGAATATCATCATCTCTCTAATATTTGTTCAGATTGAACAAGTATCGGAGTGAAGCGGAAGAGCATTTCGAGTAGACTTTGTAATGGAGTGGTAAAACTCAGTGGTAAAAAAAAACAGAAATAAAGAAAGAAGTAGAAGAAGAAGTGAGTTTGTGTGAACCAGGGACTGTGTGCTAAATTTAATCTGTTTCACTGGCACGTCGCCATGTGACATTCTTAGTTATTTCATCCCAGATTGCTTCGTCTAACGGGAACAGGAACAATATCTACTTGTCCTATCCGAATGCCGTCTGCTCAACATACCACAGGGCCGATACCGAACCGGATAGCCGCCCATCCGATACGTAGGAAGAAGCAAGCACTGTCCTCCTATAGCACTAGTATTAATTCTACTGCAAGTATACAGCACAGACCGGTACCGGTATCGGTATTGGTGCCGGATCCGGCTCCTCTACCTGGAAATCCCTGTGGTAAGGGAGTAAAAGTTTACCTAAGTAGTAAGTTATGCATATTACTGGCTCAAGAGCTAAACTGAATGCAATCCACTTCCTTCTTTCTCTAGATTTATAATTTACATCTCAAGTAGTGCATAGAATTGTATTCCCAAATCCAATCCAGCCACAAAACATGAGTGTGCCATGCAATCTGCCTGTAGCTTACGGTGACCTCACGGTCCTAATTTACTATTTTAATCTAGCTGATGGACTAGGGCAAAGTAATACTGTTTCAATGGATTTAAATCCCACCAGTTGAATTTTTTGAAGTATAGCAACAAGTTGTTCAAACTTCAATATAGTTACTGGATATCTATGTATAAATTTATATCCTATAATAATCTGTATGTTATAGAAAGCTAAATATTACATAGTGCTAATAGCTATACCATAGAATGAGTGAATGCTCAAGATTAAAGGAAAGATGGTGAGGTGTAGAAATAATAGACAAAAAAGAAATACTTACGAGTAGACTTCCTCTTCGTCAGACATGGCTCACAAAGTTTTTCCTGGAAGATTTTGAAAAATGAATTAAAATTATCCCTGGATATTTTATTTTTGGTTTCGTGGATACAATTCAACAGGTTTAATAAGATTTTTAGGAAAAATGAACAACAGAATAAAATATAGAACACTATTTTATTTAATTAAGTAGAATAACTTTTTGAGTGTAATGTAAACTAAAAGACTCAAAATGTAAAATTTTGTATGTTTTCTTTTTTAGTTTTAAAGAGATTTTGAGATAAACTCACTTTAAAAACCGGCAAAAAGAAATCGGAGTTGATAGCACTCAATCACGGGTCGGAGCACGAACAGGAATCAAGTGCGAAATGGTCTGAACAGGCCTTTTGGAATCCTCAAAAATCCTTTCTATTTCATAGCCTAAAAATAACTTCGGATTTTGTTACAAATCCCGACACAATTTGCCCACCTTACATATGCACAGGAACCCGTGTGCGTACATACGTGGGAGAGGGTCTCTAGCACTGTGAGAGTCTTTCGGCCCCCGGAATAACCTCACCATCCACCATCCACCCCGTAATATTTTAAGTGTGTTTTAAATTGTAAATTGTGCAAACTACTACTCATATGGAGGTATGGAGCTACCTATAGCATATGGTGAGGAAATAGGCAAAGAACTAGAACAAAAACCCGGCCAAACATACCCAAATACTTTCCTCAACCATAACATTATCTCTACGTATGTTTTTAGTCTCAATGAAATTACCATACTGCATACTACATACTACATAATCAGAGACATTACATGACTTTTTTCCTCACAGCCTTTTCTTCCCTGTCACCATCCCCATATAGCATACACCGTAACCGTTACTATCTTCCGTATCCGTATCCTCAAGCCGTACCCGTACCCTTACCCGCACTCGCTCTCGTACCTTTTATCCGTACCCGAGCATGTCATTTCATGCTATAGTATGGCATGGCATGGCATATGGCCCTGTTTATGAGCAAGGCGAACAACAATTTCCAGGGTTTCTTGAAAGCTTTCTTACTATTTTTTAACTCTCTCAAAATCATGATGGTACTACTCCAACAAGGCCGACTCTTAACCCAATAAAAAATTCTAATTTCCTCTCCGACTGCGACTGGTGCCATTTCACATTATCCGTTCATGTATTAAGTTCATGCATTCCTTTCCCCCCTCCCGTCTAGTCCAGTCAGACGTACATAATTTCTGTACTTGTGAATGCTGCCGTACATATCATATTGAGCTATCTTGGTCTAACAATAAATGTGTAGTGAATGATGATGTGTGATGTGATAGTCCCATATACCACTGCCTGCTGCTGCTTGCCCTCCTCTGCTCCCATATTATTATTGGCAAGGCAGAAAAATCCAAAAAAATGATGTAAGGAGCCAAACCAACCATGGGAAGATATGCAGGAGCGGATCTAGAAATATTTTCTGGGGTGGGAAACACATGTCGTGAGTGAAGAATCTAAATGGTCCATTTCTAAATTTAAGCTACAATTAAAATGAGCTATGCCAATAATAAACACTGCATGAGATAGGTGCGTAAAATGTTAGTGGTTTTTTCAAAATTGCAAAACCTTGTATGTATATTTACATGTTTTTTGATGAGTGCAAAAATGTTTTATTTACATTTTTTTGAAAAGTGAAAATTGTTCTATTTACATGTTTTTGAAAAGTGCAAATTGTTCTATTTACATGTTTTTGAAAAGTGCAAATTGTTCTATTTACATGTTTTTGAAAAGTGCAAATTGTTCTATTTACATGTTTTTGAAAAGTGCAAATTGTTCTATTTACATGTTTTTGAAAAGTGCAAATTGTTCTATTTACATGTTTTTGAAAAGTGCAAATTGTTCTATTTACATGTTTTTGAAAAGTGCAAATTGTTCTATTTACATGTTTTTGAAAAGTCCAAAATGTTCTATTTACATGTTTTGGAAACGATAAAAAAATGTCTATTTACATTCTTTTAGGACCATGATATTTTAATTTTTTTTTAGACAGGGAATTTTGTTTCTAGCTAAAAATGGATATGGCTCCTTTTGATTCTTCACTGACGATATAAGTGTACCATCTTGGTTTAAATGCCCCTATGTTAAACAATTCATTTTGGGGTGGGCAATTGCCCTCGTATCCACCCCATGGATCCGGGCCTCAAGACATTCATTTATTATTTTGCATGTGTCTTAACTGAGCATTGTAGCCTTGTACAACCCAATGCATGAAAAACTGGAGGGCTCTGTTGTACAAACATAATAATAGATGGGTACATACAGTGCAGTGATTATCAAATCATTATTGGAGGCGTCGTCAAGACTGAGGACTTTTGTTGAATAATTTTTGTTGGAAACTTCCGCAAAGATTAAAATGAGTAGCTGTGGATACATTACAAGAAGAAGAAGAAAAAAAAACCGAATGTGAGGCATTGGCATGGTAATGGTGAGGATACGGACGGACGGACGGGAGGCATACAGAGGAGTAAAGGAGCGGAAAGTTGGTCTGTGAGTTGAGAGTTGAAGTTGAAATAAACAGCCCTTGCCAAATATGGGTAACCGTGCGAAAGAAATCTGAGCCAAAATTCTATTTCTAACACTGTGTAGATTTCCTCTCTCTCTCTCCCTCGTACGCAAACATTCACAATTTCCTATTTCCTCCTTCAGCCTACACATTATAATAGAGACATTTCTCTCAATCTCTCTTCGCTCCTTCTACCACTGCAACTTGTACCCCGCACAGTCCACATAGATTCACACTCACATTTGGCAACTCCCTCTCTCTCTCTCTCTCCATTGGAAAAATTGGAATAGCTAATAAAAAATTGCATTAAGTTCATCTTTATTTTGAGATTTTTTTTTTATTTATTTTTAAGTCTATATACAATAAAAAAATAACTATGGGAGACAGTCGTCCCGTGGTATGTGGGATTTCCCCATCTCATAGCGTGATTGAACTTCTGCATATACATATGAAGAGTTTTTTGACAAAATGGGACAAGTCCATCAAATCAAATTTTACAGGAACAACGAATAATGAAAAAAGGTGACAGGACCTTTTTTGAACTCATTTGTTGTCTACAGGTAATGTAACTGACGAAGCGTTATTACAAACATAGTTTCATAGATGTAGACTCACTCTGGAATATTTTTCCAGAGTGAGTTTCACTTGGAAACTTTTCCAAAAATTTTATTTGTGGGCTTCTTCCGTTTTCCCTCAAAATCAATAACTTAACATAGAGTCAGAAGCCCGTGGGATGAAATTTTAATCGTTTTGAGCGAAACCAAACTTTTTTTAAATTTTTACACCTTTTTTTGCATAAAAAACTTTACGCACTTCAATTCCCTTCCACAAACTACGAACACGCTCAAAAACTCAAATTTCAATCAGAAATGCATATTTTAGGTGGGCTTATCCCATTTTTCCAAAAATCATTTAATGGACTTATCCCGTTTTGCCACAAAAGAAACCAGAAATTTAGGCTGTTTTTAAAATTTGCCCTGGTTCAAATTTGATCTTTACCATATATGGAACACAGTATAGCGTTTCTAGTTGAGTAGTACACGTAACGGAAATAATAAAATGTTTGGAAAAAAATGGACGTGACCCGTTTTGCGAAACAACTCTTCATATATTATATCCGAGTCAGAGTGTCAGAGACACTTGTGCTGTCGTGAGCTCTCCTTCTTTTGGCTTCCCTATACTATTATGAGAGAGAGGGTGGGCCGTGTGAGAGTAGAATTCCATGGTGGGATCTGGATCCGCAGAGAGTTAATTAATCATTATCTATCACATACTCAACTCAAACCAATGCAATGAGGCTTTAATACCAGTCTAAATTTTACCATTTCCTTTCACTTCCCTTTGGAATTTTTTTGTGCCTATTTCACTTTTTAATTCGTAATAAATTCCATTATCAATCATCATTAATTGATTTAAAGTGAATTACAATTTCTATAGACATTAGAATATTGAATCAATTCTGGTTACTTGATTATTCATATTACTTTCCATGTATTCTGGATTTTGTGAAAAATACACTACTTCCTGTCGTTTCATATGCATGCTAAAAGTCATAATAGATAATGTATTGGAAAGAGAAATATGCAGTCATTCATGCAGATATACTAATAATACATTTTTTTAAATAGGAGTGCACTTTGTTGCGACTGAAGTTTAAAGATCGAAATTCTGCGAAATTTTTGATTTATAAATTTAAGTAATCCTATAGGCAGAAAAAAGTTCCTGCAATTTCCAAGAGAATTTGTTCACTGTTTCGGTTCCGGTTTTACACCCAATTAGAGCCAAAATTAAACATTCCGCATCAATGAAAAAAAAAATTTCACGAACAGAAACATTTTGAAGTAAAGCCAATACATTTTTGGAGCCCTTATTAAAAGACTGTCTGATTATACCGCTTTAAAATATACAGCTTATGTACCGGATAAAATTACGAACCCGAACAAAGTTGAAATGAATGAGAACTTAATATTACACAGATTATACATAACAACGGTATATCAGGGTTCTCCTGAATGATGTAAGTCCTTCCGTTCAAATTAACATTTTTATGAAAATGAAAAAGTAAATAATAAGCATCTGTAGTAGTACATAGTGGTATGAAATCTAGAGATATGTGTATGAAGAAGGGTATAATTGTAGTCATCCGCATCGTCATAACCAGAAACCTGAGCTAATCTACGTGAAAATATATGACTAAAGGGTAAACAAGTGAGAAGAATATATTATTGACGAACACTGTACACACTACAAAATAATTAGTGAAAACTCAAAAGAGGAAGACGTGGAGTCTGGCTGTGGCAGGAGCTATAAGGAGAACTCTTCAAGGTTGTTCGAGGAATTTACAACTTCATTTATGACTCCTGCCTCTGTATCAGGATCAGGAGCAGCTCAATATAACTGTCTTCGCAGCTAAATATCCTCACAATTATGTAACCAGGACCACATGTGGCCCTCATACTGCTCCACACTTCTTACCAACCAACCCATTAAAAGATATTTTAGTTTTCAGTCAAATGTGGGCCACAGTTTTCATGTAGATGTAACATATTTTAAAATATAGAAGACTAATATATTTAGGCTTTTGAATTTTGCATTATTCTACACATTCTACAGCAATTTTTTAGAGTAAACACATAATTATTACAGTTTATAGAAAACCAAACGACGACCATAACCGAAGAGTCTTTTTAGATAATTTCAAGCCCATCTCCTTAATGGCACACCATGAGTTTTCTCTCGGTGTTAAAAAAAAAGTATTTCGATTTCATTTTTTCTATTTTCTTGTCACAAGTCAAGTAGAAAATAAGAGATGATGCGGCGGATGCTGTAGGGAAAATTTGACAATGAGATGCTAAAATTACTTGGGAGCTACTCCAGAAGAGGGCACTGTACACTCCATCTCACTCCCGTGTTCACTTCAAATGATAATATGTGACTAATAATAAGGGGTGGTCCATAAATGATGCCACCCGAATTGTCACACTTTCATGACTCACCACATTGCGTAAGCGGCTATCTTTAACATAGCATATCATCAATAACTGACAAGCCCTACCCACCCTACCCGTGACATCATTTATGAACGATCCCTAATACTATTGTATATTATCGAGATTGCAATTTTATTTTTCCTATGAAAAATTGAAAAATCTTGGGAATGTTGGTTTAGCGCCTCAAGGCTAGAATACCGTGAACGATTAGTTTATAGGGAGTTTAATAACACACAGAACACAAAAAGTACAATAGTAAAAGTAGACGTACACTTAGAACTTACACAGGGTGAGGAGTTTAAAAGGAAATCGTTTAAAAAAATTCCCCTGGAAGTTTCGATTAGAGAGCGTTTAAAACTTTATAAAAATGTGTGTTGATAGCTGGGACAAAGATGTGACCACATGATTTTGGCATTTTGAATAATTAAATAATTTTTAGTAATTTTAAAAAAAATTAGATGCGTACAGTTTTATTGTATCGTAATGAAATTAAATATTTAGTTGAAGAAAACAGTAAGTCTTTGCAGCCGTCTGTTTAGGAATAAAGTGTAAATATTATGCATTATGTACAAACCTAAAAAAGTGTTAACCATAAAAAAAAGGAATATTATTTACGAGATTCAAGAAATCTCTGGATAGCTAGTAGATGTTACATTGGATAAGCTCCAACGTTATATACATTACAAACCTAGAAAGGGTTTTAAATTTAGGTGTCCACGAGATCTCAGGGATCTCTGGAACGATCACAGAGCTTCGAAAGAGCCTTGATTATACAGATATGTTTCGTTACCTTATATGTGAATTGCCTTCAATTCTTGTTGCTCAGAGTGGTAGAAAAGAACAAAGCAAAGTCCCTCCCTTGGCGTCTAGTTGATGGCATTTGATTGGTAGAACCGGTGGAACGGACCGGACAGAGCTAAGGCCTTAGATTAAATTAAGGAATATAATATATATAGAAAGAGATGGGGGAGACTCGGGGAGTCTGTTTTCTGCTTCTCAACTGAATGGAGTTGCCTTACCCTATTCTCATTCTATTTAATTTCTTGTTATTTGAATTTGAATACGTTAAATAAATCCTACAAAGTAATTGTTTCAAAGAAATAAATATAAATACTCTAATAACTTTTATAATTCCAACTGTCCATTTATGTAATTATTCTATCGCATTGACTTTAATAAGTCATAGCAAACTACTAGCATTTTCACAACTATCGAAGTCTATAAAATTGGCTAAAGTTACGCCATTTAAAATCATAAATCACATAAACAATAGTGACTAATATAATACAACTGCAACGGACGTTAGTGTACAGGCGGACTGCAGCATTAGGAAACCAGCACTAAGTACACTGGCCCTTCGGACCTTAGAAACCTTTTGAAGAAATCAATCCGTCTAATTTAACGTAAGGTATGTTGCGCATTACATCCTTAGATTTCAGTCTATTGTTCTTCTCTGTTCTCTTTTATCGGCCTGATTTTATTCTATTTTCTCTATCTTTAGTCGAACACGCAAGCATATCGCACGGTATGTTAATTAAGCAATTAATTAATAATAACGGTTACATTTTGGTGCCGAAACCCGGGACCTCTTTGAATATATTTCTATTAAAATTGCAGGAGTATTATAACTAGGGGTTTTTGCGCAATCTTCCTTTTTGTATTCTTTTTATTCTTATTCTTGTACCTATAAATTTACTTACTTTGTTAAAGTTAAATAAAAACGTGGTTGGTATTTCAAATCCGGAGAAAAAGGTGGACAGATAAACTGTCGTAAGATCGTGGTGAATTTATAAATAAAATTATGAGTTTATCACCCCGAGCATTGTAGTGTTATTATCCAGGGTGTTGTCATATGATGAAAACTGTGAAAGAAGTAGACTATCACTATATAGATTCGCATTGGTGTGGATTTTGTAACTTAGCGTATGCATATTATGAGACTCATATTGCGTCGTGCATAGATGAAATTTTTTATTCATTTAGACTGAGCATTGAGTTAAACTATAATGTAAAATCGGAGGAAAGAGTTACGGTATCAGTGAATGGCCTTCTATGTAACTTGCCTAAAAGATTAGCAAAGGAGTTTTTAATTGCATCAATGTGCAGTAAAATAAACGCTGCACCAACGCGATTATACAAAGAGAATAAAAATAGAGTCCTTTCACCTTATATGCTAATAAAAATTAATGATGAGCAAGGTACAAGAGTAATAAGGCTTAACCCAGATTTCATTTGCAAGGAGTCCTGGCTACAAGGTTACATACACTATGTAGATTGAACTTTATGTCACGACTTGTTAAGTGAGGATGAAGGAGTTGTAGTTGGACCTTAATAGGCACAATATGAATATGTAGTATTCCAGATCTCATATACGTATAGTACAGCAAAAAGTCATAGCCTTGAGTGTAAAGGTTTTGGTTTTTTTGAACATACGTATGTGGCAGGAATATGTATTTAGTTGCAATACCCTAAAAAAAGAACGTCGTGGCACAAAAGCGTTGAAATAAGTTGTTTTTGTTTCTTACTACCAAGCCCACAATCTCTGGGTACTTAAAATAAATATTCATTGCCTAAACCTTTCCATTAAAGCTTGGAAACTTTAAAAGAACGACTTCAGGTAGTCGTAACTTTTCTAACGAAGTAGCAATAAATGTCAAACCACTAAGGACTTAGTTCAAAAAAAATGTACCCTTCCTTGCCGTGTACTTTGTTTGATTGAATCTAGAGATTAACTTATACAGGGAAAGCTTGAGGACCACAAAAAATAACATTTTCCGTTTGATTTAATAGGACGGACAACCTTTAATTTTATGTCACTGTTGTTTTAGAACTGTCCTATTTAATAGCAAGTGTACTCGGGTTAAAATAAAATACCAGCCATTATCTACCCAATGCAGTTGTCACATAAAAGTTTACGTAGAATAACGGTAAATTCTATTTTTGTTGCTCGGCTTAGAAGGGTGCTAGGATAATGTCCCAAAACAGCAAGAAACACGTAACCAAAATAAAATAAATTACTAAAATAATAATATAAAATCAGATAAATGACTTTCGTACTGCGTTTTAGAAGGCAATAGATATGACCCAAAATCCTAACAGCTGAGCTCAATTATTTAAATGTAAATTAAAGCATAATAGAAATTTTATTTTGTGTTGTCAGTTTTTTAAAAATCAAACAGTCAAAAAAAAATAAACTCTGGACCTACTACGAAGTTGTTTGACCTAACTACAAAAACTAAATGAGAACAGGTGCAAAAAAAATAAAAGGACTAGGTATACATGAACAGTAAACTAAATACCATAATAAGAGTAAAATCTATAGCAGTTAATGACTTGAAAGTCTTAAGCACACCTATTGACACAGAAATAAATATAGATGACCAGTAAACAAAGAAAAATAGTATTGGCTCTTACATATGTAACTTTTCCGGGAAGAATAAAAGCTTAGCACTAAGTAAAACTGCTGTCCGAGAAAGGATAAGAGAATTCCGTAAGAGATGAGTCTTTGTCCGGTGAGGATGAGAGAATTCCGTAAGGGATGAGTCTTTGTCCGGCGAGGATGAGAAAATTCCGTAAGAGATGAGTCTTTGTCCGGTGAGGATGAGGGAATTCCGTAAGAGATGAGTCTTTGTCCGGCGAGGATGAGAGAATTCCGTAAGGGATGAGTCTTTGTCCGATGAGGATGAAAGAATTTCGTAAGGGATAAGGCTTTGTCCGGCGAGGATGAAAGAATTTCGTAAGGGATAAGGCTTTGTCCGGCGAGGATGAGAGAATTCCGTAAGAGATGAGTCTTTGTCCGGTGAGGATGAGAGAATTCCGTAAGAGATGAGTCTTTGTCCGGTGAGGATGAGAGAATTCCGTAAGAGATGAGTCCATGTCCTGTGAGGATGAGAGAATTCCGTTAGGGATGAGTTTTTGTCCGGGATAGATGAGGAAGTTTTAAGTACGATAAGTCGTTTGTCCGAAGGGGATGAGAGAGAATTACGAGAGAGATGAGTACTTTGTCTGAGATAGATAAGGGAATTTTAAGTACGATGAGTCGTTTGTCCGGAGGGGATGAAAGAGAACTCCGAGAGAGATATGTTCTTTGTCCGGGATGGATGAGTGAATTCCAAATACGATAAGTCGCTTGTCCGCAGAGGATGACAGAATTCCGAGACAGATGAGTACTTTGTCCGGGATAGATGAGGGAATTTTAAGTAAGATGAGTCGTTTGTCCGGGGAGAATGAGAGAGAATTCCGAGAGAGATGAGTACTTTGTCCGAGATAGATGAGAGAATTTTGAGTAAATTTGTCTCTGGTTAGGGGAAGATGAGAGAGAATTCTAAACAACATGAGTCCCTTGTCCAAAAAGGATGAAATTCTAAACATAATCAGTCCCCTGTCCAAGAAAGATAAGATTCCGAGCAGAATGAGTCCTACGTCTATAAAGGATGAGCAAGTTTCAAGCAAGATGAGTCCCCTGCCTAAAAAGGAGATTTTAGGCAAGATAAGTCCTTTGTCCAAGAAGGATGAGATTCCAAACAGAATGAGTTCCCTGTCGTAGAAATTTGAGATTTACAAGCAAGATAATTTTACTGTCCGAGAAGCATGATAGAGTTCCGAGCAGAATGAGTGTTCTGTCCGAAAAGAATAAGAGGGAGTTTCGAGCAGAATGAGTCTCATGTTCAACAAGAATGAGAGTTCGTAGCAACGTAATTCTACTGCCTGAGAAAAATAAGAATTATGAGCAGGACCAGTCTCTTGCCCTACAAGGATGAAAGAGTAGTAAGCAGGATGAGTATCCTGTCCAACATAGACCAGGTACAATTTCAAGAAATATACATATCATCTAACAGAGTAACAAAAAAACATTTTAGGACTAATGAATTTTATTCAACAGGGAAACGAAATAATTCTGAGAATTATTAAAATGTATTTTAAAGATAGGAGAACATTCTAATGATAAAAAGGTTAAGAAAGATGAGCTTGATATAAAACTAAAATGTAATACCAAATACACCTAAAACAAAGGCGTACAATGCAACTACAAATAAATTGACTTTTAAAACAAGGACGACTAGATAATTATAGAAAAACATTATGTTGTTGTATTTACGAAACTCAGCCATAGAAACATTTATTTATAAAATAGTTTTAGCCCCTCTTTCAATTTGCTTTATGTGAACAAGTACACTGCTTCACCAACCTTGCTTAGTATTGCTCATTTAGGTGGCATCAGAGTATCCCGTAGTTCACAATAGTAATTTTGGCGATCATTTTTGTCATATTGTTTTGAGTATTTTTTGCTTTACGGTATTGTAGCAACAAGATTTAGGATTGTTAATAAAATTAAGCTCTACATTATCTAACAAAAAGGTTGTTATAAAATACAATGACTGTAGGTTTTAGCAATAAAGTATTGTAGAATAATACGGACTGAAGTCGTCGTCAACTAACAAGTAGTTTTGGCATAAACAGACCTAAATAAACGTGATCCAACAAACAGCCTCAGCAGATTACCTAGGAAAATGTAGAGATTTGTAGGCCACCTGTCTTAGCAAATGAATAGCTGTCTCGGCAAATGAAGAGCTTTCTCGGCAAATGAAGAGCTTTCTTGGCAAATGAAGAACTGTTCCAGCAAATAAGGCGCTGTATCTTTAAATAAAGATGTGTATCAGCAAATAAAGAGATGTCACTGCAAATAAAGAGCTGTATCGGTGACTAAAGAGCTGTATTAGCAAAAGAGCTCTTTCGGCAAATAAAGAACCTTTTCATCAAATAAGGAGCTCTTTTGGCAAATAAAAAGCTGTCTCGGCAAATGAAGAGCTTTTTTTGACAAACGAAAAGCTCTTGGCATACGAAGAGCTGTCTCGGCAAATGAAGAGCTGTATCAGCAAAAAAAAGCTCTTTCAGCAAATAAAGAGCTCTTCTGGCAAACGAAGAGCTGCCGTGGCAAAGGAAGAGCGGTCTTGGCAAATAAAGGGCTCCTTTGGCAAATGAAGAGCTGTCGCGGCAAATGAAGAGCTGTCGCAGCAAATGAAGTGCTGTATCTTTAAATAAATACGTGTATCAGCAGATAAAGATCTCTCAAGGCAAATGAAAAGCTGTTATGACAACTTAAGAGCTGTCAAGGCAAATAAAAAAAACATTTCTGTTTTAAAACATCTGAAGGAAACACATAGTCTCCGTAGGGCTAAAAATTTGTCAACAGATAAATAAGTTACCATAGGCTACGTTTTTAGAAACAGGTTCAATTTTGATGACACAGGTTATTACACATAGTAATAATTATTTCACTACTCTAGGAACCTAATCAAATAACATAATTTTGTTATCGTGCGTTTGCTATTTTTATGACTTCTTTTAATTTGGTCTAATTAAATATTGCCTGTTAAAGCAATTTTCGTATACATATCATGTACTGTATACAGCAATATAACCCCTTATGACACAACATATATCTAAGTATATGAAATACCAACCACTTTCTTCTCATCCTAGTATGCTATGCAATTAATAAACCTGTCTTTGCCTTTCGCATTTTCATTTCAATTTTCACGTTTTTACAGTACAACAGTCTTAATAGTCATTTAAAACGGTGCTATTAAAATAGTTAAAAAAAAACAAATTATACTATATTTATACAAGTTAATAATGATTTCAATAACTTAATTTGTTCCTTAGCAGATTGCCTGCGTTAATAAATATGATTTGTACGGCTTTTAATCACGGACATGGACAATGATGACTTTGATAATCGTGATATCGTGATACGGTTTCTGCTCAGCTAGTTTAAGTCCCATTTGATTAACCTACATTTGCAGGTATAAATAATATTATAACCTAATTAGAAAAAAAATGTTTTTACAAATAAATTACTTCAAGTTAATTTGAATATGCACAATTAGCTTGCACAAAAGTATAGATTTTAAATATTGTTAAGTAAAACACATCATAAAAGGGTAAACGTACCTAGTAAATTTTTTTTAATAGAGCCAACAAAAACTACAGAAATTATTCTACGGTGTGTATCACTAGATTATAATCTATACAAGTATATACGACAATTGGTATTTAAATAATAAAATCTATAATATAAGATAGTAATTTAGGAGTCATACCTCTATGCAGTAATATTAGTCCCTGACTTGAGCTAAAATTAAGTGACTCGCAAAAACAAAATAAAAACAACTGAAGTTAAAAGCCTATTACATCATTCTCAAAAACTATTGTCCGCTCAAAGTATGTGCTACCGAGCAGAATATGGTGTAACGCTCGCAAAAGGCGACTTAAAAGAAAATATGAAAGAGTTTGACCATTACATTTGAATAAAATTAACCAGGAGGAACACAAAGACCTAGGCACCTTGCTAATAGTATATAATTAAGCTTATATTAAAATACGTGCGCGCGCACATTATGGTTAGTTGCGATGGATCGAAAAAGAGTTTGTTGGTGACGACTGACTTACTGCCTTTTGCATTTATATCAGCCGCAGAAGCAAAACACTATTTACCGCTTCAAATTCAATTTTTCTGGACTAACTTATCAAAAATGAGCAGTTAGTACTTTGAGCTTTAGCTTCTGCGACTGAAATAAGAACTGATCCTGCAAACAAAGGGCAGAATTGACTGCAAATAATGAAACCTGTTAGGTCAGGATATTTAATTATTAAAAAATGATTTACGTGAAAAAAAAGTAAAAAGCTTTGTCAAGTTTTAAAGTTATCGTATAGGATTGATTCCCTGGTTTGGTAAAGTGGGTGAAGTTTGAACAAGCATATTGCAAAGAGAAACAGAGATAAAATAGAAGAAACAAAATGTAACTGCGTCTTAAGTAATAAGAAAAACGTTGACTACGCAACTGGTCTTGAGACAATAGTAGGTTGGATAATTTGGTTTGTATTGAGAGTTTGAGTTTGTTACTCTCAAATAAAATACACGCAAAAGTGCGTAATTCCATAAAATGGTGGTTTATTTGAAGCGGACACATATTTAATGTTTGACTATACAAAGAGAATTTATAACACTTTTACTTTTAGCAGATAAATTATATTGTTACGTTTTTATGCTCAAGTTTGTTTCTATATTATAAAAGCCACTTTTGTTAAATTTAAGAAGTATGACATTGTAAAGAAACATAGTTGATTGTTAAAACCATAGCTAGTTACACAGTAAGGCTAATTTTACTATCGTACATAACGAAGAAAGTATTTTCTAAATTAAATTTATAATTTTAACAAAAATATAAATTTACACAAAATTTACAAATTTTATTTACAGGTAGAAATATAAAATAATTACAATCAGCAGATTTGCTATGTATCGTAGAGATTTTAGGCATACTGAGTCAGTTGGTTATTGTGAAATAAAATCTTTAATCTGATACTACTGCCCATACACACTTGCTTAAGTGCAAAGTTGTTTTCAATAAAAATGTAGGTAAAATATGTATTTGACAAAACTTTATTAAAATTTAAATTAATAATTTAACACAAATTTTTATTTTGCTCTTACCAATTGATTTGCAAAGCGATTGTATAGATTTTGGTATTGTGGATTTCACGAAATCTCAGAAATGCAATACTGATTTTACTGGTCTGTGCTTCATTCCTACCAAATGCGAGAGTAAATTTTCTGTTTAATACGTTTTTCTAAGTTATAACGCAAAACTCAAACATTAAAACGTATTAAACATTTTTTCTACATGCGCTAATTACCAAAATTCAAACGATGATAACAATAATAGAAGTTACTGTTATGGACTGTAGTGCAGTGTATGCTTTTGAAAACCCTATTGCAATTCTGACGTTTTGTGTATAACAGAAGCTACATATACAAGTATTCATGATACTTTGATTAGCTTTAAACAATTTTTTTTTAAACTTGTAATTGTACCCTCAGTGAATAAGGAACAGCGTCTGGACTTACACAATTTGTTGTTATTTAAGAAAAAAACTGAGTCTAAATAGTATAAGTTACGTTGATTTGTACATACCTGCTAACAACTAAGTGTTTATTTCAAAACCACCTGCAGTCGCATTATAAAACAATTTATTTCCATCGCAGCCAGGTTCTTCTGGTTACAATAGATTTTTATCTTACCAATAACACTATTTTTGGTTACTTATGCCGTTCTATTATTATATACCAGTGTTTAGTTTATAAATTTGTGCCACTACTTTGCCGTCACATGAACTTATGTAGTAACTCTTTGCATCGCCAGTGGGTTACCTGTGCCTATCGTCCAGGTCACTAATGTTGACCGTAGAGGAACTCAGTTAACTACAACTAGTACATTAGTAGCAAACGATTATGTAACTAAGGAGGTAATGGCACTACTCTCGACAGACAAATTTACCGCGGTCTACAAGTCCACGATACTTTTATGTCTAGAATTCACAAATTAACGACTCTGTCTGCAAACACAGACCAGAGCTACAAGCCCCTGTTTAACATACTTGTTCTGCTCAATGACTACTACCATCTTTCTCTAATTTAAATTTATTTCAAATGTTATCCTAATTATATTCATAGGCTTGTTTAAAATAATCATAGCAAATTACAATTGATAATGTATTTCTAATTTTACATCTACTTTCAATTAGTTTATGTGACGTTAAATGTTATTACTTGTGTATCATACAATTTAACCAACACAAAGATTTATTGTTAAGTTAGTGCCAAATTCTACATAAATCAGTATCAATACTCCACTATCTTCACGTACTTCTCAACATATCCAACTCCTCTATCGTTGACGACACATATCGCAAACATAAATATGTCGTATCGGAGTATAACCTTCCAGTTTCTGTAATACAATTATATCGCTCTTGTCAACTCAACCAAGACTGCCTGCATTATATAAGTAACACTAAAATAGACAAACATCAGCTTTAACACCTTAGCAACAAAGACTTGTTTACGTTTTGCTTTTTCTGTGAAAATTGTAATTCTGACGATATCTCGACCAGCAACTAAACAACTATTCATTGTGCAGATGCTTTATGGCTATTGTTTTCTCATTCACGAACTTAAAAGTGAACCAGACATGATACGAGTAGTCATCACTTTTTTGCAAATACGGTTTTAGATTCTACGTGAAACAGGATCTGTTCGAACAAAGCTTTACTGCTAACACGTTTCAAGCCCCAAACTTTGCAGTTATTTATTTTGAAATTTCATGCCCTCGTAGGCACTTTCTTAATGTAACACCGCTAAGGTCAAAAAACTCAGGACGTCTGTCTTAAAACCTCTCAGCTTGGCTATAAGGCCTTACCAACTGCCACTCAGCAGTTTGTTTTAATCTACTTTACGAACAAATTCAGTACCTGCACTTCCAACCACATCTGACACCTGTTGTGACTTAAACAATCTGCTAACGAGTCTTTAGAACACTTAAATTGTTTTAATAGCTGACCATTGATCATGTTGTCAGTCAGTCAAGCCTAAACAACTTATGTAACTGAATCAACTTAAAAAACCCTGAGTTCAAAAACAAAAAAAAATATTACCCACTAATTTGTGATGACGTTGACCCCTGCTTCTGAATCCCCAGTAGTTTCGACTATCTACACCTACATAAATTAGGCATGCGACAACATCTCGTCATTCTAAACAACTTTCAAACTTTAACAGGCGACCCTATTTCGACAAAACCACTGCAGCTTTGGAAATCAATCAATCAAACCGTATCAAAACTACTCATCTATAAACATTCTTCATACCTTGTTATAATATGTGATCAAAAGTTTCAACAGAGATGTCACACCTTAAACTGTGTGTGCCCCGCTACTGTCATCCTATTAAACTAACCATTGTTATTCAATCAAATTAAAAACTGATTTTCTCCTACACCAACTAAACTTTAGTATTAAAATTAATAGTATTTACACACTTATGACAATAGTTTATTAGTTACAATTATTCTTAAAACAACGTTTGTGTTATATTATGTTCACAATATATTGTATCTATACCTAACCAGGTTAAATAACCATGTGGGGGCCACATGGCTGGGGTGGGAAGTAATGTGACCACATGATTTTGGCATTTTGAATAATTAAATAATTTTTAGTAATTTTAAAAAAAATTAGATGCGTACAGTTTTATTGTATCGTAATGAAATTAAATATTTAGTTGAAGAAAACAGTAAGTCTTTGCAGCCGTCTGTTTAGGAATAAAGTGTAAATATTATGCATTATGTACAAACCTAAAAAAGTGTTAACCATAAAAAAAAGGAATATTATTTACGAGATTCAAGAAATCTCTGGATAGCTAGTAGATGTTACATTGGATAAGCTCCAACGTTATATACATTACAAACCTAGAAAGGGTTTTAAATTTAGGTGTCCACGAGATCTCAGGGATCTCTGGAACGATCACAGAGCTTCGAAAGAGCCTTGATTATACAGATATGTTTCGTTACCTTATATGTGAATTGCCTTCAATTCTTGTTGCTCAGAGTGGTAGAAAAGAACAAAGCAAAGTCCCTCCCTTGGCGTCTAGTTGATGGCATTTGATTGGTAGAACCGGTGGAACGGACCGGACAGAGCTAAGGCCTTAGATTAAATTAAGGAATATAATATATATAGAAAGAGATGGGGGAGACTCGGGGAGTCTGTTTTCTGCTTCTCAACTGAATGGAGTTGCCTTACCCTATTCTCATTCTATTTAATTTCTTGTTATTTGAATTTGAATACGTTAAATAAATCCTACAAAGTAATTGTTTCAAAGAAATAAATATAAATACTCTAATAACTTTTATAATTCCAACTGTCCATTTATGTAATTATTCTATCGCATTGACTTTAATAAGTCATAGCAAACTACTAGCATTTTCACAACTATCGAAGTCTATAAAATTGGCTAAAGTTACGCCATTTAAAATCATAAATCACATAAACAATAGTGACTAATATAATACAACTGCAACGGACGTTAGTGTACAGGCGGACTGCAGCATTAGGAAACCAGCACTAAGTACACTGGCCCTTCGGACCTTAGAAACCTTTTGAAGAAATCAATCCGTCTAATTTAACGTAAGGTATGTTGCGCATTACATCCTTAGATTTCAGTCTATTGTTCTTCTCTGTTCTCTTTTATCGGCCTGATTTTATTCTATTTTCTCTATCTTTAGTCGAACACGCAAGCATATCGCACGGTATGTTAATTAAGCAATTAATTAAAAATAACGGTTACAAAGAGAACCAGGAAATCCTAAAGCCATGATTAGACATGAAAGAGAACAATTTACAGAGAAAGCTAACGATACAATGTCATGACTTGTCAAATTACATCTTCAAGAACGCCCTGAAAAAAAAAATAAAAAAAAATAAACATTTTAATCCAAAGCAAAGTATGTAAACAAAAATAAAAACATTTTCTCAAGTATATTGCTTTTGTTTTTGTAATAATTCTGAAGCTTGACTTTGTGGTTTCATAGTAATTATTTCAAGTTTCAAGTGATATGCACGCTCGACAAGTTGAGGAGGAAAGATGAGGAAGCGTGCCTTGAGGACGTTTCCGTCAAAATCATGAAAGCTATGCTTGCTTCGTACATATTATGAATGTCAGCAAGAATTGTTTTGTGCTCAATACTTCCTCCCATCCCATTCTACAATGTGCGTTTTATTTGAATTTTTTTCTACATTTAAAATGTATAGGTAAATTCAAATATATCTTTGTATCATTGAATTTCAACAATTTATAAAATGCTTTTAAAGTGTAAAAGAGAGAAGGATTCAAGACGTGGAAATTTAGAATGTAGGACAATTTCTACCCGGACATTTGCTATACCCACGAGCAACCCTAAGACATTTGCTACCCATGTACAAAATAATTGCATTTACTCACATCGGTCCCAAAGGATATGCCAATTTATTATCAGGAGAAGCTGGTGTAAATAGCATACATGTACTTGCTAGGGAAATAATAAAATATGTTAAGGAATCCTTATTTTCGAGCGATGTAAATATCAGAAAATGTCCGGATAGCAAATTTCCGGGTAGCAACAGTCCAGGTAGCAAATGTCCGGGTAGAAAAAGTCAGGGCAGAAAATGTCCGGGTAGAGAAAGCCAGGGTAGAAAATGCCCGGGTATCAAATGTCCGAGTAGCAAATCCTTACTCTTTAGTTTTTTTTAAGTTCGCAGTTAAATTGCTTTGCACTTTTCAAAAACGTTCGAACAAAAATTAGGAGGCATTTATCTACCTACAATGCTTATAGAAATAGTAAACAAGAAAGTCATAAAACCGCATCCCTCTGCATGTGCACCACCTCCTTATTAAACTATGCGCTATGCAAATATTTTTTTGAGGTAAATGTTAGAGAAAAGGATTTGCATGTTACCCTTTTGCCTCACTCCTCACTTTCACCTCCTTCACTCGACAACACTTTTGAATTCCCTTGACTTTCTTCTTTTGACGAGGAAAGAAAGTCTCATGGTTCGTAGAGCATATACAAAGGGCTTTTGGAATGAGGTTTTGGGTTTGAACTACAAGTGGTGGTAGTAGTAGTAGTAGTGGTGGTGGTCTTGGTGGTCTTGGTGGTCGTGGTGGTGGTTTCTCTTATTTCTCCAGGTGAAGGGAGGACGCATGTGCATCCTATCGAATTAAACTAGCTTGACTTTTGTTTAAAAATCCCATACCGCGAGAAGTATTCAACTGAGAAAGTATCATTTCTTCGTTCCTGTCACACTTGAAACCACCACAATAACAGCCATTAGTGATCGTGAGAGTGAGTTCAAGGATCGCCCCATTTTGTCTTCTACTTTCTCCCTCCGCCAATGTACCTACCTAGGTACATAAATCCCACCAAGTCCTTCCTACCTGTGTGACATCGTCTAAAATTTAAAAGTTCTGGACAAAGTCCAGTATACATGACTCTTCGTCTTTCTCTCCGTTTCCACGCCATAGTTACCATCAAGAGTATTAGTTTCACTTCCTATACAAGGGACACGCACACCCCCGGGCAGTGCAACATAGATACGGCATCCAAATTCTGCGAATTGAGATCAGATCAACTTGAATGATACTCAGAATTCTTCCTGACGACGACTACGACAAGGAAAAATAAGTGAAATCGATACACTAACGATAAAATAAGAATAGACTTTAAAAACAAAAGGATAGATTTTCCTTCCAAGTGCTTTATTTTACATAGTGGAAAACTTATTACTCCCATGGATTTTTTTTATTCATTTTAATCTCACCATATATATATATATATACATAAAGTATATGTTACCATGTGAACCAGCCTCTCTTCAAGTCTCGACCTACACAATTCAATTCGCTCAGTAACGTCACGTTGCATAGTGGAAGGAATACATATACAATCTTTTTCGCTCTCAAATCTTCAAATCTTCTACAAAAAAATGTGCTGAGACACTGGATTACATTTTCCAAATCAGACTCGTTCCAGCTCCGACTTGAGCTCCTTTTTTTATAATTAAAATAACCCTATACATAAGTTTTCGTATATTTCCACCCACCCACCAAACTTTCAGCATCTTCAAATCCTTGATGAAATAATAATAAAACCGAAGGTAATACATATTATATTTCTATAGGTATATCCATGAAGAGTTGTTTCGCAAAACGGGTCAAGTCCATATTTTTTCAAAAATGTGATCATTCGCGTTACTTGTACTGTTCAACTTTTTTTTGAAAATTAGATTTTTATTGTTGTGTATACACTACCGTTGAATTTGTAAAGATCCAAGTTCCACCAAAGCAATTAGCCAAAATTCGTTCTTGAGCAAGACGGAATAAGCCAATTAAGTTATTTTTGGCAAAATGGGATAAGTCCATCTAAAACTTGCATTGCTGATTTAAATTCCGTTTTTGAGTGTTTTCGTAGTTTGTAGAAGGCTATTGCCGTGCCGGCCGTAAATTTCCTTATGCAAGAAAAAGTTTTAAAATTTGAAAACGTTTCGTTGTACTCCATACGATTAAAATTTCATCTCACGGAATTTTTACTCCATGTTAAGTTATTGATTTTGAGGTAAAACGGAAAAGTCCACAGATTAAAATTTCTGAAAATTTTCTAAAAAATTCGAGAGTCAGTCTAGATTTATGAAACTACTTGTAACAACACATCGTTAGTGACACTACCTGTTGCAAAAATCTGAGCTCAAAAAATAATCCCGTCACTGCTTATTCATTATTTGTTGTTCCTGGAAGATTTGCTTTGATGGACTTTTTTTGTTTTGCAAAACAACTCTTCATATTACGTAGGATGTAAGTTGAGTTTTTACAACTGTGGGATGATATACTATTGTATTGGGGGATTGTACTCGTGAAAAAAAACTGATTGTGAATATGATCTCCACTCACTTTTCTACCGTCTCAATCAAGACAGTTTCGTAGTCTGACGATGAGTTTTCTTGAAAATAAAGTATACATATCGTTACTGTAGATGCAAAGTGGCCGTTCTCCAAACGCAGGTAAAAGTAAAGTGGCCGTTCTCCATCCTTTACTATACGCAAAGTGGCCGGTCTCCAATTTGATCCTGTTTGAACAAGATTGGAGACCGGCCACCTTGCGTTTAGTAAAGGATGGAGAACGGCCACTTTACTTTTACCTGCGTTTGGAGAACGGCCACTTTGCATCTACAGTAACGATATGTATGTTCAAGTTATTGCTTTTGTCTCCTTGAAAACTTGATTGATACCATATGCACAGCTAATTTTTTATATTGTGTTTGTTTCAAATTTCAGATTTTCAGACATGTTTTTTAAATCGTTATAGTAGAACGAAGCGAATTCATTTTTTCCCTCTAATTTTCACAATAACATCACAATATGTACATTATGCATATTGCTCAACTCCCAAAATTATTCCAATTGAAATAAATTGTACAATTCACTGGAATTTCCATATATATCAACATCATTCTATTCTACTCTCTATAAATGCATGAAGATTTTCACAGTTTATAAAAATAGACATTCAAGATTAAATTTTCATTCTTTTCACTTTTGCATGTAATTCCAAGTCCAAGTCCAAGGGGTTTAATTCTAATATGTATACTGTGTAGTGAAATGTATGAGGGATTTTTAGAGATTGGAAAAGAGAAGAAGCGAGAACTATGTTATGTACTGTGCGGACTATGTATAGACTCTGGCCAATTAATTTCCGGTTTCAGGAACTTAGATAAAAAAAACTCTCACAATAAGTTATTTCAAGTATATTTGAAGGCTAATGCAGTACATATAACTCACATAATAATATGCATGACCTAGGTGGAAAATTTAGTCTTATGGCTCTGATTTAAATTCTCGGTATAGTGGACAATTGGTATCTCTATCGTGTGGATTTTCCCAGAAGAGAGAGAGAGAGGAAAGATGAGATGAAAAGGAGTCATAATATGTGATGTTGTTTGTACGGGAGCTTTGTTCTTGAGCTTTTTCATCTTACGATTAGACGGGTTCTGATTCTGAATTCTGATTCTGAATTCCAACGAAATCTAGAAGGGCATTATTCTCCTCCTCCTCCTCCAAATTGCAATCTATATACAATTTTGTGGAGAGATCCAGTGCTGTGGGGCTCTCTCTGCTTGTTTGCTACACACAAAGCAGAGCAAACAGAGTCTTTATCTTGTAGTCATAAATAATTTAATTACAGTCAAAATATCCAGATGCACATAATCCACTTATTTCCACAAAAGCTGTCTCAGACTTTTAGTAATTAAAGTTGTACGGCCTATATCAAAGTATATATGAAAGATGCCTTGTTTACGTCTTGTAAATTGCCAATTCCGTCTCTCTCTCTCTCTCTCTCTCTCTCTCTCTCTGTGGTGATGGTTTCTTTGTGGCTTCTTCTGATGAATAGTAGGTAGGTATATGGACTGCATTTATAGATATAGGTATGTTACATACCTACATGGAAAGAACCGCAGGTTCAAGAAGTTGCTTCCTCACGGAACCGAACATACCGAACAGGGCAACATAGTCCAGACCAGACCGGTGCAGTTAAATTATACGGTATCGGTACATCCATCTCACTCTCTCAGTCAGTATCATCTCAGTAGTTGAGAACAATCAATTTAACATTTCACAGAAGCTAAATTAATTATTTTTATACTCCCTACATACTTATAAATGTGGAGGAGTTTCCTTCAAAAATTAATACAGAGAGAAAAACATATATTATTTCGCCTTGGTTTTATTAATTATCCTAGGGTTTGTTTTTGTGCTGTGAATATATATCCATATTTATTCTGTTCACATATACCTATATGTTCTGTGTGTGTGTTTAGTAAATATCCTGACATCTTAATCACTTTTCAACGGGTTGTTCTTTGTGTGTGTGTGTGTGTGTGTGGATTGGAAGCAGGTCCGGCTCAGCTCAGATTAAGTAGTGGATTGAATCAATCAAGATGTCGATGCTCGTTCGGAAAGGAACAATGCTTCATCGGAATCCCTCGCGACGATCAACAGGTCGCCGCTCCTCGAGGTGAGTATCGATTTATTAATTTCATATTATATATTTTATATTCCCTATATATTGAATTTTTATAGACTCAATCGAAAGGAATCAGTCACACCTTTTAAGGTTCTATGAATATATATTAGTAACTAACGAGAGTAGTAAGTTATATAGGTGGTTTACAAGTTATAGGTTTCCGCATATTGCAATATGGTTATGCAAAGCAATAGGCTGCCCACTTTTCATAGGAGAGTTTAGAAAAGGAGAAATACACAAGTTCGTTCAGATATGTATTTAAGGATTATCCACGTATGCAATTCTAAAATATGTATTTTTGTATGTATTACTTGTATGTGATATACAAGCGGTCTTAGCGTTCTATAACAGGAGGCATGACATACAAATAGACCATCGCAGGTTACTAGGTACACCAAATTTTGTGTAGGTAGGTAGGTATTCTGTTTTCTGTTAGTCCTAGAGACAGAGACATAGAGAGAGAAAAAACAATTTGGAAGGCAGTAATGTAGGTTTGGGTTTGACTGCGATCTACACATTTTATATTCTAAGCTAGCAACACAGTTCAATTCTCGTTCCAAATTTTATGGCAGATCCGTAGATTTACTACTACTCCATTTCCATTACCAAGTCATAAAACTTGTGCTTCTGCCTCAGAAACACAATTCTAGGAACTTTTTCTTCAGTCCGCAACAACAACGTGTTTCATTATTTTCCATTTGGAACCACCAGTGTAACGCAAAACTCAATGTATAAGTAGCCAAGTACAGAAAAATGAATTATTTTAGAATGGTAGTTTAAAAAAGCAACGAATCCATCGATTCATCTCCAGATATTGAAAGTGCAGACTAAGAAAATGAATGTTGTCGTAATAATTGCGACGTCTACGTATATGAAGAGTTTTTTGACAAAACTGAAAAATTCCATCAAAGTCCATGGAGTCAAAAGTCCGTGGGATGAAATTTTAATCGTATTTAGTGAAACAAAACTTTTTTTTACGTTTTAAACTTTTTATTGCAAAAGAAAACATCCGCACGGCAATTGCCTTCTACAAACTACGAAAACACTCAAAAACGGAATTTAAACCAGGAATGCATGTTTTAAATGGGCTTATCCAATTTTGCCAAATATCATTTAATAGGCTTGACCAGTTTTGTCAAAGAACGAAAGTTTGCTGTTTTTAAAAATTGATATGGTTCAATTTTGACCTTTACCACTCAACACAGTAACGTATCTAGTTGAATATTACACGTAACGGAAATAATTTCATTTTTGAAAAACAAATGGACTTGACCCGTTTTGCCAAACAACTCTTCACATGTATCTGTATTGCATAGCTAACCTCCTCATACAATTATCGCAGGGGTTCCATATCGGGACACCGAAACAAAGGGGAAGCAGCACATGGGTCTTCCGCGAGTCCTGGACCACCAGACAGAGATAAAGAATTGGCACAAGCTCACAGCTCCGCAACTCGCACTTCCTCTGAGTCCTCCACATCGTCATGGAAAGCTTCAGAAAATCGTAAAGGTGAGTTTCACAAGTTTCACGTGGAATGGTTTGAATTGGAAATTGAAATAGATATGTACCTATATCTATATGGATCGAGTTGGGTTGGCTGTGGCGTAGAATTATTTTGTAGATAACAACTCCTCACCACTTTCCGCGTCCGCAACCATGTCATGTCCAAAGCATTTGGCGTATTTATTTGTTGCTCATATGCTAATTTTTACTTTTTACTACCTGGAATTACGTCTCATTTTTTTCATGAGAATTCTATATGCCATGCATGGAATACGAAACTAAAATGTAAAAAAAATTAGCATTTTAGGCGATATATATTTTACGTTCTTATTTTTATCTTCTCCATATTATGTAATTTCCTTCAACCTGTATACATATTTTACATTGGAACCAAAAATACTATTTACGGTATTCCGTGTATGGTCAGCCGTCAGACTCATGAATTTCTTCCACTGCCATTATTTCATTTTACTGTATACCTATATTATTTTTAATGCCTTCATTAGAAATGTGTACATTTTATTTAGTTACTGTATAGCTTTGTATGCAACATATCAAATTATGTATATTGCAAGTCTTGAATGTGGGATAGGGAGTTGTTCTCGGCTCAGGTCTATGCAAGATTCGGACACACACACACGCTTTTACATAATAATATAATATTATAGAGAAATAACATTTTTTTTAATGCGTTCAGCCATGAGTAAACGTTTCTCGGGAAACTAGGGAATGATGCAGGACGAGGACGAGACGAATGCTTGAGAATCTAGAGTTTTTCCCAAATAATATCAAATCTGCATTATTTACTGGAGGTAGTCATAGCTTTTATGTTTGTAAGAGGATAAAAAGAAAAGTAACCTAGTAACCTACCTACCTCCCTCCCTACCGACCTAGGTAGGTGCCTATGGTTACTATGGGCGCTGGAACACAAGTATTCAAAATGAATAAATACTTGACAGCATAATATTATGGCATGGTTGCTTCCTGGCCAAGTAGGTCCTCAAAAGAGAAAGGAGAGTGCTATCTATATAGAGAGAGAGATAGCGAGTTGCATTATCTTCAAGATTTTCTCGAGTCTCCATTTTGTAGAGGTATCATCATCCTTATCGTTGTCGTTGTCGTTGTCGTTATCTCATCCTGGTTTTCCTTTCAAATTCTATACGTTTTTTTTGTACCACTTAAATTATGAGATCAGACCAGAGGACACTGAATGAGGGGAAGGGAGAGAGAGAGAGAAAGTGAGGAAAAACATTTACCGCACAATTCTTCAACAAGGAAGGAAACTTGTTTGCATTAGTTCACAGTATTTTCATTTACAAGGTATAGGGATGGGAATGTGAGTCGACGACGAGATGCTGGGGACATTATAATATGCTCCAATCACTATATGTATCGATTAAGGGAGTACGTATAAGGATGAGGATGTCGTAACAGGGATCGAAATTGATTTTAGCTGATTGTGATTCTTGTTTGTGTCCTTATAAAATACAACAAAGTGACTGCTACAACTCCACCATTCCTACCAGCAGCCCTACTTCTACTACAAACATGTACAGTGGGGATAACCGAACGTGATAGTCGACAAGGATAAATTTTCCATGAAAACAAATGGGAGCTTTATCCTTGCCAACTATCACTTTCGGTTGCCCCACCAATATGTACTAGAGAATTGTATAGAGGCAGACGTAGATTTTTTACAAAGGTACTACACTCGACTAGTTTAACCTACATACTCAAGAAAAAATTACTGCCGTACTAATTATTTATGTATTTATTTATTTTATTCCCAAAAGCGCTCGATTTTTTAAACTTGGAGCGGGAGAGAAGGGGGTGGAGACGGAGAGACAGGCAACAAACAACATAGAGTTAAACATGAGAAATTTAAATCTAAAGTATTGTTGGGTTTTTAATATTACATCAGTTTCGAACGAGTAGAGGGACGGAGATGGAGACCGCTACGGGCATTTTGCAATTTGGAAATACTACAAGTAACTACCTATAAATAATAAATGTGAGTAGAGCATCTGTGGTAAAAAGAAAAGGAAAAATAAACAAGGAAACAAACCAATTGGGAGGGATTATACCTTGACGGAATTAAATGCAAACTTTCCTTACCTGTGATCTTCTTTCTACGCGGCTTCGAGAGTCTCGCTTCTAGTGTCTTCTAGAAGAATTAGGGACCTGGCTATATATTACTGCAGTTGGTACTTGGTCATGGTGACAGTCTTGCCACCCTTTGGGAGGGGGGAGGGGGAGGGGGGTAGGCAATGGCCTTTAGTTCACCGTCACTTCCCCCCGACATCTTTTTCAATTTCCCATTTTTATCAAAATAAAGACAATGCAAATAAAAGAAGTGAAAGCTGGGTGGGGATCTGCTGGTGCTTGAGTGTGGAGTAACACGATACAAAACATATTTCTTCCCTGATTCTTTTTCATCTCCTGACTTCCTCATCCTTTAGGGATTTATTATTTACTGAAACGAGAGAAGAGAGTATATAAGTATACACACATATGTTATTTGCTCATGCCGCAGATACGAGTCGCACAGTTGAGACAGAGCTTCATTTCCCCTTTATCTTGTATACTTAAACACACACACACGTGTAATGCAACTGTCCTGTCTGTCAGTTGACTTTCCTCCTAGTTATTCTCCTCAACCGCGAGAAAATAATTAAATACTGATAGAATGCTTGAAACTTGTTTACTTCACTTCACACGAAGGAGTCTCCTTCTTCAAGTATTTAGTTTTTGCTTGAAAAACCCTATTCGCAGTCAGGGGAAAACGGGCTCACGAGCAATACGCACCAAAGTATCGGAGCAGATTTTCCCGCAAAATGTTTTGTTTGAAAAGAGTACCTAAAAAAACTTGTTAGATTTTCTCAACAACATAGTGCGCCTAATGAGTTTTGGTTTATAAAATTATTGTGGGAAAAACAAGAAAGGCCTCAAATATGTAATGGTTTTTTATCCACATTTTTTAATTTCTTTCAAAATTTTGAAATATGATTTTTGAAATTGTTGTGTAAAAACCCATTTTAAAGTCTAAGAAACAAACATGAAATTTAAAAAAATTCTTTTTTCCCCAAAATTTTGAAGTACATTTACTGTAAATTAACACAAAATTTGGAAAAACGCTTTTTGAATTTTGTCAAATTTCTGTAATTTTTTGTGTTGTTTCTTACACTTTAAAATGATTTTTTATGCAGAAATGTAAAAAATAGTGTTCAAAAATTTTGAAAGAAATTTTAAAATGTGGATAGCAAAACCATTACGTATACAGTTTGAGGCTTTTTTCGCTTTTAAAAAGAATAGTTTCATGGACCAAAACGTATTGCACGCACCATGTGTTTGAGCAAGTCTATCAAGCATTTTTGTATGTAGGTGCCTTTCAAAAACAAAATATAGCGGGAAAATCCGCTCTGATACGTTATTGCGTATTGCTCGTTAGAGTACAGTCTCTCTGACAATTTACACGCCTTTAAGAAAGTCAAAGTCTATTCAAGTAAAAGAGAGAATGGGAGGACGGAGTACTTATCGATTTATTTTTAAGCTTTCGAATTCACTCCAATTTAATCAATTCCCTTTAAGCTAGGATTTATTAAGATTCTCTCGTCTAAATACTTGAATCAGTCACAGTCATTGGAAGCACACATAATGACGACGTCTAAATGTCAATAGTTTATGTGTGGTTTATGGTACATTGTAGTTTTATAGAAAGTGAGTATACTAAGTGGCTAAAGTACAAGGCTGACTTGCTTTAAGTAGATTCTGAAACTACAGATACAGATTTGCATTGATGGGTGGATGGGATGAATGATACCTATAAAATACCTTTTGATGTTCCTCAATTCATTTCAATTTATTCATAATGAAATGGAAACACACATTTCCGCCCATATCACAGTTGGAGTCTACCATTGATGAAAGGGAGGTACAAACTGCAAAGGGAGAAAGCTCATTACTGAAACAAAAAATGTACATGTGTACATAGAAACGTTTTTAATTGGGAAATATTGTTCTTTCTCCTTCTCCTGATGACTGGAACTAAGGATAAGTGTAAGGTACCCATAAAGATTAATTATGAGAAGGATGAATCCCGTCTCGAATCTTTGGATGAAGTGACATCTTTCTGTGCAACATTTTACTTATTAGGCTGAGAAATTATTAAAGGGGGAAAACCCTTATGTTTCCCTCTACTACTCTTGTCCTTATTTCCTTATAGGGGTGTCAATTAAGAAAATGGAAAAGTCCTGAATCGGACTATTTGTAAAAAGCCATATACTCATTTTCTCAATGGATGATATTATTTTCATCAGTCAAAAATATTCTAAATATATGTGTACAGCATAAATATTTTTTTTCATTCATATAATTCTTTGATCAGTCGAAGTCGGAAAATATTTCTTACCCGGTAGGAATTGTCCAGGTAGGAAATGCCCTACAACCAAACGAATATAGGTAGGTACTTTAAAAGTATTCCTAGCGAAAATAACTTACTGATAAGAAGAGTAACTGATAGAAAGAGTAAAAATAAAATTACTCCAATTTCCATTGAAGAAACGCACTTGGCTTTTTATACTTTTAATACTTTTCCCCATCACAGCAGAAGACACATTGATCTTGAATACTACTGAAAATATAAGTAACTTAGCGGGATGATTGGGATTGGGACAAATAAATAATGCATTGCATTATATATGAGGATGGATACCTTCCTATTTTTTTGTGACCCTTCATTTGTAGTCGTAGGCAGTGAGAAGAAAGTTCATGATAGAAGAATTATTACAACTTACATAAGGCACATTAATAAAGGGAATATCTGTATAGCCAAGTATAGTAGAAATGGCTTGGATATACATAAAAGGATTCATGTCATGAGCATTAATTTAATTCTTTGGATAATGTATTTTTTTAGGGAGTCATCCTTACTACCAGGAAGGACCCTTGCACCTGAACATGAGCAATTTAACGCAGACAAGTAAATTATCACCCAAGTCCGGCGATGCAGGATCATCATTACCAGGTGACATTTCGAGACGAACGAGTAGCTGTACTTCTCAAGTAAGGAAATATCTTCTTCTTCTTTGTCTCTTTCTTAACTCTCTCCTCTACTTGTAGTACTCTCTTTTTCACTGACACGCTCATTCATAATTGATTATACTGCTCATTCCCATGACCCCATGTATATGTGCATATGCCGCGACTCAAGTGAAGCGTATGAGCCATTAAATATTTAGTTAAACTTGATGGTTCATTGTTCGCTCCCTACATACAGATGTACTTACACTCAAGTTCTAAACTACAAATTACAGTCCGAACCAGACAGACGCTTACCTTTCAATGTGGGAGAGTATCCGTAATTTACAGCCTATTTAAAAGTTGTCAAAAAGTGACTTTCATACTCGACAAGGGGGCATAAATATCCTGGTGGTTTCTTAAGAGTATGACACATAATATTATTATGCTCTCAAGTCTCAAGTGGAGCTCGTGCAAGAGTCCTTTAGAAATTTAAAATATGCAAGCCTGCCATACCAAGCAGGTAATCTCCTCTCATCGAGAAAAGTAAAAAAATATCAAGAAAAGCATGGGAAAAAAGGGAAATTTAATCCCCTGAAAAATATCTTTAAAATATTATATTGTTTTAAAAATATTATTGCATTTCCTGGAATTTCCCATAAAATGTGCCCAAAGTAAATACCGTAAATATACGATTAATCCGTGCGGTCAAGCCAAAAAAAAGGATTAGTTTCCGTATCTCAAATAGATGAAATCTAGAATTGGAGGCAATTCGAGGAATAGTTTCAATTTCTATAAACTAGTTTTGATTTTTGAGGAGAAACGCTGGGGCTAAAATAGTCACCGCGGTTTTCGCACCATTCAGATAATAAATTTGCTTCCGGGGGGATTAGTAGGACATTTACGGTACGTAGTTTCATTTAACTTTAATCAAAAACATTTTTCTGCATCAATTTCAAACGATGGGATTTTTTCACTCTTATTAGTTTTGAGTGTGTAGCTAATGAAAGCTTATTTTCCAGGAATTACGGAAGCTTTTAACATTACTATGTATATGCAAAATAGAAAGTCTAACTAGTAAGTTATAAAGGGGAAAGTATATTTTATGCAAAGATTGAGTCAGCTTCTCAAAAAGAAATAAGGATATTGTGAACCGTAACAACCGTACTACGACGCTGGCTAAATATAGAGAGCGGGTGTCTATAATGCGGATTAGCAACTTTGTAGAAGGCAAATTATTTTTACGGCTCTATAAACCTCTCCTTATTATCTCCACCTACCTACCTATAAGTAAATACTGGATTCGGATTATGAATTAGACCCGGGACCGGGACTTTATTGAGAGCTTTGCGGGAGCTGCTGGTGTAGCTCACAAAGTTGGACAATATTATTAGAAATGTCACATTATTTCCTGGAATGACTCTCAAAAGGATAAAGGGAAAGGAGACGAGACTATAGTGCTGGACACAATAGAGATCCATCTAAATGAACATGTAAGAGGAGAGGCGGGAGTGAGACAGTGAGGTACTACCCATCCACCTGGAGCCTTCTGTTTCTGTACTAATGCTCTCCCTCCTCATGGAAAGTTGAAACTAATTGAAATTGAATAATTAAAATAATAAAAGTGGATTTAAACAAAGCATTCAAGATCGCATTCAGAAACATCCCTCTCTCTTTCTCTCTATCTGTGCTCCTTGGACAATTAACCCATTGAAAATGTTCCAGGATGAGGAATGTGCGACACATTATACACAGAGTAGGATTTCTTTGACTACATAATATCCGTCGGAAATGCAAAGTGACGGAATATTTTCTACTTTATTTCCCAGGAGAGACAGCATAGCATATAGGGTAGCGTTATAAAACTATGAACACTCATTTACTTTCCCAGTAGTGTAAAATTTGCTTCCTAAAATACTCACCAGAACTTCCAGCTGAAATGTGAATTAAAGTGGTTCACAGTCCCACGGCCATGGCCCATAAGTTTATTTCGAGTTTCAAGGGCTTCAATAATCCACCTTTCTACACAAAACAAATAGAAATAGGCAGTATTTGTACATAATAAAATATTAATTGTGGAGTGCATTGTGGAACACATTTCGAGACAAATCGTAGATTGTAATTATTGTAGATGAGTTCTTTGACTACCATATACTATTATACGTAGGGAAATGTAGAGTGAATGGGAATGACAGGGAAAGTACTACAGACTTACGGCCACGGCGAAAGAAGAAGCCACTTATTACCCATTCTCCCAGTGCCTGCGTCTAAAAGAGAGGAAAACTTGATCTGTCATCTCTATGAGGATGTATAGGACGAAGACTAAAATAAATTGGCTGGAAAACCTGTTGAATATTTCTTTTCAAATTTTTAAAAGTATTCAAACATGTTGATTCTTAAGATATTCGAGAGAGACCCCTGGAGTTATTGTGTATTAGTTTGAATTTATTTTCAAGAGATCTTTCAAGTGCAAAAAGATTCAAAGTCAGAGGAAATAAACTCATTTCAACAATTCTGTGAACTTCATGGAACCAAGTTTGTCTGATTTTGATGGGTATACAAAACTGTGACAGAGTAAAAAGTTTTTCCTTGTACTCGAAGTTCATTCAAAGTTAGTATTTGAATTTAAACATATATATTTTACTCAGTACTGAAGCTGGAGTAATTTGAGCTTGGATTTTTCAATAATTTTTACTCGATATTGAAAATATCTTCTGTCCCACATAGTATCGTCTGTGAAGAATCAAAATGACTCATATCCGTTTGTAGGAAGAAAACAAAATGCACTATCTACAACAAAAATAATATAATAAATAACTAATAACAAAATTATATAAATAATATTTAGATCTTGAAGGCATGCAAATAGAAAGCTTTATACTTTTCAAAAACAAGCAAATGGAATATTTTGCTCTTTTAAAAAGATATGTAAATAGAACAATTTACACTTTTCGAAAGCAAGCTAATAAAACATCTTGCACTTTTCAAAAAAACATAAAGATAAAAATTTTTGCCTTCTTCCAAAACTCGAAATTACCATTTTGTACATCCATATTGGATACTGTTTTTTGACATAGTTCATTTTAATTCTAGCTTAAATTAGATATGGATCATTTTGGTTCTTCACAGAGGATATGCAGAGCATACTGTGCTATAGTGTTTCATCAATTGATCCTACAATTCCTGTTAAAAGTGTACTTCTGATTTAAGCTTATGGGCTGGGCCAGGACCGGGACTCGGGATTACGGGATTCGTCTTTATCTAATACATATATGTATAGTAACGATGCTAAACGCTGCATAGGTAGAGCTTTCTGACACACGCATCGACATCCTGACACAGTTGAGTTCAGTAGACAGAACAGCCAGAGGAGTCAGTGGGTCCGTCAGCCAGTGCGTCAGGATGAGTAGGGAGGCTCCGTAGGTTCCTACAGACGTACACATAACTGAGTCCGGATCTGGATAAGTTGACTTTAGTTGAGGCGTTCCATATGAAAAGTGAGCATTCAACTCTGACTCAGTTAGAATTGAACGAATATAGTCTCCATTAATGTAATGAATATCAAGATTGAATCTATCATTTCTCTCCTTCCTCATACCGTATTCCTTCCCCTTTATACCCTTCTGCAAATGCTAAAACGCACGGGATGACGACCTACTTATACTCCGACATGATAATGGTTCAAGAATAGGCATACTACTACGTCCGTGTCTCTCCCCCAATAATAATATATTATGCAGTGCTGCCAAAGGAATTTACAAAGTCTAACCTCCTCCTTTTCATGCTTCACTTGACTTTGGCTTTGGCTTGGGCTACACACAGGCTGCCGTGTGATGTGATGTGATGATGGACTGACCATGCCATACTGTAGAACACCCCGTCTCTCTATCTGTATTTGCCATTACTTAAAATAACGTGGACACGGAACATCTCCCTCACATCATCCTGCCCTGCCATGCCTTTCATGTGGACTGTATCTCCTAAATTGGTTCCGAAATTACATACTGAATCCTGAATAAAATTAATTTAGCAAAATGCTTTTTACTTGAGAAGGGCAGGATGGGGGAGAGTTTCAATAAAAATCAGCAAGCTAAAAATCTCAAACAATTCTTTTGGTCATGCATTCAAACTCACAGAGAAGGGATCTAGTTCAAGTTTACACAATGATAATGAAGTTGTGCGATTCAGGAAATTAAATGTAAACTAACAATGTAACTATAAAAGCCTTTCATTTATTTGAATTTCTGCCATGACTTTTATTTACTCTTGGATCCACTGTCCTACATTGCTAAAATATTCGATGTGAATCATTATTAATTAATAATTAACCAACATTAATACAATGTGATTATGACAATAAAGCAATTACTTTACTTTACTTTAATACGAAATAATATATGTGTATAAAAATGCACTTAAAATTATTACAGAGCTTTATACTGCCAAAACTTCAAGTATAAAGGAACGCTTGTGACCAAGACAAATTTCCGTTTAATCGTATATGGGAATTATTTGATTATTATAATCATTTTTATAGCATGAATTTGCACAATAGCTAATTTATAATTAATGAATTATTGTAAACCTCTCTTATTTAATTTTTCTAAAGCTTTTTATTTTTATTAAAAATGTATGTTGTTCTTACTACTTTCTTTATGGCAAACGTAATTGTAGCGCCAGTTGTAAACACATATTTACATTCTCTCTCTCTCTCTTGTATATTTCCCTCAGGAATTCTGTGTTGCAGTTCTATACCTATATACATAGCTCAATTTTAATTTTCATTTGAGTTTTACATGGAAGAAATGGAATCAAGGATGCATGTGAAAATTCTATTCTGTATGTAATTTAATTAGTCACAAAAGAATAATTATTGTATATTTTAAAATTATTTATACCATATAGAATACATATTTATACATTATAATGTACCCAGTTTTCTCTCTGCCTTCACCGAGGATTTTCTCTTTTTTTCCTGACTTTTCCCTTTCTCTCCTGTCACTTCCAAACAACCAAAGTTTGAGACTCTCGCTCTCTCCCTCTCCGCGCACGGAAGAAAAGTGAATTCACATGTAAAAAGGATAATTATATGAAATCGTAAAAGTAAAAGTAGAAATAAAATAAGAAATTAGTTGTCTATATTATTCTCTCCAACTTTCACTCACTCACTACTAATTTTCACTGTGCTCCCCACTCCCACTCCCACCACCAACCAGTAACCAGTCTTGTAAGTGGTTGTTATGTGGTTTTATAGGAATTGGACACAGGAGTGGGGGAAAGAATATGGCATTAATAAAGGTTAAAGGTTTAATGATGTTGAACACGTACAAATGGGTTTTTAAACCAAGCATGCAAACTTTCACTTGAATGAGAGTCACGTCATGAACTGAGTCATTTACTCGTGTGCGTTCATAGGAAGAGACGGAGGCACGAAAGCTTTCTTCATATAATTACATGTGCAACTCCTTACCAATATGTATAATTTAAAAATAATATACATATGTATAAACAGATATTTTAAAAAATGCTCACATTTAGTCATGGAATCAATACCAATAGACCAAATGGTTAATACTGAACTAACTATATAACAAAATTTAACAAAAACAAAAATACTATTTCTTTTTTAATGTTAATCCTTTTTTCGTGCTTCTGACTTGGTCTTCGCTAGTGGTTATAAATTCGAATTCCGACACTCAAAGTTGAGTGAGATATACTATAGGATCCACAAAAACAGGATGTTGTAGAGCAGTATAGAAAATGAATCTAAAGCTAGAAAGCGGTCGAACAACATGAGAAAAAAAACTGGACATGTATATTTTTTATATACCGTGTGATCATTGAGCGAAGAGGAATTTTAGCAAGTAAAAGGGAAAAGTCAGAGTCACTACTATACCACTATATAGTCCATTACAAAGCGTGAGAGTGTGTGAACGTCTGAAGGCAGAAGGTGAGCGTAACAGGTAACAAGAACTGATGGGAGTCTATATATTCACTTGGGATTAATGGGACAAGACTCTTTATAGTACACACGAAGAACAAAATTAGTGGCATGTGTTTCAGGATGCTTAAAAAACTGCAATGGAATGCCAGGCCAGGCCTGGCCAGGATGAGAGCTAAATGGTGGAGGTGTGTCTTGTAAATACTACTAGTTAAGAGAAACATTATTTTTTTTACTCAATCGTGAAATAAATGAAAAAGACAGGAGAGTGAAAAGGTGGAGAGTGAGTGCTTCCAAATTCCAAAGTAAACTATCTGTATGTACACAAACACACACACAGACGTGAGTTAATAAAAGTTAAAAAGCGTGTGTATTAAATACAACGCGTGTCCCCCCCTTAAAGATCGAATGGTATAGCTTACAAAATATTTTTTTTTAAATTTTTGTATTGTATATTTCCTACTTCTCCAAAATAAATTAAACTGCATCTAATGAATGAAAGAAAGTATAGGTAGATACCTACATAATAATGAAAATGCTTTCCTTCTCAGTTCACTTGTTTGACAAATCTATACACAAACTATATGATACATAAGGAGGGAGTTGGAGGGAAATATATACATACATAATATACATGCAGAGCGGAAGCCATGGTAGAGAAATTTGGTTGCTTTGTCTCCTATAGTTTCGTCTTCGTCCTCCTCGAAATTCTAATAAACTCACAAATTACAGTCAGTCTCATCGTCAGTATTAATACAGACTGAGACAGAGTGCCGTGGAAATAATGTCATATTTTGAGTTTGAAGAAAACATTATTTGGAGAGGCAGTCTTCCCACTCGCTCCCTGACTTTAGGCAAAATGTCACCATCTTATTAGGGCAGAGTTTACATGGGCCTCATCACTCAAATTAAGATGCATATGCATATGGAAATTGTGCATGGCTCTAAATTCACTGGGAGTCCATGATTTATTCATGCAGGCCATTAAATTTATGGATATTTCCAAAAGGCAAATGCAAAAGGAGCCGAAGGAGCCCAAGCTTCCGAACTGTTGCTGTTTCTCCAGACTCCAGAGTTCTCCAGCTATAACTTCTTCGTCACAAGATTCTAGTTACTATTGGATATACCTACATACATTATGTACGCTCTTGATTTCATTCTAACTCGTAATAAGACTATATTAATTGTTATATTATTTGGGCAGAAGACCCAAGACACACACACACACACACACAGATTCTGGTCCAAGTCTTCGTGTACCTATACTGATTTAGTGGCATACTTGTTCAAATGTTCAAATAGCATGTTCTGTCATATATTATAATTAAGTAGTGCATAAGCTAAGTAGGTTAAGAGATAGCTTCTTCACAGGAAATTTAAATAGTGTTTAATAATGCGTTATATGGACCTCTACTTACGGCCCGGGTTAACTCTATATTATCAGGCCGGAGTTGGAGTTGACCTAGAAGGCGTACATTTTGAATAGGGCCATCGGTTAAATTAATTGCCTCATGCTATAATTAATAATAATTGATTTTTATTTACATATAATATACAGAGAAACAACAATAGGAATATTAACACACTTTAAGAAATACTTGAAGCAAGCAGAATATCATCATGAGTAATGTTTTAAAATACATGGTGAAAGAACACACTTGTGAAATTTATCTCAGATGGAGTGAAAAGCTTTAGCCACTCCACTCATTCTTTTGCCAACCCTACATAGGTCCTTTTCACATTGAAATGGAACTCACTCAGCTATCCCGGTTTCCCGGTTTCGGTTTCGGTCTCGGTCTCTGATTCACTTGCCAATCCGTTAAGCAATGTAAAAAAGCTATTACTCATAGCGTCTCCAGCCAAATAAAATTCATGTCCACGACAAGGGACATGTTCAACAACATATCATATAGTATACATATTTAAACAATGCTTTAAAAGCTTTGCCATGTAGCCATTTGTAGGCAAAATTGCACCTTTAATGTAAACCAATCGAAAAAAGTTTCCATTCCAATCATTTTGAATACAATGTAATTCAAGACCTATACCCATTCAGTGGCATACAATGTGACATACGCATATTATCGTCTGTGAAGAATTAAAATGACCCAAATCCATTTTTAGATCGAAACCAAATGCACTAACTACAACAAAATTAACATGTCGTTCTCATAAAATCTTGTAAGTAGAACATTTTGTACTTTTCAAAAACCTGTATGAACAAAATTTTGCATTTTTCAAAACCATTTAAATAGAATATTTTGTACCTTTCAAAAACATGTAAATAGAATATTTTACAATTTTCAAAAAAATGCGAATAAAACGTTTAGCAATTATCAGAAAAAGTGTAAATGGAACATTATGCACTTTTCAATAACTCAAAATTAACATCGCGGATCTATCTCATGTAATTTGCTTTTGACATAGCTCGTTTTAATTCCTGCTTAAATTGAAATTAGGTCATTTTGATTCTTCACTCACGACATAGAACATTTTGTACTGTTAAAAAAATGCATGTGGAACATTTTGCAGTTTTTAAAAATATGTAAATAGAATATTTTGCACTTGAAAAAAAAGTATATGGAAAATTTAGTATGTTTTTGAGATAGCTCATTCTAATTCTAGTTTAAATTGGATACGGGTCATTTTGGTTCTTCACACACGATATATGCAGAAGAAGATGCTGCGGGTATATAGACAAAGAAATAAAAATAAGAGGGTATATATGAAACATTAAGCGAAAGAATTGGGATATGTTCTATACGGGAGCGAATATGTGTATTGATAAAAAAGGAAATGATGATGGCATCCAGACTTTGGTGCATACAATAACCGTGTGCAAATAAGATACACAAAACCTCCATCCTTATCTTTTTTCATATATCATACATACATACGCCCGCCCACCATTCAATCCTTCCTTCCAATTATTTTCCATTTTTTAATCGTATTATTTCTTTCAAGTCAGAACACTCACGGTTTTGTACCGGACCCGCGCTCCGCATTCCCAAAATATACAAGACACAATAACTTTCATGGACTGGAATCGTGTCGTCATCATAGTCATCATAAACATAGTCATTGTAATGTATAGTATCATAATAGAAAAGGATTCCAGTCACATCTACAACTACAACTCACGTTCACAGTTTAAACAAAAAACGAATTTGAGCGTAGAATGGATAACGGAATTGTAGAGTAAACAGATGTGAAGATTGATATCCGATTGGTTTCCGCTCAAACGCAATGATATGATGTATTATGGGACTGAGGACAGCTTCTCAAGCAATCAGTACAGAAACAGTAACAGCAGCATTTCATTTATTTTCCTGCATTGTAATATTATACTTATATTTATTCTGGTTCTATAAATATAATTACATACAATACGTAGGCGGCAATATATACTGTACAAATAACATATACATAGGTATCAGGGGCGGATCTAGAAATATTTTTTGGGGTGGGCAACACATTTCGTAAGTGAAGAATCAAAATGGCCTAATTCCAATTTATGTAAGCTAGAATTAAGACGAATTATGTCAAAAGCAAACTACATGAGATAGATCCGCGAAATTGTGAGTTTTTAAGACGTTAAAAATGTTCCATTTACATGTTTCTGAAAATTGCTATAAATGTCCTATTTACATGTTTTTTGAAAAGTGTAAAATGTTCGTTCTACATGTTTTTGAAAGGCGCAAAATTTCCTACTTACATGTTTTTCGAAAAGTGTAATATGTTCGTTCTACATGTTTTTGAAAAGCGCAAAATTTCCTATTTACATGTTTTTGAAAAGTGTAAAATGTTCTATTTACATGTTTTTGAACTGAGGAAAATATTTTATTCACATGCTTTTGCGTTATCATGGTATTGTTTTGTAAATAGTGAATTTTGTTTGTATCGCTAAGAATGGATATGAATAATTTTGATTCTTCAATCAGGATAAATGAGCCGGCCATCTTGATTTAAATGCCCCTAAGCTTTAGCCTAGGTTAAAAAATTCATTTTGGGGTGGGCATCATACCTCTCATGTTGCCCGCCCCCTAGAACCCCGCCTGATAGTTATGTTTCTTAAACCTCCTGCATTGGAAGCGAAAAGAAAACTCAGACTCTCGGAATAGTAATGCAACTGTATCCAGAAGAATTATTCTTATTCTTATTATTATGCTCGCTGTAAAAATATTCCTATATTGCGAAACATATACTTGTCAGTTTCACTTGAATCGTGAGGGTTTTTGAATATTTCAATACGAAAACTACATTTCTTTTTGAGGATAGATTCCTCTAAGTAATGGCTGTCTCCGGATGATTAATGGATGTTTTATGTTTCTGAATATTTTATTGCTAGATTTCTGGAGATGATCGACGTCAATTGTATCGATACTCCAAGTTTGCTTATGAATCCCGAAGTGACTACGGTTCAATTCTGAGTCAGATTCGAGAAGCAAATACGGAGTCGACAAGTAGTTGGGAATTCACAAATAAATTTTACACTATTCTCTGCAGATCAGGTGAGTCTTTTCTTACTTTTGTATAATATGTTTCTCTCTGTGTATTTTTTTTTCTTTCTGTGAGCTAACAAGACGTTTTATATTTCATCATATCCCATTTGATTCCTAAACTTTGTTTTACTCAAGTGTCTATGGCTATGGCTCCAGTCTACACTATACATATACACGAGTATGCCCTCATTTATGTCACCATGTCGTCTCAACTTTTACAAGTGGATCATATACATGCACACTACATAGTTTCACATTTCTCAGTTGAATTAAAAAAATTCTCAGGAATTCAGAGTTTTTTTACGAGTATGGTTTCCTTTAAAAATGGAAAAAATGTCACTGACAAAGTTTTCGTTTTTAATTCATTTTTTTTTTAGTTTTATTATTCTTTAAATGAAACGAATTCTAGAGAGAACTTTAATTTCAATGCTGAGAAATAAGAGAAACTTTTAGTAGAAAATGCGATTATGAAATTCTGAGAATTTAAAATAAAACATTTAGTTTACTCAAATAATCAAAAGCATTGTAAAGCAAAAGTTTCATTTTATTATTTTTTTAATCTTATTGTTAGTGTGTGGATGATTATTATCATAAAACTTAAAAAAAAAAAGAATTTTTGCGTAGGAAAAAAAAATCTTTTGAATTTTGCAAGTGATAATAATATTTTATATATATATATAATACCACATAATACCTGCGCCATATTATTTAGTGTGAAAAAAATAATCGTTGAAAAAGAGTTTTGAAATTTTGAGTCTTGGCAAAGATTTTTCCTACACTTTTTTTTTTACTTTTGTAGAAACCATATTCTCTTATAAATTGTACGCAGGCCATATGTTATATGGACGGACACACATTATCAAATATATATGATATATGAGTAATGATATAAAAGGAATATATATATGCATGATATGAAAACGTGACTCTCTGCCAATATGACAAGAGACGTATAGGATAATGCGTACAAAGGATGAGATAGGAATTAACTTTTCTTTCTCGTATACAGAAGTCACTTTTTTTTATTTCTATTCATGCAGCCTTTGCTACGGCATTCTTTGTGATTCTTACAATTCTCCCACTCTCCATGACATTCACTGGTAAGTGAAATAAGATCATTTTCTTTTACTCTACTACTCTGTACTCCAAATGTATCTTTGAGTCTTTTTTTTACAAGAGTAAGTCTAAAGGTATTCAGAATTTAGTTTCAGACGACAAATACAATGAGCCCTACTTCCACCTGTAACCTATGTTACTATATATACAGTCTATATATCCCTCTTGATATATCCACAGTATGAGCCCTTCTCCATATACGTCCACATACTTTCTTGTATTGATTTTCCCTTCTTGGACGAACAAACAATGGAGAGTTTCTCATATTGAAAGATTGCTTCATATATTTTTATAAAATCTTGTACGTATTCCAACTCCGACTCCGATTCCGAATGCCACTTGGATTATATACTCTATTCCATTTCCATTTGGCTACTTATAATCTCTGTTGGGGAATAAACCATGTCATAACCATAAGGATTCTCAGTCCGCTCTGTCCGTCTGGTGGCTCTTCTTACAACTCCAATATTTGAAGAGATGTTTAGCAAAACTGGTCAAGTCCATTTTTTTTCGAGTTTTGCAAATTTTATAAAAAACTCTACAGATTTATGAAACTGCTTGTAATAACGCTTTGCCAGTTACAGTACCTTCAGAGAAAACTTGATTTTGAAAAAAATAATCCTGTCACCTTTCAATCATTATTCGTTTCTCCTGTAAAATTGATTTTTCGATTGACTCGGCCCATTTTGCCAAAAAACTCTTTATTGGATACACTCACATTATATGGAGTTGAGATTGTGTGAATTGCCGGGGCCTGGACTAACTATAAGGTCTCTGAAGGCAATCGAGCACACAGCTGGAAGAATTTCATACTATACAAAAATATACTTTGCACCCATGTATTTCGGTAGTATGTTCGGCTATATCCATTGTGTACAGTAATTATTTTTTGAGTCACTCATTAACTAGTAACTATTGTGACTAACATGGAACATGTATTTACCTAGTAGTATGTATAGCCCCTAAGGGTTTAATAGCATTTTTATTGTATTATTATTACAGTCTAATCTGTACGAATTTGAATGTCCATATGGCACGTATTCCTTCCAACGTCCGAGTCCAACTTTTGGAACGATATGCATGTCGAATGTGTCATTTATGATGCTAACAGTGTACAATAATAATTATTATTATTACCTACTATAGATTATGGAGGAACCATAACACACTGTACAAATTTGAGACGGGAGCAAGTATGTATTTTAATAATCAGAGTGTAAATCAAAATTACGAGTATAAGCAAAAGTACCATTGCCATTACCATTATAGGATCATGTATGGCCCTCGCATGCAACGGGAACACGGTGGTTTATTGTGTAAAGCTGTAAAGGAGGGAAACAAAGGAAATGAAAAATGGGAAATTTTTTATGTTTACACGAGTTCAAGTGGCAATAAAGTGTGAGGAGATAAAAGGTTTACACAAGTAGAAGTCTACATATCTAAGGATTTATACTGCTACTGCTCTTAAAACAACGTCTTGGAAATGTAAGGTAGGTAGGTGGCTAGGTATAATTATATTACATGTACATAACTAACAAAAAGCAGCTTTCTTATAGAACTTTACTTGAGAAGATGTTTTGTGTAAGAAATTAGGCCAAAAATTCAATTTAAATATCCAAATAAAATATAATAATAAATATTAAAACAGCCGACCATCCAAAGTCCGACCTCCAAGATTAGTATGTTTGTCGTTGAGGTTATACTCCGTGAATACCTGCATTGAAAATATTATAATGTGAATAAAGGGCATATATATAGGCATATAGCCAGGCATTGCTATATATATGCCCACTCAAGACCAAGTTCAAAGTGAAATACCTAAGTAGTTAGTTTTGAAAGAGAAATATTAGAATCGGCATAAAAAGAGCCTAGGAAAAATATAGGATATTAAATTTTTTTTTATGTCTACTATGATTTAGATTTGAGCTAGAATAACAAAAATATGAATCAGCTTTACATCTTTTATTTAAGGTAAAAGAATAAAAATAAAATAAAATGGGATATAGGGATAATATGTTAGAGAAAAAAAAGGAAACATTTCTTTCCTTTTCCAGGAGAAGAGAATGTGGAAAAATCAAGGGAAAGGAAAGGCTGGCTGCGCGAGTATGTTGAAATAGAAAATACAATACAAGTTTTTCATCATACACAGGAGAAAAACAGGAATTACTTTGTAGAGAGATAGTATGTATAGTATAGTAAGTCATTTAAGAAGTACTTTGTGGTCTCGGGGTGAACGGCTCACATGAGATACGGAAGGCAATGAGTGAAAAATATATGTTTACATATATATACGAGCTTTTCTAACACGAGTACTCACGGTGGATCATCCAGCTATGTCTTCCCCAGTGCTGGCATGGGAGTGGAGGGAGGGTGGCGGTGGAGGGGTGCATGGCTGGTGGTCGGCGTGTGGGTGAGTAGTGGTAGTTCTATGTGAATTGCAAGTCATGGGTTGACGCTGCTCCATAGTACTATCTCTCTCCTCCGCTGCCGGCTCCGGCCTTGTTTCCCTTTCACTCCCTATCCTCTTCCTACTCCCATTGCCTCAGCACGGACCGAAGCATGTCTCATTGGAATGGTCTGCCATAATTAGAATGGTGAAGATAGACAGAGCGCTCTTTGGCTGAGAATATTGATAACTTCTCGGAGACTGAATAATACTCTGAACTATGTAGGCCTTTAAACAGAATTCACGTCTCCATGGCTGGAGCTTAATCTAGTATCTCACAGAGGGCGATAGTAATACATCCCAATCAATAGCTAGAACTTTGCAAATTAGTTAGTATTAAGTTACTGGCAGCTATCTCGACGAGCACATCTAGTTAAGCATACCACCAAGCTTGACTAAATATAGTGTGTCTCAAGAGTAGCAAGCCGAAAAGTAATACAGTGTACATGGGCGTCTGCCTGCGAGTACAATACTGTTACATACATAGTAAGTCATTTAAGAAAAAAAACAGGGGTTTCAATCATATGACTGGACTTATATCCAACGTCAAGACGACTCATCCCTTGCCGCTAGGGACAACAAGGGCAGCTCATTTTCTATCCACTATCTGGATAAACAATAATGGTGTCACATATGAAGAGTTGTTTGGCAACACGGGTCAAGTCCACAAATCAAAATTTTTGAAAATTTTGTAAAAAATTCCAGAGTACGTTTAGATTTATGAAACTACTTGTACTATAACGCTTTGTCAGTCGGAGTACCTGTAGAAAAAAATGGAATTACAAAATATAATCATGTCACCTTTGATGGACTTGACCTGTTTTGCGGAAAAACTCTTCATATACAGAACAGTTAAATATAATTTCGTCATTGAATACGTACAAGAAATCCTCCAAATCTAAAAACAAAACAGGAGAAGTATGATTAGGGAATTTTTTAAATACATTTGAAAAATTATCCTATGTAATTTCTTTGAGATGCCCACATTTTTTAAAAATAAATTATAATGATCATTCATATATTTTACCCATTTTTTAAATGTAAAATACTTGAATACTATAAAAATTATCAAAAAATGTCTGGTTTGAAACTGAACATTTCTATTACTGTCCAACACGATTGTATAATTCTTGTATGAGATTAATACAGAATGAATTCAAAAATTTCCCCTAGGAATAAAGTATCTTAACGAGTGCCCAATTCAGCCTAATCTTCCTCTGTACTTCCTTGTTGGCGGTTTCTGCGCTTTAGTGGAATTAGTGTGGGCCATATATACTCAGGTAAGCTACATCTTTCCTTGTTTGTATTTTTACCTGTGCTCTTTAGATACTACAAACTACCTACCTATGCATATAAATGGGAAACAATAGCGTCCATTTTGTCAAGGTAAAAGTGCGAACAGCTAATCAGATGCAGAGATAGTGGAAGAGCAAGAGAGAAAGGGAGAGTAATATTCATAAGCGATGAATTTGCATAATGAAATAAGAGCACAAAAATTCCCAAGGAAAATGTCTAGTTTTTTTCCTCAAGCTTGAATATAAGAGTGTATAGGAAAAAAAATCTGACACAAAACTTTTAAAATTAGGTCGCAAAATTACTGAAATGTTTTTAAATAGGGTGAGGTCGCCTAATTGTGGCCGGTGTCCTAATTGTGGCCGGCTGATTAAATTCATCTTAGTTGAACACTTTTGAAACCCATAATTGCAGAGTCAGTAGATGGAAAGCCGAACTTTACAACCAAAAATTAAATTTTGTTATACACCAGCTCGTATAAGACATACAGCCGGTGGCCAAAATTAGGGTACCGGCCACAATTAGGCACCCTCACTCTACAATACATTTTTTGATATAATATTGTAGATACATACTTGTGTGGTAGCAGGCACGGAACCAGGTGATGGGCAACAGGGAAGTTGCCCACGCCAAAATGATATTTTTAAAAATAGGCTATAGCATAGGGAAATTTAAACCAAGATAGTGCAGTTATTGAATCCCCAGTGAAGAATAAAATTGACCCATATCCATTTTTAGCTTCAAAAATAAAATTCACTGCGTCTACAAACGAAAATTAAAATACCATGGTCCTAAAAGCATATGTCAAGGGAATATTTAGTACTGCTCAAAAACATGTAAATAGATCATTTTGCCCTGTTTAAAAAAACATGTAAGTAGAAAATTTTGCACCTGTTAAGAAAACAGGTAAACAGAATATTTTGAACTTAAAAAACATGCAAATAAAACATTTTACACCTTACAAAAACTAGTAATTAATGCGCATCAATCTCACGTAGTTTTTTGTATACATGTCTCATTTTAATTCTAGCTTTTGGAAATACGTCATTGTTTTTTCTTCACTCACCATATAATGTTCCTCCCCTCCCTTAGAAAATATTTTTAGATCCGTCCCTGTAGATGTGTGTGGTAAGGTGATACGAGTTGAAATTGAATTTTGCCAAAACATCAAATCCTATATGTGTGTGTGTGTCATGGGTTTAAGTTCATGACTGAGGCAGAGGATGTATCCATCTTGAGGGTAATAGGAACCTCCAGACTTGAGGAAAGATACAGAATAAATTATCCTGAAATTGGGTCTGGCTGGAGGGAAGAGTGAGAGGAATTAGCATAGACAGGTTTAAGGTTAGACACTATTTTCCTGGGATGATACATAGAAGTTACAAGTGGCTTGAAGACGAGACAGAGCGAGAGACTTAAGGATTCTCACTTCTCGCGTCGGTCTTTTTGTATCGATCAGTTTCTGCGATCTCATCATTAAAACAGGAAGGGGAAGAGAAAGGCGTGTAGGGAAGTGAACGGGAGAGCGGAAAACCGCGTAAATTGAGATCAGATTCAAGACCCTGGTCCTGGTTCTGGGAAATGAGGAAGAAAGTGAAAATGGTGTAGATTTATAGTCAAGATGCAGTGTACAGATAGGTTCTGATTGATCGAAGGAAAGCTCTACATTTGTAATCTTTCCTAATCGTGAGCGCTCAAGCGGCTGCATGTGTCTGTCTGGGAATGTAGAGACGAGAAGAGCAAGTTGAGTAAGCTATGTATATACAGATACCTACAGGATGAGGAGGACAAGGAGAAAAAAAGTCTCGTTTGTCCTCCGTAAGTAAATGGCCGTAGGAGAGAAGGATGGAAATGAGAAGGCACAGGTGTTTAGGTATCACTCGATCGTATTTTAGCTCTAAAAAAGATGATTTCTAGGACTTAGCAGAGACCAGGAGCAGAGCAGTGGGGAGCAGTACCTTTAGGTTCCGTGTCGTTCTGTTCTACTAACTGTTACTGTTCTTACCATAGTAACTCCGTCCTTCCCTCCAGGAGTTCCCGCTCCACCCAACACCAACACCATCACCATCACCCATCATGTATCTTGTGTAAACTTTACTTTTTACACAAGATTTCATTTAATTCCTTCCACGATCATGAGGGGAATCTTGTTAAAAATGAATTTGAAAAATGAAGAATATGAAAAGTTTGTCATCACTATCACTTAAGTTACTTCCCCGTGTCCACGGATAATCTTCTGTAACCTTCCTATATTTTCCCCCCAATTCTTGATTCTTGTCCTCCACCTCTTCCTCTTCCTCCTCCTCCTCCTCGAACATTTTCTCTCAAATTGGTTTTTTTTCAGGAATTAGCTACAAGTCTAGGAGAGAGATTAGTGATGTAGAGAGAGAGAGAGAGAGAGAGAGAGAGAGAGAAGAAAAAATAGTAGTGTTCCTTTTTAATTTCAGAACAGGGCTACCCTCTTTAGCCCAGTACATTTCCTTTCATTGAATTTCCTCCATCCCGCCTTGACAATGACCTTAAGCCCTTTGAACATTGAACATACATGGAACATGTCGTCTTGTTACTTAGGCATGTGTGATGTTGGTAATCTTTTACATTTGGCGTCTAGTCTATTTGTGTAATGCTCTCTCACTCTCTCTTTTTTTCGCTCTTATTCCCTCCAGATTCAGTCAAGAAAGTATGAGCATTGTGACTCATCTTTTTTTGAAGAAGATATTCTCTTGGGATCAAGCACTTTGAAGGTGATGCAATGGGCTCTCAGTGGATTTCTTATCTTTTGGTTTGCTCTGGGAAACTCCTGGATTTGGGGATTGTCAGAGTCTGGACCGAATGGGAAGGGACCTCCACCTTTTGAAGCTTCCATTCGAGCTCCGAACGTCTGGTGCTCCGAACAGTTGTATCTCTTCTCCATCAGTCATCTCTACATTGTCTATGGACTTTTAACAATTATGATTCTTTTCTGGGCGGCTTGCTTCATCATCACGACTCTAAGGAACTATCACCAAGCCAAATGACCAACGTCCTCGTCCCCCGCCCCCGTCTCTGTCCCCGGTCTCGGCCCGGGTCCCATCCCCACCCCCACCCCCAACACCAATTCCAATTCCAACTCTAACTACAGCTGTAAGTACTCAAAGCATCCCTGTATGTTGTAGCAGAGGGAGTGAGGACAGGAGACGAGTAAGACAAGTCACAAAAACAACATGATGCTACCCACACAAAAAAACTGTCCTTTACACACAACCAACCACACAAAAATACATATTATACTATATACTATACATACTATATACTTACAGGTATAATTATATGTAGGTTAATTAATACATATGTTGACAAAAAACTTTTACTCTACACAAAAGAAATCGTCATCACTCCATACGGTCTATATAAATTTAGCTCTACAATATTATACATACAATAGCATACATTCCTATAGCATTTGAATTTTATCTATATTTCACCTTCTTTAATTGACAAACATCCAACCTTTTGAATATTTCATAGATGTAAAAACAGATACAAAATATACAAAAATGTTTCCTCTATATCTCCTTCTGTCGCCCTGACCTTTGTGTGTGGGAGACGTATAAGAAGGAGTCTCAATCCATATAATTGTATGAAACGTTGGTAAAACAAAACAAAATTACATTTCCTTCTCCCTGCCACCGCACGCTCTTCACAACTGGTCTCGTCCTGGTCTGAATGAGTCAAGTGTAATTACAATTACTGCCGAGAGACACAAGAGGAAGGCACTCCAGCCAAGGACTATCAACCAGAACCAGAACCAGAATACCTACCTACCTAACTACCTACCTACCTACCTACCTATACCTACCTACCTACCTACCTACCTACCTACCTACCTACCTACCTACCTACCTACCTACCTACCTACCTACCTACCTACCTACCTACCTATACCTACCTACCTACCTACCTACCTACCTACCTACCTACCTACCTACCTACCTACCTACCTACCTACGTTTCATTCTAATATGTAGGTGTGCTAAGTTTTTATATACTTACCTACATAGAATGCCCATATATGCTACAGGCAATCTTCCAGTATTTCTTTTTGTTCTCTCATTTTTTTGTCGTAAAAACTGCGTATAGGATTTTATCCCTAGTTTTTCAATTTGTCACGGAGGGATTCAGAACAGAAAAAAAACACATTTCCAACGTGGAACAGGAGAGCCTATATATAGGTAAAATATACAAAGCTTCTTATAAAATCAATACAGAAAAGAATTACTATACAGAGTCAAATAGCCTTAGACCTTGATTTCACTAGAAAAGTTAACCATTGTTAGCCTTAAGAAACACGCTTTCAGAGTTAACCATTGTTAAATCTGAAAGCGTGTTTCTTAAGGCTAACAATGGTTAACTTTTCTAGTGAAATCAACGTCTTACGGGCTTGTAAATTTCAATTATGTATTCATCCTTCCTACTTATAATTTGAATTATTTTAAAACCCGGCTTTAATGTCTTTTAATGCAAGAAGAAACCAAATATCCGGAATATCCTCCGTGCCCGGTCCGTATAGAGGCTACACAGAATTTGCAATGTCGTTTTGTCTTATATATAATTCCTACATAAATAATTATAGAGAGAACCATCCAACAGAGACTTATATTGTTTCATGGTGCATAATGGTCAAAGTGGAACAAAAGTGGGCTATCCACATATGGTTTTTCCTCCAGATTAGCGGGAAAAAGAAATACTCAAAGAAAATACGATAAGGGAAAGAGAGAGAGAGAGAGAGACGCAGGAAGTATATGTACATTCGTTTCCGTTTAGAAATGCAGATATTACAAGAGCGCCTTGTGAGAGAGATTCAGGAAATGCTTGCTCCGAATTTTCGAGAGGGAAATAGCATAGCGCGCATAGCGAAAGAGGACTGCCCGAGTCCGTAAAAATATAAGTAGCATTTTAATTTATTCCCAGTCCTACAAAAGGCTTACAAAATAAAACGAAAAGAAATTTTTTCTATTTTCCCTATATGAATGCATACGTACACGTGTACATACGTAAGGGACTTATGTAAATCATCGGATCGTTTCATTTTCTATCAAAATCATTTTCGTTTCCATGTGTGCAAAATTCAATAATGCCTATATATACCTATACAAGGTTTCCCTAGTGTGTGCCACACGATAATGTATAACGGAGCGTATAGTGTAAAAAAAACTGTGGGTTAAATTCATACTGTGATTGGAATCGTTTAGCTATGTGTAGTCATCTCCTTATTTACAACACTGTAGTCGTAGTGTGAGTAAGTCGACAAGTCAAAACCAGCATATATCTGTATAGCCACCTTTAATAGTATGTCTAAAAAAAATATTACGAATCCATCAAGCTTTTTTTTGTAGCTTGTAGGCATAGGAAAGTCTGACATTCTTTTTGAGGGAGATATGCATGTAGTATGTACATATGGGTATTTTTTTTTTATATCAGGCAAAAACATAATACTATATGAGATTCTAACTAATGACAAAGTGAGACTCTGAAAGTCTGGAGAACACAACCAATTTTACTTCACTCCAAATTAAATTTCCACAATTTGTCAATAAATGAACCGTGAAAAAAGAGAATGTGAAAGACAATTGAGGCGTGCGTGTGTGTATGTAAAATAAATTGCAAAAAAAAAATCTATATATATATACATATGTATATCCCCTTCCTTCAATAGCTCTTTGAGGATGGACATTTTTTTAAAAGTTTTACTTGTTATAGTATAGGATTTGACATTTCCAGCTGGAAACATACATAAACGTTTTCTGGAATTGGAACGTTTCTTTGAAGCCACTATGGAATATATGCGAAGCTGAGTTTAAAGTAAAAGTTTTGAGTTGCTCATGATAATATTCCGCATGTTTTTTTTATTCAATTTTTTGTAGAATAATTATTTAGACAGGATATAGACGATAATGAATATAAGGCCTATAGACAGAGACTTGATTTATCCCACTGAAATATCTTATTCTGACCAAATAGTATTTTTTTGAGCTATTTGCTTGAAAACGCTTGAATGATTTAATTTAACAATCCGTTTTATTAAGTGCGTGTAATGATATACTGTATATTCGTTTGAGGAATATGTTGAAAACACATTTGTTTTTTGTAAATTGATTTAGGAAGATCTAGAGTTTTAAATTTGAGGCTTAAATGAATGACCCACAAACACATAGCAGCGCGTAGTCTTCAAGCTTGTGACCTAACTTTATAAAAGATGAACGACGCACAAAATTTGGCAGTGAAGGATTTTTCAAATACTGTCTCTATTTCCAACTGCACCAAAACAAAACAAAAAAATTACAACTTGTTTATTTAAAATCGATTTTCAAAAGAGAGTTGCAATTTTTTTAAATTTATTGCTATGTAAGAATTTATTTTCACCGCTAAGTATTTCAAAGTACAAAAACAATGGTTCGAATTTTTAAGGGGAAATTATTTTACTGGTTCTGGTACTGGTACTGGTACGTGTACTGGAGAATCTCTAAAATTAAGTTTCAGATGGTTTTCTTGCTTTATGGCTGGCTGCTACACTACTAATTATATAATAGTGTGAATTTTAAATAGAATTTGTTAATTACTTAGGCTATATATTTAAAAACACTGGATGTTTTTAAAATTAATTTTTTGCTTAAAAGTTAAAAGGAGTAGCAGCCTCGTCATAATGCCTTAACAAATTTTGTATCCACTTTTTAATTTTAATTTTGAAACCGCTTTGATAGTTTGCATATTACATTTAAATGTATAAGAAAAAAAGTATGGCCCAAATGTTATTGAAAAACATTTAAAAATTTCAAAATTGACTTACAATTTTGTATGCAATTCGTCTATAGGCATAACACCATAACTTACATACTGGTAAATTTAAATTTTATGAATTAAAATATGGCGGTTGGTTAAAAAAAAATACTACAGATTTTCTAGATCAAGAAATTATCATAGGTTACTTCTTCTAACGATAAGTATATTCGTAAATCATAAATTTCAAAATGTTATATAGTTAACCAACAATTAATTAATTAAGTTCATTCAATATTCAATATTATAGGGTGAAAATTTATTTTGTCTTTGTGTAAAAATGCATTCAATACATAATAATTATGCATGCAGGGCATACATAATTTTAAATGCTGTCTTCAGGTATTCTTTACATAGTTAGGGAATATTTGTCTATTCTTATAACTATTATTAAAATATATAACTAACTATTCTTAACTTCTATTTACGCTAGTTTATGTGTAAATTGTGACCTACAGTGTGATACAATTATTTACAACAAAGAAGAATATATCATACTATGTTATACATAATTTATTATCTTACATATTACAAAATAGTCTTCGTGTGTCGTATGGTGTGATGGATGAGTTATAAAAAATATGAGTACTGTATATATATATATAAAATACGTTTCCCAAACCTTTAAAATGTCTTGAGCATTTTTGAATGCTTGAAGCACACAATTTAATTAAATTATATATGAACTAATGAGATACTAAACCACATTTCAAATTTTGATGTGAAAAGGTCAATATTTTACCTGACAGGGAAATGTTTGGGACTTTTTGACATCTGCTATATTAATCTCTATATATTAATGCTTTTACGAATTTTCCATATACATCATTGGAATATTCTGTTATTTATTACATTAATCACAAAATATACTTTATTGAATACCTTGCAACTGTGAATATGTGTATAAAAAAAGTAAAAACTAACCAAACACTATTTAAACAATAATGCAACTTTAAAAAACAAAATAAGTTCCTAATATAATTTATATGTATGTACTTACATGGATGTGATCAAATCTTAAAGTTATTTACAGTGACCAAAAATACCTATTGCCTGTTGAAAATAAAATATTTACTATTAAACTTCATTTCCTCACGTAATCTATCAACCTTTGTGGATTTTGTATTATGGGTATACTATTTCTGCAGATTTAGACAGTATTTTCAACTAGTGTACAGGGATCGTCTGTAAATGATGGCACCATCTAGAGGTGGGTGTGGGTCCTACAAACTTATAAGGGTTGCTAGTGGGTTTATCGTAAAAACGGCATGCTATATATGACATCATTTGTGGACGAGTCAAAACTACATAGTTCCTTCATCAATTCCAATCCCAGAAGAAAGTGACTCAATTGGCTCATACTTTGATTTCATTTAAGAGAGGTTTCAAGTTCAAAAAATGCAAATTCAATACTTTGTAAAGCGCCATTTTAGACCCGTTCTCAAGAGCACAGGCTCTCTCATATATCTCTATGTATTAATCGAAGGGGCAGTTGTAAACGGTTCTGTTCTTATATTACTTGTATGCATATGGATACGTACTGCAACATAGTGAATACTAGGAGACGCATATTGAGCGTCTGAATGTGTAGACCGACCGTAGGAGGAGGGTAAGAGGGCAACAAGACTCGAGACTTGCCAGTCAAAAGCAGGAGATTTGTGGCTCTATTAATGCAATTTAGTATTCTAATTGCAATCAATGTGCAATCAATCACGTGCACATTTCCCATGATAATGGAGGGACTCAGAACGCATCCTCATTGGCTCTAGTCAAACTACTTACAATTAGTTCGTAATGGATGTAGAGATTATGTAGACGTATACTAGTGTGTTGTAGAAAGTGAGAAGACTGATAAACTTCAAATCTAAATCTTTTCATATCCCAGTCGCAGTCATTTTCCACTCATAAAAGTTTATAAATTAAAAACTTTTAGCCCTCAAGACATTTAATAGTTGAGGAATACGTTATTAAAAAATGTCTAGGACGTAATCTTTAATAATATTATTAGCATGACTACAACATACAAACACCACAAGTGCTCACGCAATCCACTCAACTCACTCTGCCTACATCATTTTATTTTCATATCTGCGACTTATCGTTAGATTAATTTTTCGTGCACGAATTCAAAAGACTACTTCTAATATTTCTAATCTGGTACTTTTTGAGTGGAGCAGAACGGGAAGAAGCTGTGAATATAGTGCTGATCCTGAGTTTTAAATGTGTATAGCTATAGGCATGAGTTGGTTTTGGTTACGCACCAACGCCAACTACTGAACTATTCGGAGCCTACTGTAAAACTGCCTAATCGGGCATTGTTATTAAATTATCTATCTGTATGCGTATAGTACTACTGGCTGGTCCTCTCTTGGAGATTTTTTGTCAACGTCGGGATTGGAATGCACAGCTGAACTGGAACGTAGAAGAGTAGTTGTCGAGACGGTCTGCTCTCTACTACGAACGTATAACGTAATATAATAAAACATTATGGGATATATTTTGTAGGTGCATGTAGGTACCTACCCAGAGATGTTGAGCTGCAACAGCAAGAACAGGAGCTTTCTCTTCTAGGCATGAACATCAACTGTTTCAGAGTCCACCTAAACCTTTCCTGATGCGACAAAAACAAGCGTGTAACAAGAGCATTAAAAATCAATAACATCATTTCTATCCTGCCTTCATAAATCAAATGAGTCAATTCCATGAAATCATGAGATGAAAGGATGGAAACGAATTGGAGTAAAAACTATCATATAGTTTCATACAATTGTTCACATTTTATTTTCCTTCATCTAATTTTATCATGTTTCCCGTAGAAAAGAAAAACACTTACGCACACCGAAACACTGCCCACCACAGCCGAAGCACCTCACCATACTCCATGCTGCACTAGCTACCAGCAACACTGGATTAGGAGTCCCTCTCCTGCACTGAACAAAATGTTTGGAACAGTATGAATGTAAATTTTGGCTACGTATATTATGCACCTTAACTATATGTAGGTACCTTACATCCCTACGCTCCAGTATTAATACGGATATTTTTCTGAATGTCGTTTTCGTATTCGTTTCGGGACCTAATAAAATTTAATATGACTCTGTTGAGCTCTTCTTCGTTATTTCTATGTGGCCCTCCTGTCCCTGACTATCGCATAAGTGCAGAGTTATCAATAAAAATGAATGTTTCCAGGACCAGCACCAGCACCGAGTACCGAGCACCAGAGAACGCGGAAAATATCTGTGCGTAAAGGACCTACAGTACTGTACAGATGTGTGAATGTGTAGCAGCATCCCCAAATTAGTCCCGTCCTGTAAGTACCTACCTACCTATCACACCGTGTACGGCACGTCATTTCCCTCAAATTCGTCACAGAGTCTATAACTTTGTCAAATTAGTTTGAAATCTATAAATTATTCATCCATTTTTATTTTTATACAATCCATAGCATGATTAACTTTCTGCTCTTTCCCTCGCTCACACTGCCCCTGTATGATTAATGTACAATCTATCCATCTCTATATTAGTTTAATCAGCCTCTCATTTTTCATTAGTGTTCCAGCTAAGAGAGTCATAGTCCCGTCATTTACTCATATTTCCTTGCTAATATATGATTAGATTTTTTTTAAACTTTATTTTTCACTTATGCTTCCATTAGTATTGTGTGTGAGTGGAGTAAAAGGACGGAGGCGTTTGTTATACATACACACACAGTTACGGTCACTTCAAGTTTTACTTGTGTATATTCCAGCAATATTTAGCGCTATTACTACCCAGCCGGCAGGGGGATTTCCTTAAAATATCCTAAGAATGTACACTGCGGATTAAATAACATCCGGAGGATATTTCCAAAAGTTTAAGTGGACATCATAGGGACGTCCGGACAATCATCCAATGTCTCAAAATAGGATGTGCGCAAAACATCCCCAAATTATATCCCCTTAAGGAACGCACCGGGGTATTTGGGATAAGTTCTGGACGTTTAAAGGATGCATATAGGACAGGCTTAAGATTATTTCAGGATGTGATAAGGATGCAGTATGGACTTTTCTTTTTATTTGAACATGCATGGTAAAAAAATTGTTATGAAGGTATAACGAGAACAGTCCTGGTATTTTAATATTTGTCAATATTTGTTTTTTATTTAACACTCAGACAAAATGAATAATAATTAAGTAGTACAACAGTACACCCAACTATTGATACCAAAAGCAGACGACTTTGTAATTTTTATAATGCACATTATACATATATGTCCGAAAAACATATCAAAAATAGACAAGCACGAAAAAGGGGAAAAACTTAAATTTCATAAACATAATCATATGACCATATCGTATGTTAAGAACCAAAATGACCCATGCACAATTTAAGCAAGAATCAAAATGAGCTATGTCATAAAAACAAAATAAAAAACATGCGTAAAATTTTAATTAGGAGTTTTTAAAAAACCCAAAATGTTCCATTTACATGTTTTTGAAAAGGTGCAAAATGTTCTAATTCCATATTTTTGAAACGATGCAAAATGTTCTAATTCCATGTTTTTGAAACGATACAAAATGTTCTAATTCCATGTTTTTGAAACGATGCAAAATGTTCTAATTCCATGTTTTTGAAAAGGTACAAAATTTTCTTATTCCATGTTTTTGAAAATTGTAAAATTTTGTATTTACCTACATATTTTTAAAAAGTGCAAAATATTCAATTTAAATGCTTTCAAGACATATTTGAATATTTTTGTAGATAGTTGATATTGATTTTGGATAAAAACGGATATGGGCCATTTTGGTTCTTCACAGACGATATGATGAGAGGCAATGCTAAGAGGTTGACGAGAAATTTTGTAGGAGAAGCTACTGTAGGAGAAGAAGAAGGAGAGGGAGCGAGTTGTGCGTATGTTCCATGAAATAAATTTCAAACCCTAATTATATTTAAGAGCTGTGTCATCATGCCTCGTGCATAGGCCACATCCGTATTTTGGAATGAAATGGGAAAGTGTAGAACTGCATAGGATCATAGTTGGCGTTGACGTTGGCACCAGACAGAAGAAGTAGGAAATGATACAATTACATGGAAAGAGCCGAGGCATGATCATAATATTACATTTTAGCTGCTTCTGAGACATTAAATGTTGGATAAGGGAGCCGGGAGAGGAATCCTTGATACGCTCTTCAAAAGGAAATTTTACTATTTTAACAGATATATATGCATTATTTCCTTAATAATCGTCGGAAACATATACATCAGTATAGGTGCATATTACTTTTAGAAATGGGATTTCATTTGCTAAAAGACTCATATATCTGCTATGGATACATACATAGTTCAAGATTCCATATATACTCCGCTCCAGTAATACTATACTTATCTTTACCTTTGATTTGGTTCCATTTGATCATGAAGAGGAGGATATTATAGAGAGATGGAAATTCAATCCAGATCCACACGTCATGTTCTACAGTCTACAGTCTACAGTCAACGCGTTCCATTCGAATTCGACGACGATATGAAGCCCTTGAATGAGACTCTATGGGAAGTGTGAAGCAGTAATGAGTTTCCGAACCTATTTTTTTCCTTCTCTAATAAAAACATCTGTTGATGCTCTGCAAATTTTTGCGATTCGTTCCGCTTTGGTCTCACCATTTAACTTAACCTTATCCCTCGTATCAATTACATTAAACACTACATATTATAGTGTGTGTGTAAGTTTCAATTTCAGCTCCATATCTCCTTTTGCTCATCCTCCATGTATTATTGGCTCTATATTATATTCTATATATTATATATGTACACTATAGGCCTCCCATCACTATAAGCGTTGAAACATCCTAAAGGGCATGCTATTACATGTGGAGAAGAGATGCATGCCAAACATGCTCAACATTTTCAAACTAAATTACTATTCTCTCAATTCATATCATGGGCTCCATTATTATTTTCTGATATTTTGCACCGTAGTGGCGTATAAAGTCCGCACGTGATGAGGATGAGATGGTGCTATCAATCAAATTCTTCATACTTTGAGACTAAACTATACCTAGATAGGTAGGTACTTACATATGAATTTTATTTATTTTTTGCTCTGACGTTCCTCCATTTTTCCATTCAGAAATATGTTGAGTGCAGCAGCAACATATCATCATATGTGAAGAACCAAAATGACCCACATCCATTTTTAGTTTCAAACAAAATGAACTATCTACAGACAAAATTAAAATAACGTGTTCATGAAAACATGTAAATAGAACCTTGTGTATTAAAAAAAACAACTAGATAGAATATTTTGCGTCTTTCAAAAAGCATGTAAGTAGAATATTTTGAATTTTTCAAAAAGCATGTAAATAGAATATTTTGCATTTTTCAAAAAGCATGTAAATAGGATATTTTGCACTTTTGAAAAAGCATGTAAATAGAACATTTTACACTTTTCAAAAACATGTAAATAGAACATTTTACACTTTTCAAAAACTTGTAATTCAAACAATTTTCAGTTTTTCAAAAACGTGTAAATAGAACAATTCGATCATTTTAGAAACTCGTGATTACCTTTGTAAGCATGTATCTTATTTACAGTATTTTTTTTGACATAGCTCATTTTAATTCTAGCATAAATTAGAAATGGGTCATTTTGGTTTTTCATAGACGATATGCGTTATTTATTATATTACTGGGTAATATGTTTCTATAGAATATTTTATACCTCGTAATTGTATCTCTTACTTTTGAGTGTTCTTATCGCTCATATATGTGTAGGTGCTCAAAGCAATTTTCTCAGTTTTCGATTTCATTCTTGATTTCAAGGAAATTTATACCAGAAACATGAGGTCCAATCATTCCATTGTACAATGATGTTAGTGAGAAATACGATGACGAGATTTGAGTTACCTAGGAGCTATAGAATTCACGGGAAAATAGGCTTAAATTACTGAGTGTAAATAAACTCAAAGGAAAATTGTATCAAGTGAGACTGTCAACTGTAGCGTTTGAAGTTGGAGGCGTATAAATTTATTAAGATCTGACGACTCCCAATCAACTACAGAAATAAATCATGCCTATTGTGATAATCAATGCAACAGTCAGTGTCTATTCAAGAGAACTGAGGAGAACGTCATACTGCATGATTTTGCGAACGCTTAAGTGTATCTTTAGTCGCTGTTTTGTTTTTTTTGCATTTGAGCATTTTTTATCTCAATCATGACCCCTTATTGCATGAAGGGATTTCGTCTTCGTCTGTGAGGCACACATTTTCTATATTGTTATATTTAGATCCTATGCGGTCCCACTAACAACAGATAGCTCTGGCTCTAGGTTAGGCCCGTGTACTATTAAAATTCCTACCTCCCAGTCCCGTGTACTATTACAGGAAATACGGTATATAGGTTAATTAAAGATATTTAAGTAAAAAGTGAACACCAACAGTTTGTAGCATATATAGGTCCTTTAGCTTGCTCCATATCTGTCGCACTTACTGTCAAAATGTCCATGAATTGGCCAAATCTAAAATGATACGTGATACAGTAGTATTATTGGAATTAAATTGACGGGAGACGTGACATGAGTCCTACATTAATATGTATACTAAACTAGGGAAATGAGAAGCATTGGAAGCTTATCCAAGTGTAAAAGGTGAGGCTGAGAACTGGAAGGGAATATGTAGCGGCAAATAATAAAAAGGCTATTTGAGCGCACGCAAACATGAAATGAATGATTTAAGTTGGAATTAATGGATCTTGATGACTCGGTGATAAATCATAATGGATTGGGATTAGAGTAAAAGTAAAACTAACGATAAAAAGGTTGGTAGGTAGTTGGCCGAGTGCTGGATTCTCACTTGCAAAGTCGCCCTCCTCCGCCTATTAGACTTTCCACTTTTCACCTTTTCAACTTACTACATATATTATTCTCGTTGCCTTCCATTCAATGTTATGCCTTATAGTCATTCGTCACTCTTGACTATGTACATTGTTTGTACCTTGATTATCCTTATGACTGCCCTTACGAACTTTGTTCTTCAGATTAATTTGCCGTATTTAACTTATGCAGTGGCGCCAGGGCCGGACAAAGGAATTGCTTTTAGGCAGCAATTTGTTTCCATACAAAAGCCATTATTTTGATTTTATTGATGGTTTTCTTTGGTAAAGTAAAATGTTGCGTTTACATGTTTTTAGAAAATTTTAAAATGTTCTTTTTACTTGATTCGTAAAAGAGCAAAATTTTCTACTTACATGCTTTTTGAAAGGTGTTAAATGTTTTATTTACATGTTTTCTGAAAGGTGTTAAATGTTTTATTTACATGTTTTTGAAATGTAGAAAAACATTTATTTTGCATGTTTTTGAAAAGTCAAAACATTTTTTTACATGTTTTTTTGAAAATTCAAGCAGCGGGGGCTGCCTGCGCTGGCCGCATTATCCGGCCCTGAGTGACTCATTTTGATTCTAATTTTTTTAATTCAATCGTAAATATTTGGTTGTAGGACATTTTCTACCCGGTACCCGGACACGCGCTTTGCCCGGACATTTGCTGGGCACTACCAAACCTAGGACATGTAGTGGTAGTGTAATTATGTAGGTAATTTAAAATTTTCCAACTCTACATCTTGAAGACCACAGCACCTTCTAATAACAAAAAAACGCTGATTTGTAACTAATTTTGCTGTTACTCCGACAGATCAACAGTACAATAAGTTAAAATTGCTGATCTATTGCTGGTGTCGACTCTTCAACAACAACAAAAACAACAATATAATAACAGTAATATATAGGGCAACAAAAAATTGCCGTGGAGAAAGAAAAAAAGCTTCTCGTAGTATAGCTACTGGAATCTTTAATCTGACAATTTAGTAATCATAATGTTTTGGTTTCGGTACTCCAACTGTTCATGAAACAAGTGCATATATGCGTCCCATGAATGAGGCATAACGCAGACACAACTTACACAGGCTCGAGAAGCATATGGAATTTAAATGGGAGCTTTGTTGACTGTTGTCGATTAAGAGCGAGACATGGATGGATAGTATTAGAGGACAATGAGTGTCGTAATATACGTAGGAAGTGAGATGCGGACTGAGTAGGTAGTTAGTAGTTATCGTTCCAGTACAATGCAGTATATAGGTGAATAGGTGCTCTCTACTCCATTAGACTATATGGACAGAATGGGACAATAATGTGGAGTCGTGGACTCTCTGGATCGTAAGTTAAGTGTAAAGTAAACGTGTATGAATGGCAATCATTTCATTTGAATGAGTTAGAGGAGCACAGTCTCGAAAGTCGTCCAAGTCGTCGGCGTCTGAATGAAGGATTAGTAGGTAAATGATGAGAGTCACACACATGAAGACGATCATTAATCACGGGGAGGGACAGGAAGGGAGCACCCTTCGACATGACACGACAACCGAGTCCTATTGCGAACGTCAAAACATTCACAGAACTCAACTTGGCAGAAAATAGGATTTCTATCATCTCTCGACAGCCACCAGACAGACAGGCAGACACATTCCTCATCCTCCCGTTCACCGGCCATTACTACTCTGATTATTACGACGTCGTTTACGCACAAATTTCAATCAATCCCCTTCGTGTCCTCTCCTCTCACTACTTACGATGATGACTGGAAAATTGATATCTACTATATATAGGTAGTACTTACATTTTTTCATCTCTCCCTACATCCAAACTCCAGAACTCCAGAACTCCAGAACTCCAGACAACAACATCATCATACCAGTCCCTGCTCTTTTCTTTCATCAGCTTTTTACACACATTAACCTCACTTTACAACCTATTTACACACAATCTACAAATATTTTGAACAATACAATTCCGTCTACGTTTTCAATTATGCTCTTATTAATACGTTAAACATTTTACATGCACCTGGGTATATGTATTGAGATATACCTTCTCTTCCTTCGTCGTCGTCGTCACTATATGAGTAGCCACAGAGAAGTTACTTAGCTACTGATATGTCTCCATTGTTATTATTGTTATTGTTAAGGTAGCAACATTGAAACTGAGTTTAAGTGTGTATATCGTCTGTGAAGAACCATAATGACCCATATCCAATTTAAGCTACAATCAAAATGAGCTATTTCATAAAAACAAAATGAGAAACATGCGTAAAATGTTAATCAGGAGTTTTTGAAAAGTGTAAAATGATCCATTTTCATGTTTTTCAACAATGTAAAATGTCCTACTTACATGTTTTTGAAAAGGTGCAAAATGTTCTGTTTACATGTTTTTGAAAATGTGCAGAGTGTTCTATTTTCATGTTTTTCAACAATGTAAAATGTCCTATTTACATGTTTTTGAAAAGGCTCAAAATTTTTTATTTACATATGTTTTTGAAAAGGTGCAAAATGTTTTAATTCCATATGTTTGAAAAGTGTAAGATATTGTATTTATATATTTTTGAAAAGTGCAAAATTTTCTATTTAAATGTTCTCAAGACACATTTGAATATTTTTGTAGATACTTGATATTGTATTTAGCTAAAAATGGATATGGCTCATTTTGGTTCTTCACAGACGATATATGCAACAGTACATTTTTCCTCTATGAAAATCATTCCAAGTAAAATTCAAATAATGTACAAAGAGCGCTATAGTAGCAAGTTCCGAAGTTTCGGACAAGTTTGTTTTGTCAAGTTGGTAGTATTCCTTTATAAGGCAATTGATCAGCTCTCCTGCTGATCCCTCCTCATATTTCAGCCCTCATTTATAATTCCTCAGAAATATATGATTAAATTCATTTTTGTTATATTTTTTGAATATTGATTGTAAACATAAAAGAAGAAAAAAAAGCTGATGATGATGAAGACTCGACTCTTTTTTTTCAGCACTAGGCAGTTTTCTTCAATCAATTAAAATGTAAATGAAAATAAAAATTTCATGAAAAAGCTGTAAAATCAAAGCCTAATTCTGTTTCTCTCATTTCCATGACCATTCTGCCTCGCTGCTTTGATCCAATCTGAATCAAAAGAAGTCCTCCAAGGAACACCAGACGACGGCTACATTTTTACTCATAAAACTCAGAGCGTATAACTTTTTCAGCTTAATAACAAGACATACATGGAAAAATAATTGGACTCTTCGTTTAGATTGTTTGCTCAGAGTTTCCTCAAAGGGGATACAAAAAATCGGGAAACGGAATAAATTAATTTGCTTGGCACTGTAATATTATATGGCATTGACATATTGGGATTGGGAACTGACGGAGAGAGAGAGAGAAGCGATCCTTCAATATTTACTTTAGTCGTGAAGGTAGATGAATAAATATTGTGAAGGATGATGTGATGTGATGATGGTGGTAGTAATGGCTGACTGAGTGAGTGTTTGTGTGTGAATTGAGGGCACTAGACTCAGCGTTACATGAACTAAACTGTCCTTGATTTGAAAAAACATGTACAAATCCACAAAATTCTGTGCATACATATTGCGAAGCTGGTATTCAATTGCAATGACGGGGAGATATGTAGAAATGGGAATGGGACGGTGACTGACGGTAGTGGTTGGTATAGGTGCTTCATAGTCTCCACAGAGACCCACAACTGACTGAGTCAATACTGTACACATAGTCTCGAGGGAGTCATTTGTACAAAAAGGAACTTTCGGGCTTTCCAGAGAATTGATGTTTGAATGACAAACGGATGAGGATCTCTCTCTCTCTACGACGACTGTGAAAGTGCTGAGACTGATTCCCACATTATCTGTCCATGTAAGTCCCTATGATGGAGACAATTGAGGTTATACCAAGATAATAACTCATCACTCTATGATCTGTTTGCAATCTGGAGAAGACTTGGAGCCCGTTATAGTTTTGTGAAGAGAAGGAATGGACGGGATCCTCTGTCAATATAGTTCCTGGTCGCGTGCTGCCATTATGAGCCCATCAGAAGCGGTTTCATTTGCCAATAATGACTTTGGCAAACATATGCTTTACATTGTCAATACTCCAATTCCAGAGCCTTCCTTCTGTTCCTCTCTCACAATTCTCCTCGTTCGTTTTTAGGCTTTACTTCTCCTTCCTTTTCAGTTCAGAAAACCGCAACAACAACTTAAGTAATGCCCCGTAAAGTCTCTCCCTGCTCTGCTCTGTCTATCCATCACCCTTTCCCGCGCTCCCTATACCTTCGATCCTGCCTTCTATACACAGTACACACTCGAAACTTTCTTGGATAATTAAATTTGCGCTTCTCGGATTCTTAACTTCACAACTAAAAACATATTATTATTATTATGCCTTGTTTTACGTAGCATAATAAATTTTCGTGTACAGTTTACTTGATAAAGTAATAAAAGCCTACGGTTTTCCACAGTCATTACAACGAAAGGATGAAAGTTGGTTCAAACTTCCAAGTATTCCTATTAACTTAGGTATAGGTGTATCATAAGCTAAACACTATAAATCTTCTACATAAATAAGTAGGTATGTGTAATTAACCATATAGCTATTGAACAATGACACGCTCATATCTAGCCTACACGATGACCGCAGAGCCACAAGTCAAGGGATTTGTACATACAGAATAACCATAGCCGCAGTACTAGTACCAGTACCAGGTATCAGGTACGAGTCACCCGTGCAGTTTAGCTTTCATTGCTTCGCCTTCTTGTCCCTATGTCTTGTGTACTCAATTAAAAAAATAAATACGAGATGAAATTGCAATAAATCATACAAATCAAATCAAGAAAAGAAAATCTGATTACAAATGAGCAAGATTTAAGAATATATATGAAACAATCTGTATAATCATAAAATTGTTGAAAAAAAAATTACTAAATAAATTAAAATATAAAATAGAGAAGTAGGCAATTTTTAAAAAATGTAGGGAGATGGATGGATTTTCTACAATTTTAAATTTAAAAACAATATCTTACGTCTTCCCAGGTCCTGTCTGTCTGTCTCTATTTCACTTTATCAAAATCTACTCAGACAACTCTCATACAAAACTCAAGCAACTCGGAAAGACAACAAGGAAATGGGAACAAGCAAAAAAGAAAGGTCAGGAGAGGTTTTTACATTTGTTCATGCTGCTGTTGATATTCATCAAGTTGTTGGAAGTAATTAGATCAGTTTTCTTGTTCCTCTCTCGCTCTTTTTAACTGTATAAATAAAACATTAGGTAGATTATAAATCTTATTGGATTTGTTTCGCAGTATTATAATAATGGCTGCGAGAACGAGTGCTGGAAGTGCTGAAGTGGAAAAATGCATGAAGGTACATTCAGGTGCGGACCCAGGGGGTATAGGGGCATTTAAACCAAGATGGCACACTTGTATCTTGAGTGAAGAATCAAAATGGTGCATATCCATTTTTAGCTAGAAACAAAATTCGTTGTCTAGAAAAAGAAACATTAAAATATATGTAATATACATATCGGAAAAACATGTAAATACTTACTAAATACTTACTTTTCAAAAACATGTAAATAGAAAATTTTGCTCGTTTCAAAAAACATATAAATAGAACATTTTGCTCTTTCAAAAAACATGTAAATAGAACATTTTCCTCGTTTCAAAAAAATGTAAATAGAACATTTTGCTCTTTAAAAAAAAGTTAATAGAACATTTTGCTCGTTTCAAAAAACATGTAAGTAGAACATTTTCCTCGTTTCAAAAACATGTAAATCGATCATTTTGCTCGTTTCAAAAACATGTAACTAGAACATTTTACACATTTCTTAAACAGGCAAATAGAACGTTTTACGTTTTCCAAAAACGTGTAAACAGAACATTTTATACTCTTCAAAAAAATGTAAATAGAGCGTTTCAAAAAGCATGTAAGCAGAAAACTTTACACTTTTCAAAAACTCGTAATTAAAATTTTACACTATTTAAATTATGTACCTACTTGTTTTTTTTACATATAGTTCATTTTAATTCTAGCTTAAATAGGAAATGGGCCACTTAAATTCTTCCCTCACAACATGTATTGCCCACCCCATAAAATACTTCTAGACCCGCCCCTGAGGTACCTACAGTATTGTGCAGGTAAAGGAAAGAGTGGCAGAGTTGATTGATTGTCTAACAGCTTGTAGTTGGGCTTGGGTGAGCGTATGGGTGCTCTCTCTCTCAATTCTTTTACTCTCAACACCACAGCAGGAGACGCATACGGCTGGAAAATGCTTGCAGCAAAGGGGTCAGATCTGCTCAGCAATTAATACTTTTCTGTCATCAGCCTTAATAATCTTTCCATCTCCTTTATGAATCAAAAAATGTTTTTTATCATAGGACTTAAATCTAAAGATTTTTAATCTTTAACTACTTTTTTTTAAAGTGCGTATTCTTATAATATTTGTTTGTAATCATCTGACTGGGGACTGGGACTGGTACTGGGATTAGAGAGAACTTGACATGGATATGGAATTAATCTTATTTACGGTTAATTTGATTCAAGACGGATTACCTCTACTCGTTCAGCACTCACTCAATTTTTTTCATATACACTAATACATTACACAATATATCTCGCTATATGTACATATAGACGCTATAGTAGTGGTTGTTCCCGCCCATGCCTCGCACTCAGAATATAAGCTCATGTTAATCAGTTAAATAATTAGTATGTGATTGCATATTATATGATTGTGTAATTTGCAATCCTAAATGTTTTTTTTCGTCATCTCAATCTCACTTGAATTAAAATGGAAAATATGTAGGCATTTCATTATAATACTTCCTTGTACATAGATTGAAGATTGAATTTAAAAAACCCATAGCTATGGGGTCGATGATGCGAGAACAGGCTAAACACGATTTTTTTTCTCCTGTCATTGTGAGTAGATGAGAATGATAATGATAATCATACTTTTATAGTTTTAATCTTTAATAAATAATGATCACTGAGTACAGTCTACGAAGGGTAAAAAATGTAAAAATGTGATTACTACTGATGCTCGCAGTAGTAGTGCAGATGATGTTATAGGAGGAGAATAGACACATGTTTTTTTGCATTGTTAAATGTTCGTAATTGTAATTATAGTGACTAGTGAACTACGGATAGACTCCCGCTCACTGAATATGCTATTGCTATGAAAGTTGTGTTGTGAATGATTTTTGGAAGAAGGTGATTGTGATCTCATTACAAAGTAGCCGAATGGATCCAAGGAGGCGTGCCTCTGTCCTCTCCACTTCCTCGTCTTCCAGTTGAGACGTGTGTTTGACAGTTAGGACAAAGAGTATCCGGTGACGAGATTCAAATGCAAAGTAGACATTGAATTAGAATAAAATAATAAGTATTGACAAAGGTAGTGCTACACAAAAGTCCCATTACTTGAGGCGTATTATTAGTCTTGTAATATCTATAATATTTACCCTTTTTCTTTTTTTTTTCACCCACGCAGGCACTATGCACCACAGTAGTAGTAGTAGCATATACGTATAGGGATCGAACCTCGAACCCTTTTCTCCCCAAATTTACAATGTGACAGGAGCCAGAACTGATTGTACTGTCTTGTCTCTCTCTCCCTCTCTGTCTGTTCCGACACATATTTACCGGGCCGATCTGCTGGTGCTGGTCATAATCAAAACATCTTCAGCATGCTTTTTAAAAAAAAAATATACACTGTTTCGGCACCAACTCCTTGATTATAGGGCTTCATTGATTTTTTTGTTCAAAATACACGTCCATTGTAATTACTCGCTTGAGAACCAGATAAATGCTTACAAATTTGAGTCACACACAAATAAAATGATTCACATCAGTTTTGCTACTGTTCGCCGCCGCCGCTCTAGCGTCTCCTCTCCCAAAACTCATCCCTCTCTTCTATTTACACTTAAAAAATAGACTTCCACTTCCGATAATGCTCTATCGAGTGAGTGGAGGAGTCGGGTGTATAAACTGTAAATAATAAATAAATAATTTCATATAGCTCCTTCCCTATTTAACTCCCGCAAGCCGGAACATTTCAACTGTGTATTCCACACACCTCCCCCTCCCTTCGTCTCGTCCTTGTATTTATTTATGTGATTTTATTTTATTTATTTACACAGTATCCGGTACCAGTTCCGGTAAAAACACGTAACAATATAAACTCCCAATGTCATAATCAATAAGTTATTTAGTAGGTTAAAAATTTACTCAGACGATTAATAAAAAAATAAATACCCATTTGTTTTCTCTTCCAATATTTATGTTTATTTGTGGTAGTTGGAGTACGTTTTATTAAGGAATATAGCTTTTATCGTTAGTTTTTGTAACATCAGCTCCAGACCTTCATTTTAAAATGCCTTACTCAAAAATAGATGTTAAACACAAGTCATCAATAGAGCCTTCAAAACATGAAATGCTTTTGTGTATATTTTAATGTAGTGCAACAAACGGAATGAAAGGGAGAGAAATAGTCGCAAATAATTCAGATATTCAAGTAAAGAGAAGGAAAAGGATATTTTTCTCTGAGAGTATAACTCTTAACGGATAGTATAGTAATGTGAGGGGAAAAGAGGTTTGGTCCTTGGATCTGGAGCGAGTGCTCAAGTGTGTATGAAACTTTTCCATGTTCCATGCTCCATGCTCGGATATACTTGAGATGACTGACAGTTTTGAGATAGCGGGATTTTGAGCCCAAATCTATACACATTAGGTATAGTCGTCCCCTCTCACTTGGGAGCTTGGGACGAGTATATTATGGACATAGTAAAAATTATAAGTGGCAATAAACGTTGACGCGGAAGTAAGCGAGACGATAAGCTTGGAGATTTGGATCCAATTCGAATGTCGCGTGTCCTTCATTATCCTCGTGTATGGTACTAACGAGCAAACGGCAAGACCTTATTCTCTGAGATTTGAACCAAATTTAGTTAGTCGAATTAAGCATCGTTAGTATAGTCTAGGAAAACCCAAACTTGATTCGCATATGAATGTTTACTATTTTAAAAAATTTGAAACAAAATTTAAAATGCCTCGAAATTAAAAAACTGATTTTTCTTATGGCCTTCAACATGGCAATTTTTGTAAAACACGGGTCACAGTATGGATTTCTTTTTGTTTTTGCCCAAAAAATGGGAATATAGTTTTCGTAATACTATTTCATTACCTACATGCTTAAACATATTTTATATTACTTTGAATGCAAACAGTGCTATCTACAGCTCATTCGCATCATTTTTAGTTTTAAAATTACCTTTTTTGTTTTAAATTGTTAATGAACAGTATTTCAAACATGAAATCTGCACGCTTAAAAAAACTCTCGATTGAATTCCAGTAAAGCTATGTTAACTGTGTTTTACGTTAATTGCAACCGATTTAACTGTTAATTTCAAAATTTTGGAGCTTTGGGAACCCAAAAATTCCATCTAATAGTAGTCTTCGTTAGAACACAATTTTACCGGACTCAACAGCTGACGCTGTAAGAAATAGTGAATCCGAAATTTACAATTTCCAACGGCGGCAGCTGTTGCTCTAATGACGGTAAGAATAGCTGTAAAAATTGTAACTGTAGCATCATTTTTAGTTGTTTACCAAATAAGTATAATAGCGCTGAACTGCTCCACCGTAGGCCCCAGATAGATGCTTAGCGTGCAGTCAATTGGTTTAATTACTATAGAAAAATAATTTTGTAGAAAGGCAAACATAAATTCCTCGCAGTTAGAACCGGCAAATGTGAGCTAGGAACTAGTTTTCTGGTACAATTGGTTGAGTCGCGAATAGACTTGGGAAAAACAGCGCCGGTACGAGTGTGCTAGATACCATGTTTGGTGATATCAGTGGGTGGGCCATAAACAGTGCTAGGGCCTAGGGTACGACTGGATTTGGAAAGAATATCGCTAGTACGAGTGGGTTAGATTCAAGGTTTTGTGATACCAGTGGGCGGGATACGAATAATGATAGTACCAGCGGGCTCGCAAACAGCGGCACAAGTTCTAGTTGGGTGGTTACGAGTGGGCTCGGTAAAAATAGCGCCAGTGAAAGTAGACCAGATACGAGTTTTTTTATACTTGTGGGCAAGGCATGAGTGGATTGGAAACAAAAGCACCAGTACAATTTATGTACGAGTGTTGCAGGCACCGCATGTACCAGTAGACAGGGTACGAATGCTTCCGTTTCGAGTGGGATTAGTACGAGTAATGATGATAGGGTTGGGAGGGATACGAGTATTGCTGGTACGAGTAGGGTCGGTTACAATAAGTTTAAAACGAGTGGTCAGGTTGGTTGGGGTTGACTAATGTCTTATGAAATGGTGTCAATCGGAGAGGTTCTGATGCTATTGGGCTCTGTAAAAATAGCGCCGGCACGAGGGATGCTAGAACGAATTTTCGCATTTTTTGCAAAGCCATTAATATTTGTTTCGATTTAAAACTCCCGCCACGCTTTCCTATTACTTGTAAGTGGGTTTAAAAATTTTACTTGAAGTCACCAATTATAAATCTATACATCGCTTCTTCAATGTAATTTCGATGACAGGTTGGTGGGGGGTCCTAAACAATAATTTACGTGACAACATGTATGCTCAACCCATAAGCTGTTTTATTAATTTTAATGTGATGAAAAGTGAGTGGGTGGGTTTATGCGCTGGGTATCTTTCTTTCAAAGCGACTCCTTTCTAATTTTGATGTCTGGCCTCTAAACGGAGTCACCGTAACGCACATAGCAAGACCTAAAGGTATGTACCGTATTGTTTCAAATAACTCCCGGGCTTCTATCAATTCCCGGGCTCCTTGTAACTCCCGGGGTTTGGGGCATAGTTTCACGTAACTCCCGGGGTCTTTATAAACTCCCGGGGTCCTTATCAACTCCCGGGGTCTCTTTCAACTCCCGGGGTCCCTAGTAACTCCCGGGGCTTCAACAGTTTTAATGAATGTTTCCTTGTTTACAATGGCGCCATAAAATTAAACATTTGAAAATCCACTCCATCAAAATAAGCGCTTAAATTTAAAACATTGGGTTAACGTTTAATTCAGTATCCACGTTTATATCATGGTGATCGAAGTTCTCAAGTTTGGTGTTTTGTTTAAATTTTATCTTAACCAAAGTTAAATTAAAATTGTAGGTATATTTTCGTTAAGCTTTCATAAAAATTTTCTGTAACTCCCGGGCTTCAATCAACTCCCGGGCCTCTTGTAACTCCCAGGGTTTGAGGCAAAGTTTGAGCTAACTCCCGGGGGGAGTTATTTGAAACAATACGGTACCTAATTCTGTAGCCTATGTGGTTTCTGTTGTAATTTTCTACTGTCATTTACAAGGTAAATTACGAGAGTAGGTAGGAACCGAACACAAATGGCACCCAATCCCACCCAAATTGTGCTAGTGCTAGGTCCCACCCACCAACCGTGTCAGTTTTTAAGTATTGCGTAAATATCATTTTTGAAACGGGTTGTCTATTTTTTTCAAAGTAACCCACCCTAAAAAGTGTTAGACAAACTACTGTTCATCATCGCCTTTTGGTTCTATTTAAGCCATAAGGGATATTTGTTCATCCAGAGCCTCAAATATCCAGGGTCCCGATTTGTAAGTAAAAGAGGAAGGCTGCCCTCCGGCAAGGCTTGTTGAAGCTCCACCAAGCTCCGAGGCGCCTTAGTCACTTAAAAAGCTTGATGCAGAACAAGCTGGGAAGTACCTACGTACATTTCTCTCTCTCTAACGCGTCTTCTTTGTTGACTATGTCAAATCTAACTTTCATCCAACTATCGTGAAAAAAAAATCGTGTGGGGAAAAACTTTTGATACAATCTCTATCAACAACAAAAATACGTTTTCCTTGCATTTGCGGCAGTTTAAAAGTTGTTTAAACCAAATTGATTCAAAACTGTAACCTGAAGCGTACAACCTACAGACGGATAGATGAAAAAAAAATATTTCCATAGATGCAAGTGAGCTAAAGCTCAGCATCTAAAACCCAGCTCCTGAACCTGTGAACAGCTGTCATCCAGCGCAGGTGGCTTTCTTCTTCAATACAGGCCCAAGATAATAATGTTTTATTAACATGGCATATTATACACTGATATAATAACTTCGTCGGATGTTTAGTAAAGTAAGTTCAGGTAAAGGAAAAATTGTGTTCTAACGAAGACTACTATTAGATGGAATTTTTGGGTTCCCAAAGCTCCAAAATTTTGAAATTAACAGTTAAATCGGTTGCAATTAACGTAAAACACAGTTAACATAGCTTTACTGGAATTCAATCGAGAGTTTTTTTAAGCGTGCAGATTTCATGTTTGAAATACTGTTCATTAACAATTTAAAACAAAAAAGGTAATTTTAAAACTAAAAATGATGCGAATGAGCTGTAGATAGCACTGTTTGCATTCAAAGTAATATAAAATATGTTTAAGCATGTAGGTAATGAAATAGTATTACGAAAACTATATTCCCATTTTTTGGGCAAAAACAAAAAGAAATCCATACTGTGACCCGTGTTTTACAAAAATTGCCATGTTGAAGGCCATAAGAAAAATCAGTTTTTTAATTTCGAGGCATTTTAAATTTTGTTTTAAATTTTTTAAAATAGTAAACATTCATATGCGAATCAAGTTTGGGTTTTCCTAGACTATACTAACGATGCTTAATTCGACTAACTAAATTTGGTTCAAATCTCAGAGAATAAGGTCTTGCCGTTTGCTCGTAAGTGGTCGTCGACTATATCAATAAATTCTAGCCAACACCTCCCAACCAGTGCCACACTAGACAGCCACTATATGCCGCAGTCTCTATATATTCTACTACTGATATATGAATACCCTTTTTGCGTTTATCTATATACCTACTGCGTAAGTCAGAATCGGAATGGGAATCGGTCTGCCGGTCGTTACGTCCGTCGGTCTCACTGCAGAAGGGATGGATATAGATATAGATAGATGGATGGGGTGCACTCTTGCAGAAATGTTTGACTATTTTATCACCAAAATTTAGTTCATTATTACAATGAGCCTCCTGAGAGCCCACGTTACGATCATTAAAATCAGGACACAGGATCCGAAAACAGAGTAAAAGAAAAAAAATGAGCTTAAAGAAGCCACTCGTCCTGTGGAGTTGAATCCTTTTCCATATGAACATGAGTGGCCGCAGACACCATTTACGCTTACGTCCCTCATTCAGCTTCAACTCAAAATCGCATTGAGTGCGAGGAACCATTTTTTGGATTTCCTATCTCAGTATTCTGCTGTAGTGTGTAGTTTATGTCTCTCTCCTTGAAAATATTACCCAGTTTCAAAACAATTCTCCAGTAAAAATGCTCCGCACTACTACTGCTGCTATCAGTAGAAGAGAAGAAATGTTGAGATGTGTCCCAGGAACCACCACCATAACAACCCAAATGAATTGAGTGTAACAAGTAAAAGTTTAAAAAAGAAAAAAACAAGATTGTCCAAAAAAGATTTAACAATGAAGTTTTAAGCATTTACAAACAATGAATAAAACGATACAACAAATGATGTTCCACAATAATAATAATATGTATACACAATGGCTGGTAGATGGGAAGGCGGACGGCCCTATGACATCCCGCTCCTACAGCCTACAGTGTAGTCGTTGCGGTGACGGTGACGGTGACAGACTCAAGATATTCATGGATGTAATATAAAGTCTGCCGTCTATTATATTAGGCATGTACATCCCAAAACCAAAACCAAACCCAAATCCAAACCCATCGTCCGCTTGTCGTACTTGTTCCCAATTTAAAGTTGCGCGTTGACAATCCCGACAAGGACATTACAACGACAACGACAACCAAAATTGAGCATACTTACTACTACTACTACTACAACATAATATTGAATGAGGAGGATTTTGTCAACTTGATGTTCTGGAGAGAGACAACACGTCATGAGAGGATTGCGGGGAAAAAAAGGAGGGTATCCCTCGTAAGAGTTCTTTAATCGAATCTGAATGGAAAAGCTGGAGGACATGAAGTGAAGTTGAATGAGAAGGGTTACAGATCGAGTGTCAAACAGTGTTGAGGTGACGACACATTACGAGACTATCTGACTATGTGAAGAGTTTAGAAGAGGAGGAGGAGGAGAGAGTGAGCACTACAGTATAGACACAAACTAGATACTGTTTCCTCAGCAGTCAGACCAGAACCAATACCAAACTACCTTCCTACCTACTTTCCTATACCTCCAACTACAATGATACATAACGGGATATGTGCGGCTTCATAGCTCTTTAAACTTCTCCTGTTTTCTGTTGTGCCTTTATCTGTAGTCTCCAATGAACTTCTCTTCGTTTTTGGTAGTATCATAGGGAAGTACCTACCTATACCTACATATAATTATTTAAGCTTTGAAATCACTATATCTCCTATCGACAGTCGACAGTGGCCACTACCACACAGTGCATGGATCGGGGATCGTGCGTGCGGAGTACATACCGAGTCGGAGTCGGAAGAGATGAAGCGTTCTGTATTCTTTTTAACCAGCATTTAGTATTAACCAAAGCTTATAATTTGTCTTGTACCGACAGACCCTTTTGCTTTCCATGTCAATTCACCTCATCATCATCATTATTATCCTCATCACCCTCATTACCCTACGCGAAGTGTTTCTATGTATCTTCCTGTAAATTATTTATTTCATTCAAAAGTCCTCACTTTCCTACCTGTAGGCAAGCTTCCTCCCTTCACAGTACAGTGACGGCATCGGCATCGGCATCGACATCGGCTCCAGCTACTTACAAACTTACGACTCGAACCCAAGCACCCACTTTATTACTTGCCCTCTTCTACATAGGACTACACAGTATACTATCCCTCGCCTGCACAGTGTAGTAGTGCTCGAACATTCATTTAAGCTTGAGCACAGCATCAGCAGCAGCTTCCCCTTTTCTATCAGTATATACGCCGAGCGCAATCCTGAAAAGTTGAAGTTCAAAAAGTATAGCATCTGTATAGTCTGTCTCCCTGTATCCGCTCAAACATTCTAAATGATGTTATTATGTTATTACCTGTCTGAGCAAATCCTGGCTGGGAACACATGTACCTACCTGTAGATACAATCTTCCCTGTCATTTCTCTCCCCATCGTGTTCCTATCATAGCTTCATAGCTAATATTATAAATTATCTCCATGTGTATCTTTCTACGCTCCGGCGAGGGTGTTCCATCCATCCATCCAGGTTTACAAGTCCATTCCAATTTCATACAACAATTATTACAGCAGCAACAAGGCTCTGCCTCCTCAGTACTCAGTCTAGTAGATCGCATGCATACACATACACGCGCCCAATATGAAAAGGGGATATTGATTTTAGACCTATACTATACTATACCTATATAGTAAGCACTAGCTTTTAGGTGGTAGGTACATATGGAATATGATTGAGTATGAATGGATAGTCATAAATGTATAAATATCTCATAAGTTGGGAAGGTCGAAAGTTAAACCGTATTAGAGTAATCCCATTTAAAGACTCCAAGTCTTGTCATCCCTTGTCAGGGAGCTTCATCTGACAAGTCGCTCATCTCTAAACACACAGACAGACATGATGGGAGACGAGACGAAACGAGGCGAGTGAGTCTCTCTCACTATGACTGACAGGCCCAACATGGCTCATCATCCCATAGAGCTCCCTCATCATAAATACTCTCTGTCTCTGTCTTGTAAACCTTTGAGCTTCAACTCCAAATTTATCCACTATAATCAGGCAAGTAATCGAATATGAATTACTGAATTACACACTAGCCTACCGAATTGGACGGGAGTCTCATTCTCATTCTAATCTCTGTCCATTATCTACTTGGACAAAATTATCTCCATTTGACCAATTAGCATAGGTTGGTAAATACCTTTTCCGAGAACGTCCCTTGTCCTCATATCCTACAGAGGTATAGATGTGCCAGACCAGCCCCGTGAGCCAACGCATCCAAAAAAAAACTAGCTCAAACTTCACCCTCACTCAACGTAGACGAGAGAAAACAATGACCACATGACCATCAGCATAAGGACTTCACTTTCTGGGATCCACGTCAGTCTGCCTCGCTCGTGAAAGCAGATACAGATAGAATATAGAGCCTGTAGGAGATGAAGATTCTTTTTTTATTTTTACATCCATATGTTGCAGGAGTGTAGGCTGTGGATGATGAATGAAGATGAAATCTTGAATATTTTTTTAGAAGATAAATGATGCACAGAAATCTGAGTCTATAATTTAATGCACAATAGATTTCGGTTTAAATATTTGATCTTTAACTTGCATATGAAATACATGGACTCAGTACTGTCTCTTTAGTAGACTAAAATTGACTGCCGTGAGTAGAGTTGATTTACAGTAGTGGAATATGATACAGAAAATAGAGTATAATTATACCTATAAATAATTTTATAGGGTAAGGTACCCATGTATAAAGGGAAGGGAACTTGACACTTTACTGCATTCTACTTTATCATACAGATGTATCTACGCAGAAGCATGATACTTACTTAAAGTAACTCATCTGTCTCATGAATCTGAAGACTGACTGTAAAAACCGAAACCGATGAGTTTATGCCGGGCCTCTTACGCTTTAGAAAAAAAACCATATAGAACAAGAGGAAAAATAGGCAAATCCTTTTAGTCCATTATTTTGATTATATTTGGACTATCAAAAATCAAAAGGGATGATAGGTGAAGCGATAAAGGATTTACTTTTCATAGACGCCTTGATTTCATTCACGTCATTTAACTAAATTCAGTATGTAAAAATGACTCGAGATGCTTCTTGTTATTATTTGAGGAAATCGCTTTTACCTATACCTTCCTTTAATGCTTGACTTCTACGCATCGATTATTGTGAGAGAAGTCTTTGGCAGTCAAAAACAGATTTAGTACGTTTGAACACATCTACTCACACAGTCAGTAAATATTTTAATATGGCATAATAATATCAATATGGGATGAGATATTATATTATACGCTGTCGCTCCAAGTGTTCTCCATAGATCTTCTTTGGAGTTCTATGAACTAAATGCCCTCGTCAATATTGTAGAGCCGTAAAGGTAAACATGGGCTTGAGTGTAGAAATCCCTTTGATCGAAGATGCAGTAGGTATATTATGTACCTATACTCATAATAATAATAATTACCAAGTGGCTCCTATATGAGCCGATCCAATCCACATCGACTTGATGTAGGAAATGAAATGAGACATACATGTATGTAATGCACAAAGTTGATTTAATAACTCAAGGATTTAATAGAAAAGTAATAATGCCTGTAATATTCTTACCTATCCAAAATTGAAGGTACCTACCTAGCTATGTTTTTGTTGTGTGGGATTAGATTTAAGATCCCAGATGCGATGACCTACTTACCTCAACTTATCCAATGAATCCAGCTCCAATATATCAAAGCTAAAAAGCCCATTTCTTCAAGCACCACCACCACCATCCACCCACCCATCACATCCACACACAGGTAGGTACATATTCTGTGGGGGCGCTATATATATATACATATAATTGGGTTGTTTTTCATGTTCATATATCGTTAAATAATCATTCTAATTAATTCCTACGAAAACAGCTCCGAGTTTATAAAATCTAATCTTGATGTCTCCTATACGCATGACGGATTGAGTTTGAGATTTAATTCTCTCTTTTTTGAGTTAGACGCTGTAGTATTAAAATGCATTATAAATACAGTCTATGCCAAATAAGTTTTTTCACTATGCAAAATTCAGTTCTTAATTCATATACATATGACACCACTATATTGCAAAATAGCTTTCCGTTTATTTTTCCACGATTTTATACATACAACTTTTTCTGCATATTTCACTTAAAGCGTCTTATATAAAGTTAGGTAGGATATAGGTAATTATATATATATTTAAATTAAACATGTAATGCCTTAATACTTATTGTTTTTGAGCTTAAATAGTTAATTACTTAACTACACTACCAATTACAATTTGTATCCGCCGCTGCCTGCCGCCGCAGTAAATCATCAAATAATTTATAAATGGGAACCTACTTCCTATAGTAATTTATTTATATTGTACAAAACACTCACTCTGTGTGTAATAAATATATAATCTATATAAATAAGGCATATAATTTACCCTAAGTTTAATGTATAAAATTTAGCATGAGGACTGTGTAATTATATTTGCATATTGCAATATCTTGAGTTATAAATAGAAAAATGTCGGGAGGTGGCTAAAGTTGGTGGGTAAAGTATAGTACTATGCACTATGTTTGGTATAGTAGGGATTATTTATAGGATAGATTTCTACTTGAGGTGCCTACGTAGTAAATTTAACATTTTTGCAAAAATAAAAAGTCTTAATTTACTTTAAGTTCCCCCGGCCTCTAGTGACATAGTGCAATGAAAGACTCACATTGTTTTGTTTTACCCTACAAAAGTTTTATTTCTTTTAAACAGATCCCTACGTACGTATCCGCGGTGGTGTGCTTAAATTGTAGCTATTTACTTTTAGACTGGACGTCAGACGTGTTCAACAAAACAAATAGAGAGTATAGCACATAGCAAATCTACTTAATTGCAGTAGGGAGAAAGTTACTACAAACATAATAATATTCTAAAGCTCTTAGGTAAAATAAAAATGAAAATTTCTGTATATGGGACTTGGTACAAAATCCGATGTTATTTGTGTAAAGGTCAGTTTTTTCTAAATAGAAATATCAGACACTATACTAACTCTAATAGTCTGTAAAAGTGTAGCAGCTGAGACAATAAATAAGGCGGAGGGGTCACTTATGATTTATAACTTGGACACTTGAATACATTAGTCGTACGTAGCCGTAGCCATAGAGCCACATTACTCTCTAAATATGAGGCACAAATACATTTTCTCTTTGTTTTTTGGTAAAAATTCAATAATAATGACTGGTAATGAGAACTAATTGGTCTTGGTGGCGAAGGCTCCACTCTCTACTCACACTCACAGCATTTAGAATCTGATTTTTTAAGGCTGTAAAAGAGAGAGAGCGTAAGTAAGGTGAGTGGGGACGACATAGAGGAGCATGCCCTTTCCCATTAAATTAGAGTATTGTTTCATATCATCTGGGGTATAGAGACGAGGCACGAGACACACGGGGGTATATTAGTGTCATTATAGCCCATGTTAAATCCCAGATGTTCCCATTAAAACGTTTATTTTACATTTTTTTTCATTTTCTCACCCATTTTCACATTTTTTCTCGAGTTTCTTTTCTTCCTTCCATTTTTAAAGCTTTGCAGAGCGCTCATTTGACTTTTTAACACTTATTTGTATGTGTCTCTGTGTACAGTAAAAGTACCTTACCTAGATTTATACATCGTATACATTCATATTCATTGCAGTATGGTTTGTCTATCTATCTATTCTATAGCATTCAAGTTACAACTAGCATAATTATATGTCTACGCACAGTTTTATTAATTTTAACCTATGCAAGTACGTATACATGTGTAAATAATTCTAATTATTCAGCTGGGCACTCCAGAGAGGCCCTCACAATTCATTTATGCTCATTAAATAATGACCGTTCAGGGAGACAGACACCAAGTTCTACTGTGCTCTCCAGTGACATATAATAATAATAATACACTGCGGTAGTAAACCTTATGGAGGAATGATTATGTAAATGGACAATACTTCCGCGTAATTACTCACAACCCGCTCCTACCTCTCCTCACAAACACAGCACTGTGAAATCTACCAAGGTACGACTCTCTCTTCCCTATATCAGTACTTCAACTTCTGACGCTATATCTATGCTTACACTAGACTACACTAGACTACCTACACCTATATAGACTATAAACTCTGAATGTGTGTGTGTGTGGACTGTGACTACAAATGTAAATCGTATACGTGAATTTCATTCAATGAGGAATGGATTGTACATTCTATGAATTTTGTGGTTGGTTTTCGTACGAGGCGATTAGTATGCTCGGGGCAAGTCGCTCAAATTAGTCTCGCCTCCACTTCCCTCCAAGGAAAAAAAACCATTTGAATAGAGGAGATTTTCACCGGTATAGGAAAAAGGAAAGACGCTGGCGAGAACAACAGGATTTCTATGAGTTGATTCCTATATGTTACAGTCGACTATTCGACATTGGACAGACGACAGGGTTGAAGTTGTAAGATTCTGCCTGCCTGGCACTACTGTATTACTCCAATATTAACACTCTGGACTATGGGAGCACTTAAGCTGATGAACTTCTGCTGTGAAATTACATATGTGAAGAGTCACTACTCGGATTTGGTCACATTAGCATTTCCTTTCCTCTGCTAATGTGCTCCGTGTGACAGTCACCATGACAACGTGTGAACTGTGAAGATGTGTGGGAGGAGAGAAAATACGTAGGTAGTCGTAGTACAGTAGGCTCTCATCTTTTTTCCCCTCATTTAACAGTTCACATCTACCTCCTTGGACGGTGGCCGGTGGACGGAGCACTACGTTTGGAATTTTATGCAGGCAGGTGACGGGTAACTAGGGCTACTTGATAGTATTGTCACACTCCGTGTCACTGTGGTCCTCAAAGTCGTCCTTCTTACTTGATGTCAGCCGGGCGGAGCGACCACCGTGACCGTGACCGTGGCCGTGGCCGTGATCGTGATCATGATCATGAGGATGATGATTACTGGGGAAGGTGTCCGGTTGACCTTCATCGACAGACTTGGAGGGCGAGGTGCTGGATTCCCGCTCCCGCTCACGATCCCGATCCCGCTCGCGCTCCTTGCTCTGCTTACTCCGGGAAGATGAGCAGGTTCGAAGACAGCGACACCGATGAAACATGTCAGGTGCAGTGGAGAGACTCGTGGAGGAGGAGGAGATGGACGTCGTCACATCCGGCGTCTCCTCCTTTTTGTACTTGACACGACGATTTTGAAACCAAATCTTGACCTGCTTCTCACTCAGATTTAAGTACGTGGCAATCTCAATGCGACGGAGACGGGATAAGTACATATTCATTTGAAACTCTCGCTCAAGTTCCAGGAGTTGAGCACTCGTGAAAGCAGTTCGCATTCGTTTTGAACTATTGTTATTATTATTGTTGTTATTGTTGTTGAGGGGATCATTGTTGCTCGTCCCTATACTTTCACTAGAGTAACTTTGTCCGCCGGTCATGGACTCATTTAGAGTCAGATTGCTATCGCTTAGACTGCTCTCCCCGTTCGAGTCGTAGCCATCGCCATCACTCATGTCCAACGCAGGTTCGTCATCCGGCGTCTCCATCTTTAAACTCCGCTTCCCGCTCTCCCGCCTCCTCCGTTTTGATTTTGATTTGGACTTAATTTGACGACTGGCTGTCTCAGGCTCTCTTTTGATCTCTCGCTTGTTACTCTTACTCTTCCGCTCCGTCACATTATTTTGTAAGTTTTTACCCGACTGATGTTCTTGCTGCTGGATCTGCTGGTGATGCTGTTGTTGTTGTTGTTGTTGTTGCTGTTGGTGATGATGATGATGCGAGTGATGTTGTGGATGAGGAGCTCGACTCGCCTCATGTAATTGAAAAGCAGCTGGGATGGAGGCTGGAAGGAGAGGACTAGCGTAGAATGGTGAGCCGGTCATTCCGGAGACACAGAAAGGCGTCGCTGTCATGGGTCTGAGGTAAGGTGACGATGCGAAGAATGGGATGGATGGATGATGTTGTTGTGGAGATGTCAAGTACCATGCTGAGCCTGGAGTCCCACCACCACCACTACCACCACCACCGCCGCCTCCACCACCACCACCACCAACACCACTTGATGTTGGACAGAGACCACTGGAAATCACAGAGTCGGCGAGTGAAACATTCATGGAGTTTGCGGCGGAATTAATAACTTGTTGCTGAGCTGCGGGTGTGAGGAGCGGGAGCGGATTAAGAAAGTTTGGGAAGCCATGAGCAGATTGTTGATAGAATGACTGACGGAACGGTAAAGATTTGAAGCTACTTTTGCTCTCTTCTCGGCCACTGCTCTTGCTCTTGGGCTTCATGAGAGAGTCCACAAAGAAGGATCGTGACATGATGACCATGGGAAAGTGACAGCAACTATGATGAGGACGGAGAAAGGCGTAGAGAGGGAGAGAGACAGAGAAATGGCTGGAGACTAGTTAATTTTTCCTTACAGACACTTTTTTCAAACTTGCTTCAATGGCGTCGTCACAGTTGGAGAGTCAAATCATTTTGAATGATCTTTGGTTGTCAAAGCTTTTGAGAGTTTCGAGATTTCTAAATGTTTGAATTTTGACTCTATGATTTTTGAAGTAGGTAGGTTCGTTCGGGACTGCTGTGTGTACTGAGGGACAGAGAGATGGAGAGAGAGAGAGAAAGAGATGAGGTGGTGCCCGTTGAGCTCGAGTTAAAGGTCTATAAGTTGTGACACTGCTAGTGAATGACTCTGTGTTTATGTGTGCGTGTGTGTGTGTGTGTCTGTCTGTCTGTCTATTTGAATGGTTTGGTTGGTAGGTCGAATTGGGATTGAGAATCAACTGTGATGAGACAAGGAATGAACCCCAGAGCCATCCCCTATGTAAATGGGATTGGCTCAGAACCAGTTACCAGCAACCCCGGCTGAGCCAAGCCATCCTTCTCTCGTACCCCCTGCTATTATCATCTCGATAATCGACGAATTAAATAATTCACTAATGAATGGATAAAGGGCTGGAAATTATTCAAGCAACAGCGATTCTGACGACCGAGAGAGAGAGAGAGAGAGAGAAATAAAAAAAACCATACTCTATTAACTGCTCTGACACGTTCGGCATTGTACTACCAAATACTTGAAATACTTTACTCGCCATCTTATCACGCAATCCAAAATCCTCCCTGTCTCCAGTCGTACGTGTACATAGCCTCTAATTGAAAAAATGTACATACCTACCTACCTAACCTCATAATAATATGATGATAGAAATGGAAGTTTAGGGCAATGTGCGATGCTATCTAGAAAATTGTCACCTTTTCCACGACACAGTCAACCTTTCAGCCGCTCCACCACCACCACCGGAAAATACAAAAACAAATACCTACAAATAATTTCGATTGAATTATTACTCCATTTGAGCTCCTTCGTGTCTCATCCAAACTTTAGTATAGGCAAATGTGATCGCCATAATTATCATTAGAGTTTATCAATAGACCAATATCAATGCAATAATGACAACAACCAATAGCCAATAACATTGTATACCAATCAGAGGAACTACTACTGTGCCGCGGCGAGCAAATTATACACAAGAAACTTGAGCCTATATCCATAATAAGTACCTACCTACTTATGTATATGCATGTAGAGTGCCCTCCTATAATTACATAATATGCAGCTTTGGCTATAGAACACAATGTACGGGAGACGGAAGAACACTGCAGGAAGACAAGGGCTGTCAAACATTCTCTCACTCACTCATTCATCTCACTCGTCATTCATGTCATTCAGGGACACACACACACACACACTCAAAATTGAAACGGACGACTTTGTCATGTTGGAAACTATTTCGGTGTCTGTACAACTTAAGTTTAGTTTTCATATTATAATGTTCATTGCATGTTCCTCGAACCATGGGAAGGCAGAGAAAGGAGTTGATCAATTATGCAAGACTAAATCACACAGAAAGCCATAATTTCCTCCTTTTTTCTGAACTCCTCTGCTCTGGATAGTGCCTCTTCCCAAACCAATGTATTATCTATGCACTCTAGGATTCCAGTTCCGCTCAGATAGGAGATAGAAGTAAGCACCTACAAATGCATGTTGTGTTATTTTTTGATGTGTTGTGTGCGATGTGGATCGAGAGTGAGAGTGAGGGGCCCTATACCTACCTACCTACCTGCAAACGAGCACGAAAAGACTAACAATCAACTCTCATCGATCTCTCGTTCTCGTCCACTCAGGGATGCAAAAACATATACATAATAATGAAAACTATTAGACTTTGAATTTTTATATAAAATCAGACATCCATCGGGAGGACAATGTATGCCAGGGGCCAGGGGCGGATCTAGAAATATTTTCAACACATATAGTGAGTAAAGAATCGAAATGGCCCATTTTCAAAGAGCTATTTGAAATACACTAAATCAGATAGATGCACAAAATGTTAATTATGGGCTTTTTGAAAAGTGGTAAATGTTTTATTTACGTTTTTTGAAAAGTGGTAAATGTTTTATTTACGTTTTTTGAAAAGTGGTAAATGTTTTATTTTCGTTTTTTGAAAAGTGCTAAATGTTCTATTTACATGTTTTTTAAAAGTGCAAGATGTTCTATTTGCATGTTTTTGAAAATTGCTAAATGTTCTATTTGCATGTTTTTTGAAAGTGCATGATGCTTTATTTGCATGTTTTTCAAAAGGGCTAAATGTTTTATTTAAATTTTTTTGAAAGTGCATGATTTTCTATTTGGATGTAATTGAAAATTGCTAAATGTTCTATTTACATTTTTTTTGAAAATCATGATCATGATATTTTAATATTTTTTTTGTAGACAGTAAATTTCATTTCTAGTTAAAAATTGATGTGGACCATTTTGATTCTTCACTCACGATATAAGGGTGTAGCATCTTGGTTTAAATGTCCCTATACCCTACATGTTAGTAGGCTATGCTAAACAAACTCATTTTGGGGTTGGCCGGGTACTGTTCGGTGCCGGTAGCCGGTAGCCCACCCCTTGGATCCGGGCCTGATGTATAAGCAATGGGTAATAACCCATGTACAAATGCAATCATACACCTTATACTCTTCCAGATAAGTATCAGTATATATGCATTATGATACCGAGATATCTTCCTATTAATAAGTTTCCTCAAATTCTTCGCATCAATATATCAATACAAGTCCATCAAAATATTTAGCCACATCTATAATTCCACACATAGAGATAAATTCTCACCTTTCCCATCTCCAACCTACACTATATCTATACCTGAAAACAGAAAAGTGAAATACCTTTTCCTTTTTTTTTTCAATGTCCATTCTTTTTCGTTTTTATTTGAATGAACAATGATGATGAAATGAGAGGAGAGACTCACTCCTCTCATTTAAATCACCCACATCCCATGTAGACGGCTCAGCTACCAACCGATACATAAGTAGGTTCAAACGCAGTAAGCACCACATCTCCCTCCATATCACTTTGTGTAGGGCCAGCGAGAGTCAAAAAAATAGATACTGGCGAGCATCAATGACTGTCTGTGTTGTGTGAGATGATAATATGATATGATACGTTAGACTTTCTATGATATGAACTTGATACGTAGATTAGACTTTTGTAACCTGGGATCTCGTGAATCGGGATGAAAACAAAGATGAACCCCGTGAACTTATGCTGCTGGAGGAGAAGGTTGGATTGCTATGGATGTTTGCTGAATGCATATTACCTATATGTACCTAGCATGCAGGACTGTTGAGTAGCGGAGATACGGGAAATACAAATTTTAAGTCTATAGGCTTTAGTAGTGGAAATTGAGTTTGTAGTTTGTGTGTGGATGTTCATTTGGATTTGGAATTGGAAGGAGAGAGGAGCATCAATCAGGTCAGTTTCCATGACTGAGTCACTATACACCTCTCACCAGGATATTCACAGACGCACACCTATTCAGCTCCGTCTGTAGTATTATGTGATGATATGGAGCTTCAGATTTTCCTACTGTTGGTGTGTGTGTGCTCCTCCTGGATGTTGCTCTCTCGCAATGACAATAGTCTTAAAGACAGATGCTCAAAGGGAAAATAATGAGGATCAAAAATGATCCGAATAGGGAAAAAAAGGGTATGAATGTCAGTCGAAACAATGCATGCGAAAAAGATAGCCCTATTAAATGTGTAACATGATCCCAATGAATATTGTATTCTTGTTTGGAAAGTATTATTATTAGGATTCGGACTGGACTTTTCCCCCGTCTACTTATCTCGGCCCATTCAGCCTCTCTCTCTCTCTCGCTCTTCGTCATATCAAACTAATAGTAAATTTATGGAACTTTATGGAACATGTTTAAATAGCTACCGCGGAGTCTCCAGTCTCCTACTACACGTTCTAAAGGACTGAGCAGGTATTATCAGTCACTAGTAGTACGATTACAATTACCTACGATATTACTTTATATGATATACAAATACAAATAATGCAAACGGCAGGGCTTCTCAAAATTTACACAAATTCTATCTCTCCCCCACCCCTCAACTTTACTCTCTTTTCAGCTCAATCTTTCCAGTTCGAGTGGCACTTTCTGTATGTATTCATGTAGTAGGTAGAAGCATACGGACCATTTCTACATCTCCCTTAAAAAAATACTCTGTGTGCATAGCATATTATGTCATTCAACGGACACAGCAGCAACAGCAACAGCAACTCACTTTGATGATGATCTCACAGCAACTGAAACTTTTTTAATAATGTCAAAAATCTAGCTTGATAACTTGAGACGTACAGGTAAAAAGGCTTCTGCTGCCTTTTGTGAGGGTAAGCCAAGGAGATCGACGGAGCCTGGAATCACAGCACATGACACAGTTCTGTGTATTTTACAGTCTTTAGTATACAGACAGAGTTGTCCGAGAGCCTAGAAATAATACTTTTGTCAAAGCTCATAATATTTACCGTTTCATTCCTTCAGTTCTAATTTCCAAATGTATTTAACGTCAATGTAGTATACATAAGTTATGCATACAAAACACCCCCGTTACATAGCTGTAATTGCTGCAAGCTTACTCATTTATCTTTATCCTTTAGTAGCAATTCTCTCAGCTAATTTACATGATGTAGTTTATTTCTATTAAATATTGACGTCATATTTGACAGCAACCGTTAAACGCAATTTTTGAATATTGTGCAAATTGTATCATATAGTATGGATATGTAGATGTGTAAAAATAGATTTATAATAGACTTTTAAAGTGTAAAAAAAATCGCTTACGCTCGCGCTCTCATTACATTGCAATACAAAACTAAAAAAAACACGAAGAAGTGGCTGACAAGGAAACAGAAAAACTGAGTAGGGGAAAAGCCAAACATTGAATACAGAAAAAGACACACGCAAACTCCTTCCAATTATTTATTTATTCAAATTATTTCAAAGGTGGGCTTCTGTACGAGTAGCAATAGGAAGACTCGGGGACTAAAACCTATACGTATCTTTCCTACGTAGGTACTTATTTATACGATACCTGAGAAAAGCGTAGTGAAAATCTGTCATGCAAATACATAAATGCTTCAGTACGGAGTAGATTTGGTGTTGCTATAAGACACGAAGTTGTGTTGTGAGCTCTTCTTGACTAATGGGTCCCAACTCGAGCCATCCATTGATGAGAAATAAATGTCACATAATTTCTGAGAATTGAGGAAGAGATGTGCGTGTGTGTGATTTCTATGATGCGGCTTTGTCATCCGAGAGCTTCTAAAATCCTCAATTCAGAACTTATTGTAGATAGGTAGCAGGGCATGGAAAGCACGATGGAGAGTGAAATTTGTATTCCTTACAAATTACAACATAGGCAGGTTTGAGAAAGGGAGGAAGACGAGTTCGTACAGCAATCAACCTTTGTACTTGACTTCATTCGTCTTCGTCTCGGATTCGGATTCGGATCTGGAACCGGTTCCGGATCTGGATCCGGATCCATATCACCCACTTCCCCATGTAAGCACAAGGAATTGACTCAAAGAATCAACAGGAAAACGAACTGTACAAAGCAAAATTACGCTATATTCATAACGGTTGTCCTTACCTACTTTCTAAAAGATAATATTGGTTCTTAGGGATGAGGTGAGAGCTATTCCAGCCATTTTAACCAAGAGATGAAAGGTATAAAGACCAGAGATTCAAGAAACGCTTTGCAAAAATGAATTTAAAATTTAAACTAAAATAAAATCCAAATTTTCATGAAAATTCATTTCAACATAAAAATGATTTATTTTGGAATTATAGGATAATGTTCTCACAGTCAGCTCCAATAAATAAACTAAAATTATGTTCTGCATAGTGCTTGTGCATAGCCTTATATCCTTAACAGAATATTGTGGGAGAATTTTCTCTTCTAATTAACTTATAGCAATCGCCTCAATGAATGTTACAGATGCCCATGTAAAATTAAAATTGTGAGAGAGATCAATAAAATCTTCATTAAATATCCAAAAAGTACTTTAAAAACCTTCATGGGAATACAATTACCTATATGTTACTATAACATAACTATACCCACCTACCTACCTACTTTGACGGAGCATTATGAATTTTTCCCTTTTCACTCCTACCCTATATATGATGAGTTGTTTGACAAAACGGGTCAAGTCCATTTTTTTTTCAAAAATGAGATTGTTTCCGTTATGTACTACTCAACTACCGTATTTCGTAAATTCCAGATTCAGTCTATAGGTTTATGAAAATCCTTGTAATAATGCTTCGTCAGTTACAGTAGACAAAAAAAGAGTTCAAAAATTCCTGTCACCTTTTAGTAAATTATTCGTCGTTCCTGTAAAATTTGATTTGATGGACTTGACCCGTTTTGCCAAAAAACTCTTCATATATAGACGTGCCTACGAAAATCAAATCATAGAAAGCAACCACCACTTCGACTTTGTATTCCCCACCTAGACTCTTTAATTGTTTACTTGGGCATTCGTTCATAAAATATTGTTGAGCGTCGTCGTCGCTCAGAGTCAGACTACCAACTACCACATTAACCACACAGTGACTGGTTGCATTGAGCCTATGTAGGAGAGACAGAGTGATGAGAGCGCACACTTTCCAGCAGCTCACAGCTAAAGACACAATTTTGCTTCGTAATGCAGTTGTATAGAATGGAGCGGGTGCGGGACGCGGAGTCAAATAAAAATGACGTGAAAGTTTAAATAATGTAAACTCTATTTCAGAAACCCTCTGACCCTGCCCTATATGGTATGATATGATGTGGACGCGAAGTGGAAGAACAACTTAAAATGACTCCTAATGGCATCATCAGTGTTGTTCTGGAAGTATTAAAGTGGATTAGGAGGAGACAGACACATGACAAGACACTACCCATAGATAAACGTCCATTGACTTTTCGAATTTATATGTCATTATGCGTGTATGGAAGCGCATATACTGATCTAACGGTGCCGGTGCCGGTGCCTACCTAGGTACTTGAGGGGAAGGAAACACAGTGATGCAATGGGAATGATGACTTTTATCCTGTCTATATAAACTTAATCTCTTTGTGTGAACAGTCGTGGAGGACACCACAAAGATGGACAGATACTGGCAGCTAAAGCGCCAAAAATGGTTTGATGAGATCACGAGAGAGAGAGAGAGTGTGTGTGTGTAATATATTTATGAATGATTTCATGGACGGAGACTTGAGAGTTCAACTCCACACTTTTGAACACAAACAGAGGACACGAGACCCGGACATATGCGGACCCTTTAAATTAATCAGTGAAATGCCACTCGAGAGAAGCTAAAGGTCTCCTCCTATATGCTCATTGAGGTCACTCAGGGAACACTGGATGACAAGTCAAGCTCAAGCTCTACATCTCCTCCTCCTCCTCCCATTATTTTCATCTTCAAGTCTTGTTGTCAGTCTAACAAAGCCATCCCATATCTATATGTACGTACAACAGACAAATATACCAGCAACCACCACGACCACCACCAAGCAGATACAAGTAGCCATAAGGTAGCGACCATTTCTTTAGCGTATAAAATGGTGTCATCCTCGAACCCATCCAAATAATTACATGCAAACCGAGCCTATATACAGATCCATCCGTGAAGGCTATATATATTGCTATACCGGCACCGGCACCGGCACCGGCTGAGAGATGAGCCATTATATTTGTACAATTCCAACTCTAACAATAGTTGCAACACAATTCCATTGATATCCATAAACTGAGCCATGCCATCATGCCATGAGGCTAGTAGTGCCATTGCCAACCTCAAAAACTCTGGCAAACTTGAGTCTCCCATTCATAGGCATGAGGCATAGTTCATGGAGGGATGAGAGCTAAATAGATACTCGATGTGACAATAAAGTCTCATCACATTGAGCGCATCCAAACATCCACTCGTACAATGTCTAAACAAGTTCACCCAATTAGCCATGGACTCGTAAAAGCTTGGACGACGACGACAAATCCGCCGTGTCATTTTCTCTCTTGCTTTTCTCTTCATTGATTTTCTCCTCTCGATTCTCGATACAATATCAATGGTAATCATATGAACGAGTGATACCGGCCGGGCCAAATCCAATTCTTTGCATCCTACTCATCTGCCTATTGTCCAGAGACCCGCATTTACATCACCGTATCGTAAATACACTAATTTGCATTATTCTCTTTGTAGCGTCAGTATCATATAGTGCGGATGCTGGACGAGAACACTCCACATTACCTTCACGCTTATATTCCATGTGTACCTCCTGTATATACATATAATTATATATCTCTTGCACTATTATTCACATTCATTCCCAAGTACTTACTTTAGTGGGTTGTACCATACAATGTATATTCAGGGGGTACAGATTGGGAGATAGTGATAGGCATAGTCAGTACTCACACTAGCAACAACACAGCGGCTTACAGCGTTGAAGAGATCAAGAAATTTTGCTTATTTTATATTCCGTACGTTTATTTAACTTTTACATGCTTCCATTCTAATGGTACTCCAATTATTCACAATCACATAGTTTCTATACCAAGTGGAAGCATCAATGGTATACAATGTGTACGGATGATCCAAATCAATTTTGAGCCGTGCTATGTCCTACGGTCCTATCTACCAGTATATTTAATAAATTAAACTCATGAAGGTATCCCCTATATAGCACAATTATACAATTGTAAAACATATCGCCTGTGATGTCACTTTCCAACCATCAGTTTTACACCTATGTCAAAAAGCTGTACCAACTGAAACAAAAATACCTAAATAGAATTCAATATTCATGCCGCCGTTATTAGTTCAATCTTAAAATTAGAACTTTTGCGTATCATCTTGAAATTAAATGTAGGCACGACTTGATTTGGCGACTCATTTAATTTATTCACAATGTAATGAAGTCATCCTGAAAATATTCGTCAGTGTTATTTTGATACCATATTTCATTCTAAAAATTAAAAATCATAAGGACACAGTAAAAAGTAAATTTTTACATAATATATTATTCGGTAGGTAGGCTACTTTGAAAAATACAGCCATATACACACGCGTCGCTTCTGTGTGTGTTTTGTGCTGTCAGTTAGAATGACAACAAATATGAAAATTCTTTGGAGTTAAAGTTAGTGCTTTAAATGTACTGCCAACTGTGTGAAAGGTATGGAGCGTATATATCTAGTGGAGGTAGTATTAGTTTACAAGTCAAAATGCCTACTTACGAAGGCATCAACTTTTATTAGGGGACCTAATCTAACAATTCGTAAGTTTTACATGCTTACACTCAGATCGTATCTACTTAGGTAGGTGCTGTAGTAGGTACGGAGGCCTAAAACCTGGAGTAGTGTTGAGAATTCGAATGGATGGTTGAGGTTGCATGTGCAACTATCAGTACCTACCTACCTACACTCAGTCACCGTATCGTATTTTGACTGTTCAGATTTACATTCACACTACTCACACACTATTGATCGCTCCTATCTTTGTCCCTGTATTTTATGTAGGGCAATCAGAGAAAACGACAGAAGATTCGTTCCGGTCCAAACCTCGAGGAAGAGTCCCAAGTGCGTGTGTAAATGTTGAGTCGTTGTTGAATGCTTAAAAAGGAAGGAACAATCATCCGGACCATAGCACGAACCAATATCACACAATCACACTCCACGACCCGTCGCAGGTTCCAACTCCGCGGCTTCTATATCGGCTTGAGTAAAACAAACTTGGTAACCAAAATCAAATCCATATAAAAAACTATGCTAAACAAAAAAAAGAATGTTACTAAAAATAAAATCGACGAGGCAATAATTCATGGAATTAGTCAATTTAGAAAAACTCTACAATTTGCAATGGGTAATAAATAAATCCAAATCTACTAATGTACCCTGAAAAATGTGCTTCCATTTCTAAACTTTAATTTTTTTTGTCCAAGTCATTTTATTTCAAGTGCTCCAATATTCCAGTTTTATTGCCGTGTGAGAGTGCATCTATAGGGAAATTATGAATTTCTATCAGTTTTACTAATTTCTTCTCCTTCCATATACACACACACAAACACATTTTTTGTGTAGTGGATAAAATGAAAGATAGAATAAATTGGTTCGGGATATAAATAATTTTTCAAATTATACCTTATTGCAACCTGGCATGGTTAAATTTAAAGTGAAATCGAGACAGAATTCACACCCTCTTGCAGTCTACAATAGGAGATAACTTGAATATTTATAGGAAATTAAATTACAAACACACAAAATCCTTTCACAAATTAATTCTTGACAGAGGACCTAATGGTGTATATTACATGAAATTAAAGTCTTATATACAGTTAGTCAAACAAATAAAATTACTCCTGAAAACTATTGAAAATGATATTTGGCTCGGGTGATTGAGATGAAAGGGAAAGTGGAGCTAGGTAGGTATAATTATATACCAACATAATTTAAGGATATAACTTGTAGTTGATTCTGTCAAAGTGTATATAGTGAATTATAATGAGTGCGTCTACTACTAAAGGCTTAGGTTTTCTGCAGGTAAGCGTATACCTGTGGGAACACACTCGATCTATAGTAAGCCGAAAAATCAACAGGAGAACTTAGCTGGAATCCATGTCGGTCAACATTGAGTATTATTCTTATATGTGCCTACAATACGCACAGCTATATGTATATAACCAGAGTAACCAGAGCCAGATGGTATATAGGCAATATAGGTATATAGTATCCCTCTCTGCTCTGCAGTACAAATACAATATCATATCTGTATTATCTTAAAAGCGAATATAGTTAGAAATGAATGAAGCCATAATTTAACGTCGACCAGCTATTTATCTTTCTAACGAACTCACCACCAACTTATCAGTATTATTACTCCTAATAAATTTGGGGATCACATTCGTTGATTTACCCCAATGACTATGATGATCACTACTGCCATACCTTCCAATTTATTAAAGGAAGATCCACATTCTCAGCTCCACTATATTCCATCTCATGAGCTTCCTATTCATCATTTATTATAGCTGTAACCATTATGTATATGTGTACCTGCCCTGCATTGGATTGGTCTGGACTGTAGTCGATACATAGTTGTACAAACCGAAACCGATAGAGCCGCAACCGGCTGCTCTGGTACTCTGGTCTCTGTCTACAGTAGGTATGTACATGAGTCCTCAGTAATCATACAATAAGCATACACATACGAATTCATTGGAATTGGAACGGTAATAAGTGTGGAATTAAGGTTTTCCTATGGATGCAGACCTTTCATCTTAAAGTGAGTACAGTAACTAATTATTTACTCCTATTATGACTTATGACTGGATTTAATTTTAGAAACGGACTTACTTTATAATACGCAAGGGTTAAAAGTAAATGTAGCGATAATATTTTCATTTCCTTTTAATGTTGATCAGGATGTAATAACCACGTCATACTAGGTTATCTGAGCCCGAGCCCTCATATATGCTGACTGCTGACTGACCCACATGGCCATTTCGAGCGAGACAATCTTTGTTGAGTCAGTCAGAAAATGTATGTAACGGTAGTAGGAGTGATGATTCTGTAGCTCTCCGTGGAGACATGCGTGAGTAATGTCATGTCATACAGACATCATACATTTCTCCTTCGCTTTCAATAACTCGGTCAATACTGGCACTGACTGTACACTGAATAATACGGACATTACGGACACGGAGACACGGGTTTATTTAGACAGAATATTGGTCTCAATGCTATAGTTTATGTACCTACCTACATATCGCCTGTGAAGAACCAAAATGACCCATATCCAATTTAAGCTAGAATCCAAATGAGCTATGTCATAAAACCAAAATGAGAAACATGCGTAAAATGTTAATTAAGAGTTTTTGAAACGTGTAAAATGTTTCATTTGCATGTTTTTGAAAAGTGTAAAATGTTCTATTTGCATGTTTTTGAAAAGCGTAAAATGTTCGGTTTACGTGTTTTTAAAAATGTGTAAAATGTTCTATTTACACGTTTTTGAAAAAATGCAAAATACAAAATGTTCTAATTCCATGTTTTTGAAATGAGTAAAATGTTCTATTTACATATTTATAAAAGTGTAAAATATTCTATTTAAATGCTTTCAAGACATGTGTCAATAGTTTCGTAGATAGTGAATATTGTTTTTAGCTACAGATGGATATGGGTCATTTGGGTACTTCACAGACGATATGTGCTGCACTACTAACTAATGCGATAGAGTAAATAGTATGTATACTAAATAAAAAGGGTATGCGCCTTATTAGCCTTATCTGCATTACTTGATGACGGGGATATGTGATGTGTGAGCTGTATAATTTTGACCAGAAGCCATTAATAAGTAGTTTGGCCTTTTGTACATTTTTGTACCTATTTGTGTTGTGCGAACTAATCATTACACCAAATAACTAAAAAAAATAACCAATCCGAGAGAAGTAAGCACTGTCTGTTGTCTGTAAGTTTTTGAGTCTCATGTAGAAATGCAGTAAAAGTAATAATTTTTTTTCCTTCATTACCCATTCCGACTGAAAAAAACACACAGTTGTGGGGGAGAGACTAAAGATCTTTTGTCAACTCTGATTTGACGCTCGTATTAGCTGTCTAAACCCCGATTTATTGTCATTATGGAAGCTGATGAAGGGAGCGTAATGGAAAAATTATACCTTTATTATGAGCGCTCGATCCTGTCAAATACGTATTCATACAGTTCCATGCAAATTCATCATACAGAGTCGGAGCGTTATACTGAACACACACAGTAACTGCTCAAATGCTCCACGAGATACAAATATACGAGGTATATTATGTAGACTCATAAATGTCCAGATCATTGTGAAAAACTTCGGGTTTGTTCACACTTTCACACACGGAGGTCCAATTTGAGCCTTATTGGCTGTATACTGCTACTGCTGTGCAGTTGGAATTTGAATCATCAGATTATGTATGTATGCATTCATGTAGAGAGAGAGAGAGAGAGAGATGTAATATTGGCTTACCCTTTAGTTTGTTTTTGGAATCAACTGCGGAAAATATCTATTTGATGAGTTTGGTTTGTGGCACGAGGGAAATGGGTAAACCAATTGTCACCGTTTTATGGGATTCTCTTTTTTTCAGGAAACTGAAAATTGTATAAGGATAAACGCCACAGTAGAGGCTGCGACAAAGAGCCGGACGTATTCTTCTTCCATGGCTAGCACGTACCTACCTACCTTCCTACATACCTACCTACTTGGTTTTAAAAAGCGAAAAAATTGGAAGGAAGAAAAATATGGTAATGCAATGTGGTGCCGCCACCCGGCTCTGTTCTATGACCTCCGGGGACTGTTTCTTTTATATTTTATTCCTTTTACTTAAACATTTTGTGTATAATTTTGGGTGGCTGTAGTGCTTTTGACAGTAGAGTTAGAGTAAAGAATTAATATAGAAAGTTTTTCATATACTTTTTTTGTCAAACAGGTAATATATGGGCACCTACCTGGATTCAAAGAATAATAGGCGGGGCAGCACCATGCCATGTATATGTACGTAGTGTCCCCTAATGCTCCTATTTATGAGCACATAATTACCTCCAACAAGGTAATTTGTGAAAAAAAGAATGCCGTTTTAATTTCATTAAATAAATTGTTTCCCCAGGATTGTGTTTTATTCGATTGCTTCTAACTTAATCCATCTCTCACAAGGCCGGATACTGCGGCCAGCGCAGGCAGCCCTCCGCTGCTTGAATTTTCAAAAAACATGTAAATGGAACATTTACATGTTTTTTGAAAATTTACAACTTTTCAAAAATATGTAAAAAGAATATTGAGACTTTTTAAAAACATGTAAATACAAGATTTCGCTTTACCAAAGAAAACCATCAATAAAATCAAAATGGTGGTTTTTCTATGGAAACAAATTGCTGCCTAAAACCAATTCCTTCGTCCGGCCCTGATCTCTCACTCAATTAATAAAAATAACACTATAGATAACAGATTCTAGTAGATAATAGATGCCATATTATATTTAAGGTGTCTACTATGCTTTAGACTCCCGACATATATGATTTTATCCCTTTCCATGGCAGATAGCAGAAAAGCTTAATAGGTGTGTAATATACCTATTTGGAAAATTCATGGTGGAAACCTAATGCTGGAACAGGACTGCACTGAAATTATTTACCGCAACAACCACTCACGTATAATAAATTACTTGGTCGGAGAGCCTCCCTTCATGAGAGGATATCCGATATATAACTTTGCTGTGCTTTCCACTGAACTAACGATCACAAAACTAAAGTTCCACCTAGGTAGTAGGTGCCTATATCTACTAACCTCCTGAGAGATGAGCGAGACGACTACAGAGCCATAACTTGAGTATTATTCAATATATATAATGTTATTTATTTTCATGATGCTAATACAAAAGACTAATCATTTCATTATGTTTGCAATTGATGATTAACTATAATGATGACACTACAAAACATATAGTACTTATAGGTGGTAATCTGTAAAGTAAAAGCAGAAACGAATTTACGGCTACCATTTAGATAACAACGATGACTGAAATTTTAAGAAAACTTAAGTCACCACCATCAAACAAAAATCGTCTGTGAAGATCTTAAATGACACAAATCCATTTAAAGCTAAAAACAATATCCAACATGTATCTACAAAAACATTGAAACATGTCATGAAAGGATTTAAATAGAACATTTTCCAATTTTCAAAACTATGTAAATAGACCATTTTACTTTTTCCAAAAACATGTTAATAGAACATTTTACGCTTTTCAAAAACATGTAAATAGAACATTTTACACTGTTTAAAAACATGCAAATAGAGCATTTTACACTTTTCAAAACATGTAAATAAAACATTTTACACTTTTTAAAAACATGCAAATAGAGCATTTTACACTTTTCAAAAGTATGCAAATAGAACAAAGAACAATTTGCACTTTTCAAAAACTCTTAATTAACATTTTACGGGTGTTTCTCATTTTGTTTTGTGACATAGCTCATTTTGATTCCAGTTTAAATTGGATATGGGTCATGTCGGTTCTTCACAGACGAAATCCCCTAAAATATAAATTCATATTAAAACTTGGACTTCCAAACACATGAATGCAGCAGAGCCCTCGTGGTATCAAAAGATGTGGAATGCCTCCGCCTCCGAGAAGAGAAATATAAGTCCCCATTGCGTGACGTGAGTCAAACTGCACCTCGTAAAAGTCAAGCGTCGCAGGTTGCACCTCGCGCAGTTCCCACTTTTATCGTCCCAAACCTCACACAATACAAATCCCATGGACAAAAACAATTTCGAACTTTGTGGCATATGCTCATCATGCGCGTAATCCCATAGCTCGAATGAAACAAGGCTTCAGTACAAACTACAAAGAATTCTTTACACAATGAAGTTAATTCATTTCAAGCAAAAACAACATTACTTAAATTTCCAAACTATTGAATATAAGCCCAAAACATTTACAAGGAATAACCTCAGTAAAGCTACTTTTGGATTACTCTAACGATAAGAGTGGCTTCATTTGGATCCCATGGGCATTTGATTTTTGATACCCATTCAAAAATCTAAGATATTTAATACAATGAATGAAATGCGTTTTTTGCAAGAATTCAAACTTAAAGGATTATACCGTAAAGTAAAACAGCTATGCTAAAGTGGTGTATTAAATTATTATATAGTATACATAAATAAAACAAATGCATATCATGTAAGTACCTGTACAAATTTATGAAAGAGCATTGTTTTGTTTTGTATACATACCATATCTGGAGTGGCATCATCAGAGTCCTAAATATTTAAATATCATTTACTCAAATTAAGCAGGAAACAACAAAGCCATAAATATAAACGACTACATTTTTCCCGTTTTTATACGCACATGATGATACAGTGGTGTAAGTGGGACATAGAGCGTTACTTCTTCTTACCTATTCATTTTAAAGAAATCGTTCTCGGAATAACAACAAAATTTAAGATATTTTTGTCAGTATTTTTATACTTACGCTTACTATTCTGTGGAAGGGTAGCTCGATATGTCCAAGGATAGTGGGTATGTAAAATACGGCTATCAAATATGCATTTCCATATATCGTCTGTGAAGGACCAAAGTGACCCATATCCGATTTACGTTAGCATTAACTCTACTAAATTAGTATATCAGTAGTGTGAGCTTGTAGAAATGCCACTTCGCTCTTTTCCATATATTTGTATATTATTATAAATAACATAAGGCAAACTCGGCGCCATCCACACAAAGGCGATCCGAAAGGTAAAAGTAGAAACAAATATACGTACAAACAGTGGCTGTCACTCATCCTTCGCCCCGCAAGAGGACAAGGATGAATGACAATCCACACCAACACTTAATATTTAGTCTTCGTCCCATAAGGAACTTCTTATTTTCTCTTCGTCCCATAAGGAACTTAAAGTGAAGACCAATTCCTCAGGCTATTGAGCCGTTGATTTGTCTTGTGTAGCTTTTTGTTGAACATTGAATATTATACTTAGGTAGCTTTTTGAAACTACGAGGTATTAAGGTCAGGGAGCTACAGTGCACATAGAAGATACAGAGGTTTTTCGCATACGGAGTCGGAGGACAAAACCGGAGAATTCTCCAGTTTTCGAAGGAAGTTCCTGGATAATATCCTAGCCAGGAGATTACTGGATAATTGCCAGCTCACGTACACACGCAAGGTAATTTACGATAATATTGGTTCGATTGTGGAATGTTCCACGCAGCGCCTCCGATTATTTGTATCGTTAGGACTTACGTGTAAATCCGAGTGTTTATATTTCCTCCGCTGATTTATTGGACATTGTCAATTCCAATCCTTGTTTTTATGTGATTAAAAGCTTATGCGGAATCAAAACCACCAACAACCGTATTTCTTGTGTTCACTTGTCATTTATTGATAGTTGTGTTTCTTTTGACCATCTCAATCATCCAACACATTGACATCACTTAATATTTGCCAGAGGAGTTGACTAATTCCTCTCACAAAAATTAGGTGCGGGGTAGGTGTCTCTGTACTTGGATTTAAGTTAATTAGCGAAAAATTTGAGTTAGAAATCGAAATTTTGTGAAATTTCGAAAATTTTTGAAGTTTTGAGAAAAGTTTGGGAGAAAGATATCCAAACGTTTAGGAGCTTATTTATGAGTGTTATGTGAACTAAAACTATTACGGAAAGATTTTATCCGAGCGTCAAATAGTGAAAATTGCGGAATTTAAAGGAAATAGTTATAATCGGATTCACAGGTTTGAGGATAGGTTGCCTCATATTGCCGTTGGATTTGTGCATCATTGGTGGTTCATATTACTGTCATTCGATCGTGTAAAGTTTGTAGTGGATAAATTATTCCACTCAGTGATCAAGGGTTGAGAAATCCCATAATTTTACCAAACAGTGTCCCAATTAATAGTAGGTAACAACCCTTCTTTTACTTCCGTTGGTGAAGAGTTGCGTGAAATCCGTCTTTCTCACTGTCTTACGAGTTTATACACCACCCAAATTCATATTTTTATAGGAACAAGGGTTACCTATTTTGATTGTGTCATAATTGTTTTACTGGGATCATTATCCAGTCACCACTCACGTCCATTTTTTTACCACTCTGGACAAAAGTAAAATTGTGGATTCATGAAACCACTCAACCGGCTTATGGTGATAGAATTTATCAACGGTACATTAGATTGGTATATTTTCATTGGTGGTATTGAGCTTGGCATTGGTTTAGATTACTTATATATTTATTTGGCTGTAGGCATCGCTTGTATGTATATCCTACAGTAGGTATATTTTTGTTTGAAAGAAAAGAGAAGGTAGAGGAAGCGTTGTGTCCTCTACTTAAGTAGTAGAAACGAACCGTGGGGATTACGATAGAAGGAATAGGAGACTTCCATTAGATATTTTCTTTCTCTGAATAGTGAGTACTTACTCAAGTGTTGAGTGGGTTGTTTTGACTAAAGCTATTTTTGGAAGGGAAACTGATAAGCGCGAGAGTTTCCATTCCTTTTTGTTACTTTAGTTAAGTTGAATGTAAAATTAAAATTTTGATTTGGATAAACGTTCTGGTGTGAAGGTAAATCCAGCAGCTCGAGCCACCAATTTATTTACTCAAGTAAATCACTTAGTGTGGAGGTTATTTCACAAATTTTAAAGGAAGCTTGTCTGTCCACGACCCAGTGGTGGACCGTGCGTGAACGTGGATTATATCATGAGCCCCTCGGCGAATAAGTAGAAACCTGAGTATGTAACCGTGGATCAGAGCCACTTGTAGATATTATGTATAGCAAATATCAAATATTAGTTTGAAGTTATTGGGGATAGTGCAGTGATTCACTTTAAATTTTATACGGCAGTGATTGACCCGTGACAGAAGCAACAGCATTCGTCCTTCCCTTATCCTTTGTTTAAGTTGCCCACGTCAACGCTTGAGGCGCAGGCAATACGAAAAAAATTGTGAAAGATAATCAAATTAGGATTAAAATTATGCTGGATATTTGTCAGCCAGAATTCTCGACGGTTTACTGTCACGTCTTTGCTTTCTAGTGCTGTTCAGTATTCAACAGCGAATCACAAGTTGGAATTCTTTTAAGCTCTGTCCCTTTCCATACACGAAACCAATACATATTATTGAATGGCCTAATAAGCATAAGTTCTGGGTTTGATAAGGTTGCGTACAGACACGAGCGATAATATACGGCAAATACCCATCCGACCATTGAGTTGCATTCTGGCGCCAGCGACTGAAAATTGCACTCACCACAGGATATTCGAGAACTTTCGAGTTCCAGGGCCTGCTCTCTCTCATAGCACGGTGTAATATATGTACCTAGCAGATTTTAAGTTAGTGTCACCATATACGTGTTAGTCACTTCACAAAGTAATGTGAACAGTGTTGAGATTGGGATTATACCAAGTGCAGTCAGTCCGTTGAAGAGCCTTAAAACACTTATTTGCGTAATTTGAGGAGTAATTAGCGGATTATTCACCGCGAGACCACCGTCGGCCAGGAAATCCGACATACTCAACATATTAGGGCCATTAAATAATTCGTGTTGTGCGCCCGTTTGAAAACCTTCCCTTTAAAGCACTGGAAGGCATGGAGGGTATAAACCTTAGTAGGAGAATGGCTGCATTTCTAATCGTCTCCCAGCTTCAAGACGTAAAACTAGCAAAAATCATTCGATTGTTGGACAACAGGAAGGACGAATGTTGCCATCGGGCCAATCGAGGTCGACGGTAAATTTTGAATATATTATATATTGTTTTTTTTGTTTACGCGAGCATAAGTATGCCAAAGTATTTATTTTACGTTAATTTTTATGTAATTTTAATTTTGTAGTAAGTAGGACCAATGTGTGAGGTAAATTTTACGGAGGCAGGTTCCGTAGACATGACGTTCTCGACTTGATCGAGCGAGCATCGAGGAATGAGGTCATGCGATGGCGATGACGTACCTGTCTCGGTAAAATGTTTACTCAAACAGGGAATTTGGTACCTACAATGTATAAAAATATTCATTTTTCCAATATATTAGTGAGTGTGAGAAAAATTAACGGAGGCAGGTTCCGCAGAGGTGACGTTCTCGACTTGATCGAGCGAGCACCAAGGAGTAAAAGTCATGCCATGGCGATGACGTACCTGTCGAGGTTATTTTTCATCATACCTAAATTTTGCAAATATTTAAATATTTATTTAACCTTCTTTTAGGAAATGTTAATGGCGGTAGGTTCCGCGGATGTGACGTTCTTGACTTGGTCAAGCGAGCACTGAGGAGTAAGTGTTACGCAATTGCTGTGACGTACCTATCAAAATTTACATTCACTTTTGTACAATCCTAAATTTTCTGTAGCCATGCGGATTCGTTTTAAACCGCGAAAACATTTTAGTGAGTTGACCGAGGGTGAGCTCACTCGTAGTTTGGTGGAATGGAAATATGGGACTGCAGTCAGTCTCGGAGATATCGCATCCCGTGAGACGAGGTAGCAAGGAAATATCTCCGAAATACCGGAAATAAATTCGCCAATAAAGAGGAATAGTGTGGCGATTCTTTAACTGACGTGAACGAAGGGACTGAAACCAGTCTCGGAGATATCCCATTGCGTTTAGTACCTATGGCGAAGAAATATCTTCGAAATACCGGAATTCACTCAGTAAAGGGATCAAAATTATCCACAGGTAATGAGGTGATTTGTCGGTATGTTTATCCGACCATGAATAAAATTTGGGGAAGTTATTTCTTCAGATATTTATGTGTACAGAATTATAGTTTGGAATTATTTCACATCCAAAAATTTAGAGGCCTTAAACCTACCAAAAATAATGCATAAATCCTGGCAACATACGGCAAAAATCCATATAAAAATAGTTTAAAATAAAACAAAATAAAATTACACATTTTTTATTCCATTTCTTTTTAGGTAGGGACTAATTTTAAGTTTAGTTTTAAGTTAATTTTAAGCTTCATTTTCCAGTTAGTTTTAAGTTAGATTTAAGTTAGGTTAAGTAGAGTAAATCATAATCAGATTTTGGGGCGATCCGCGACGGTCATGGCATAAGGCATATGTAGGCATATGTATAACTGTGGGAGTGTGTTTTTCCTTATGTTTATTTCAGGTATCAACATGGACCAAGGTTGGGCCCGTGGACGTGCACGCGGACGTGGACGCATCCACCCGGACTTACTCACCGACCGGACCCCAACACCACCACCACAGCCTGACACCAATACGGATGCACACACCGAAAATAGCTGTTTCCTCGATTCCGAAGATGACCAGTGTTTTGAGGATTATCGACCAGTAGAGGAAACAGACACGGAAGAAGAACAGCTGGATTACGCTAGCCAGCATTACAAGCCAGCCAACGAACCACCGGAGGAGACGGACACGGAGGAGGAGGAGGAGGAGGAAAAAGAGGAGGAAGACGATGGCGCGTCGCCAGATAAGGACGTGGAAAGAAAGAGAGATGACGATCCAGATGACCCACCTCCCCCTTCTACTTCCGCTACCGGAACAGAGACTCCTTCGGATGCGGATGACACTGCCGGAGCAGAGTCAACACTGCCGGATAACCTGGGAGATGACGAGAGTCAAAGCCAGGACAGGGATTCCACAACCAATACTGAGACTACGGAGGATTCAACCCCAGTGGACCCCACATTTCTGTTATGGATTTCAAATCAAGGTCAGGAGACAGTCGTCAGGCCCAGTCATGACTTTCCCGGATTCCACCCATCCGATACTGTGGATTCCTTTGAGACCGCCAGGGAGACGACTTTCCTGACAGACGAGATGAGAGAACGCTTCGATATTGGCCTGAGTGAGGAGTCGCGAATTCGACAGGAGCGTTTACGGGAGAAGGGATTCCGCGTTGGAGTTTCTTTACCGGAGGACGCGGATACTGGGGACATCTTCTTCACCCCCATCAGATTTCGACAATACCCGAAGAATTTGAGGCAGGTCACGCAACCTATGGATGAGGTCCTGAGAGCCAGGAAAAACTTGGCACTCTTCCACTGGGATCCTCAAAATTACGGGGAACTCAACGTTCTGGAGAGGGAAGTGGAACGATACTTCCACGGTGTTGCTCGGGACCGATACGTTACTAGGGAAGCCTACCGAATCAGTCAGGCGGAGAGCGGAGAAGTTCCGTCCGGCTTTCCACAAATGGATTACTTCCGGAATTTGCCAATCGACAGACCCGTGAGGACACCAACAACCTCAGAGACAAGCCAGGATACTTGCTCCTATAAGAACAGCCTGGATTCTTCGTTTAGTCCCATTCACGACCCACCTTCGACCCCAGAGAACACTCCTCCAAGACAGAACAGTTTTCGTCGGAGATCACCATTCTTTTGGTGCAAACCGAACCGTCCCACCGATTGACGCCAGGCCATAATGTTGTTATTGTTGTATATTTTTACGTTTTTGGTGGATTTTTTCTTCTACACTTTATTTTTTGTAGTAATGTACAACCATTTTGATGAGTATGGGTGGATATTTTTGTTCACTCAGATATTTTTGTACCTTTTGTATTATCTTTATCCGACACACACAGGATAAATCTCCTGGTGTGGAGGTGACCACAAATTCACATTATTAATTTATTTATTATTATTAAACTTACCTTTCGACATGTACTTCGTACTCCTAATTTTAATTTTTAATTTTTTTTTCACGTGTACATTTTTTATTTTATTTCGCTGTTATCTATGTCAGTATTGACCTCCAGATCTCACTCAGATCCGGACTCGTTCCAGCGAATTAACACAAATTCGAGACACTGGACTTATTACGAGCCAGTGAGAGCCGTAGATCGAAGGGTCAATGCTGAGGTAGGGAATGTTGGGAGGCGAAGAATCCAACTGTACAAAGATCATCTTTCTCACTCATCACTCACACAGGCTAAAAAACCTGGTGTGGAGGTGATACATTTTTTCCATTTTATTATAGCCAAATATTTAGATATGTAATGAATTTATGAATGTTCAGTCTGGAATATCTCCAGAAATATGTCATCCATTATGATGGAAAATTTGCGATATGTACCTATGACTTATCATAGAAATTCCTCCAATGAAAGAGGATACGAATGAAATGTGTGGAATCTTGTGCCACGTCACAAGACAGAATACTTTGTAAATGTTTGAGAATGCACTGATGAAATGAAATGAATTGTACAAATATTTTGATGTTAATTTAGTTGCATACACATAACATTGTAAGCTTAATGGAATATCACGAAATCCACGAAGACAATTGTACATAGATACATGAGATATTGACGGGATATTTTAACCCATTAACTTCGACGAAACTCCGACTCCAGAGTGCACTGTAGGGGCACAGTGCGGATAGGTGTGAAGGTTTTGTGAGCTTGTAGAAATGCCACTTCGCTCTTTTCCATATATTTGTATATTATTATAAATAACATAAGGCAAACTTGGCGCCATCCACACAAAGGCGATCCGAAAGGTAAAAGTAGAAACAAATATACGTACAAACAGTGGCTGTCACTCATCCTTCGCCCCGCAAGAGGACAAGGATGAATGACAATCCACACCAACACTTAATATTTAGTCTTCGTCCCATAAGGAACTTCTTATTTTCTCTTCGTCCCATAAGGAACTTAAAGTGAAGACCAATTCCTCAGGCTATTGAGCCGTTGATTTGTCTTGTGTAGCTTTTTGTTGAACATTGAATATTATACTTAGGTAGCTTTTTGAAACTACGAGGTATTAAGGTCAGGGAGCTACAGTGCACATAGAAGATACAGAGGTTTTTTGCATACGGAGTCGGAGGACAAAACCGGAGAATTCTCCAGTTTTCGAAGGAAGTTCCTGGATAATATCCTAGCCAGGAGATTACTGGATAATTGCCAGCTCACGTACACACGCAAGGTAATTTACGATAATATTGGTTCGATTGTGGAATGTTCCACGCAGCGCCTCCGATTATTTGTATCGTTAGGACTTACGTGTAAATCCGAGTGTTTATATTTCCTCCGCTGATTTATTGGACATTGTCAATTCCAATCCTTGTTTTTATGTGATTAAAAGCTTATGCGGAATCAAAACCACCAACAACCGTATTTCTTGTGTTCACTTGTCATTTATTGATAGTTGTGTTTCTTTTGACCATCTCAATCATCCAACACATTGACATCACTTAATATTTGCCAGAGGAGTTGACTAATTCCTCTCACAGTAGCTCTACTTAATAAAAAATAATAAATTAATCAGATGCGTAAAATTTTAATAATGAGTTTTAAAAAAGTGCAATATGTTGCATTTACACGTTTTTGAAAAGTGTAAACTGTTCTAATTACACTTTTTTGAAAAGTGTAAAATGTTCTAATTACAAATTTTTGAAAAGTCTATTTACATACACTAAGGATTACACGATATCCATATGCATATATTGTTTGTAGATAGTACAGTTCGTATTTAGTTAAAAATGGATATGGGTCATTTTGATTTTCATTGGCGATATTTACCATACAATACACATAGGTCCAATCCATTTCAGTCATTAATGCAAAGCTTGATATTATGTATGTCTTTTTGAAAAGTTATAACGTTCTCACTATAAATGCTCACATCTTACAGCACGCTACGTTTGAGAATGCAAATTGGTAGGTAGGTAGGTAAGTAAGTTAGGCGAATAACGCGAATATGAAAGAAGGAATGACGCAGAGGCTAAGGTAAAAATCGTAAAAAATAGGAATTCATCATTTGGATTGTATATTGTTTTTATTCCATTATTTTCATTCTTTCCCACAAAAAAATTTTTTTTATGTATACAAAAATGATGAACGAAGGAATGAATGAATTAATATTAATTCAAACATGAATACAGAAAAATGTTGTAGGTACATTTGTACATTAAAAATAAATGTACACAGACTTGAATCACTGTTGTTTATATTGACTTATAATGAAAACACATGATACACAATAAAATAACATTGTCCAAAAAAATGGACGAATGAATATCTTGTACAGTACATACCTCAAACTATAACGCATTCTTCCCATTATCTACTCTTTAAATCTACGTACAAAGACCACGGATTATTTTATACAGCTCCTAGAGTTTCTTTCTGTCTACATGTACATCAAAGTTTTTTTTTAAAAAAAAACAATGTTTCAACGGGTTTTTTTTGGATGTCACTTTCTACTCAAAAATCTAACGGACACATGAATTTAGTTAAAAAGGATAAATATAACATATAATTTCTACACACATTTGTATCATAACACGTTAGCCTACAGGAGGATGGGGGAGGGGGGAATGATTAAAACTAAATTATTTTTTGAGAAAAATACAAACAGAAATACTGAAGACTAGAATTTCTTCCATGCAATTTCCGTAAAGTAATAGTAAAAATATGTCTAAAAGTTTATAATTATTGGTTTTGTGGTCACTCATCATTTTTATTTTTTTCACTATTACTTAAGTATTCTTAAAATTAATTTTTTTACTTACCAAGTTTATATACAACGAATATTATATACACTCATAGCCTATAATATTCTTATTTTTTGTAGGCTATAATATAATTCATAAATATGAATATAAGTAAAACTAAACTTTTTCATTTATTTTCATAACAGTTAAAAGGTAAGACCTACACCTACATTATTTTTTGAAGGACCGTCAAACGAGTTTGAGAATGGTGGTTTTTTTTCTTCTTTTAAATTCTAAATTTGTATGCTTTATTCTTTTTGCAAGGTTATCTCTGAGCTATCAAAACTAACTTTGAATGTCATTTTGTGGCAGTTTTGTTCTTATTTTTTTCAATTATATTTTTTTACTGTATATCATTTCCCATATTATCAATCAACCATTGCATTGCTCTATATAGTACAGTCATGACTAAAACTGTTAACTGTAGACCCTCTCTACTTTTTCAGAAGCTTCTAACAATCAATATATATGAAAAATAAAAACCATCTACCTACATTGAGTCCGCCAAAATAATCTGTATTGTGGAGGATGGACCTTAGACATTCCATTATTTCCATTATTATGATAAGACATTATTCCGCCCATCGTCATTTCTAAATACTTGTGTCATTTTCTCATTGTATAACCAATATATGAATGTCTCACTCCCACTACTACTACTACACTATATAGTCCGAGCCATTCAACTCTTTCCACACACTGTCAACTGTCTCCATATATACTCCACTGTACTGTACGTTCACGATCAGATGATTAAAAGCCCCGAGTTATAGTCTTGTTGTAACTTTTTTTAGTACAATATTTTTTGTTTGTTAATTTCACTAGTGAACCTGGACATATAAGTAAGTGTCAATAAAACAAAGAAAACTAGAAAGGAGAGAAGCACCTTTCTATACTTTCTTGATAGACGGAAAATATACGTAAGTAGGTAGGTAAATTGGCTTGGCTGAAATGTAGTCCGGGGTCTCATGATTAATTATCTGGTATTAAATAATTATAGTTGTTGCGTTTCAACTGTCAACTAACGTTCACGTACTAGTAATTTTGTCCTGTATTGTAAGTAAATAGGTAGGTATATAGTAACAATGACGATCTCGAGTCGAAAATACTTTGATGAGCTCCCCCATGTAAAAATCTCATGTCTCATATACCAATTCATATACCATGTCCAATGAAACGATGTAGGTAGGTACCTTTCTTTATTTTTATTTCAACTCTTCAGTTTAAACTCATGCTTCCATTCACATAGGTAGGCTAATTCATGAATTTGGTTCAGTCGTCAATATGTCACGTGTAGGTATATAGGTATTGTCAAGTTTAACTTTTATAGTGTGAATATATGTCCGCATATCTTCATTTACTCCATGAGTCCTCAATTCCGAGAAGGTACAGACAATACAGAGATTTAGAGGCAGAGGCAGAGAGAGAGAGAGAGAGAGAAAAGAAAGAGTTAAACAATTTTATGGTTTTTTTGATTATTAGTCTTATTACACATTTGTTTCATACCGACACCGTACTACAAACTAATTATTGATTCACAGGTTCATCCTCTGACATTTTTCATCCCATTCCAGGCTACACAATGAACACACTTTTCAAACATATTAAAATTCTCTACCTAAGCACTTAGAATATAAGCACAGTAGTCTTTGCCTACTCTAATAGTAATGTAATGTAATGACTGTACACCATAATAATGATAGTAAATGCTGCTAACAATGCTTATCCTTTACTTATCTATATATATACAATATTTACGTTAGCTTACACCTAAGTAATTATGATAACTCTATGCAAATTCCTAGCTGATTACTCTGTACAGCAAAAAACTCTTTCCACTGTATACAATTATATATATATACATGTTATATACACACGCTTATACAGGCTCTTAGTTACTATCCAAATAATTTATGACACATTATATGTACAGATACGTAGTAGTAACACACTCATAGACACAAAGAATTAAAACTAGTTTCTAATACTTCGTCTCCACTCACAATAAATTCCTATTGCAGTCTGTATGCATGTTTATTAATATTTATGATTAGGTATATATATATACAGGATACAGTAAGTATATAGATAATTTGTTTATAGTCCTAAAATACTATAGACTGGATATTAGGGGATAATAATATAGGCAGAAGGTAGGTACATACTATTCATATGCTCATTCCTATTCGTATATAGTAGTATTAATTATTTAACTTATTTAAGAGTAACATTAGTTGTATGATGTGGTTGTAACACGTTATTTTAAACATCGATTATGTTACTTTTAGATTATTATACTATATAGCATTATGGTAGTATTCTAATCACTGATTTTCATATAAGTAGTCAAGTATAATGTACAAAGGAATATTTTACTAGAACTGAATTGACTGTCCACTACGTTTATTTCATGTAGGGTTAAATAATTATTACACTATCATAGTAGTTTATGTAGTAGTTATTACATTCTGTATATGCATTTAGAGGCTATAATAATTATACAGTATACCTTGCTTTCGAATGTTAAAAAAACGTAATTATTTGCTCCTTGGAATGACTAATTCATTATTCAGTGGTACGCAGCATTTTGCGGCGTATTTATACCAACAAGGTTACAGATTTGAGGCTACAACGTTTACATTTTTAGTTCATCATACTCCAATTTTAGGTACTGGCTGTACATATAGGTATGTTGACTTAAACAGCTTCCATACACCTACCTACCTATGTGTGTGACGTCCACATAACACCTACTAACTGACGTCGACGTCCCCAAGGGCATTTTCGTTTTACTAGTGTATACTTATACCTACCTACTCTCTCTCTAGTTATGTCCCGGCTTAGCTATATAGTTTTAGCAATAATTATTATGCACATTTATTGCATAACAGGAAAACACGGCTAATTACACTGATTTTTTTTCAATTAATATTCTTATTATTTCTATTTGTATTACATTGACTTAAATATAATAATTAACACTGCGGTAATAATAAATAGTACATTACATTCCTTACTTTAATATTATGTACTTATAAAGACTGCCAGTAATTTACGCATGTAGTATTTTGTATATATATCTTATAGAGTTTGGTAGGAAATTAAAGTTGATGATACTTATACATAGTACTCCATATGACTTCAGACCATCACTTATAAATCCTACTAATCGTGTCTTGGTATAGATAGTTTAACGTTACATGGTAAAGATATCGTATAATTTCATGTAATTTTCAAAACTTACTCATTGTGTATATATGTATGTACATACGTAAGAATGAGGTAGATTGGGAGCCCATTAATTGTCAAAGTCCCAGTGCCCCCCAGTTAAAAATTAGATATTTTATTTTAAGAAAAAATTACATCGTAGTTTGTCATAATATTGTATTTTTTGGTATTTATTATGCATAGATATTTTAAAGATTGTAAAAAATAACATGCGAGTTTAAATACTATCATATTTAGTTTCATATTGAATATTATTAAAAATTGAATTGAAACTATGGATCAAACTGGAGTTGCAGCGTGGCTCAAACTATAATAGGGCCATCAAAAACAAATGTAAAAACAATTCCACATGGGTAAGTTCGTTACTTTTTGATTTTATTTTGATAGAAAATATTATTGGACATTACGTATTACTTTTGTCTGACTGCAACATGCGATGATAACTGAAATCTAAAAGGCCGGTATCTGAGATAGATACTTCCAATTCATGATTCAACAACTTTAAACGTGTTCTACTTTAAAGCTAATGCATACCAAATTTTGAAATTTTGCAAAAAGTGGAAACATCCATATTTTAATAAATATTCAATGTCTTCCTTTATCAAGCAGGGATAATAAACTTACAAGGTATGTACATGTTTTGACAAGTAAATCCACGAAACGACATTATTAAAATAACAAAGAGCTGACTGGGCCAGCTCCATAATACTATAATATTACGATATTAGGTTTCGAATAAAGTCATGCTTTTTTGGACTGGCGTGTGGACTAATCGGGGCGTTTTTTAAAATGCCAGAAACTGTGAATTCGTTTTTTTACAGTCAAAATTTAAAATATGGTGGACATGTCTCCTTAAAAGTTGAACAAAAAAAATTTTGAAATTAGGCTTTTGTAGGAAATGTTACCAGCACAGTAAAACAAATAGGGATCATAATTTTGTAGATTTATATTTGTGACTTTTTCTGCAGTACAAGTAAATAACGTTATATTTTGTCAAAATCTCAAATGTTTGCATACACTCCTTGAGGTAATAGGCGTTTAATACAGGTGGATGAATCCTGATGTGGCAGAATCTTAATAATGTAACGGTTTTTCAGTTACCAGTTATTTTCAAATGACATCCTTGGTTCGAATCGAATAAGCCAAGAGTAATTAAAGGAAAATAAATTTTAGTCGGACATAGGCAATCCCTTCAAACATTTATTTAGGATACTGTAGCCTGATGGAAGAGATGAAATCATCAGTAGCAGTAATAGTTACAGTACAGGCCATTTATGTGCATGCATACAGTCGGCAATCGGCAATTCATCCCTTTTACACGATGTACACGCAGGTAAATAATCACACACTTTCTGACTCCAACTCCGATGGCAGGATCTGAAGGATATTTTAAATCGCTGAGGAACAACAACAGGTGATACACAATCAAAACAACTGACAATTTCATGACTGTAAGTTCGTGTCCGCTTATTAAAAAAATTGCTCTTATTGTCGACATGTTTGCACCATCATTACACTAACAACAATAACCTGTAAATGATATAACTGATTACGGGTTATGGGTTTAATTCATGGCACTTACAATACTCTACTACATTATAGCATACTATAGACCATTCTAGAAACCGCAAAAAGAGGGTAGGTAAGTACTTTCACTATATACATTATTCTTGTTTAATTACATTGTAATCTACTACTACTATTACTGATATCAACACCCAATGATGTATTTAGTGCAATAAAAGTTGGAGGAAACTCATGAAATGTACCGCTTTAATTTAAACTATTGTGGAAACATTCGTTACAGAGCTGCCCAAAACGTTACGTGTTAGCAAGGGAAGTATTTTGGAGCTCGCGAACAAAGTTATTCAATGCATTTGTATATTTCGGTTAAATGCAGAATTTGTCTAAACAATTTCCGAAATTAAGTGCTTTTAACCTAAAATATGTGACGCGATAGAAACTTGCTTAGAATTACATGCGCTACGAAAATATTATAACAACAATTTGAGAGAAAATATCAGTAATATTACTCCAAACTCCAACACATTCTTCGGCAGAACTAGAATAGTCCACTAAAGATAGCCCTTTTGAAATGTTTAAAACTGTCGTAAAATTAATCTTATAACACCTAAATCCAATTAGTTGTAGAATAAAGAGCAAATAATTTACTATGATTCAGAATCGAATTCGTATGGTCCAAACACTGCAAACAGCTTTCAGTTTAACATACCTACAACCCAATTTGAACCAACTACAAAAACAATAAATAACGCAAACACCACTTTTGACTTGCAATCCACGCCAATATTTCTACTGTGACTTGTCTACATTATATACCTTTGCATGATGTACCTACCTAATTAAAAGAATTAGTGTTTGCTCATAGTGAATTTTAGGTTATTTGCTAATTTTGAATTTGTCAATTGCCAGGAGCACTCAACTAAATCAAATACACAATGCATATGTTAGCATAATTAAGAACTTCAATGCCTTGCTTAAATTTTAAAATGATTCTGTTTTTTGCGACTCTGTTATTAATTAGATGATAACTTTTGGCTCGATGCGTACAAGCATTTTAGTATAACCTACAACAAACCAATGTCACTTAGGATTTTGCTCAGAAATAGCTGTATTAAACGCAAAAATGACCGTTAGTTCTCCAAGTATTTAACATTAGCAATTATATTCTGCGTGTCATTGAAGGTAGAGAAGTAAATTATTTGCCATGCCTTAAGAAGCAACAAAAGCACGACTTCGGATGCTCTAATACTAATTCAAATCCTAATAAAACATGATCATATACAAAAACAAGAATTACGAGCCATAAATTGCGTTATAACAATAACCAGTGCACAATATGTTATGAAGTACATCCGTAGGAAACAGTAAAACAAAACTTACCTTTTTAAGCGATTTCGAATGACCATTTTGTCACAACAAATCTTGTGTTGTGCCAAACAAAGGGATTTAAAATAAATTTTATAGAATGATCTTTGCCATTAAGATTTAAAGAACGACCGTGCAAATTAATAGAAATAAAAACAAAACAAAATTATTAAATGGTTAAAAAACGTTCATTCACCTTTTTTTTAAAACAGCAGCTATTTTGCAATACATCATAAATTTGAGATAAATACGTAACAATACGTAACTTCATTATATTATCTCTTTCTGATCATTAAAAGTAAAAACAAAAATGTGTGTACAATAAAAATGTAAATGTTTAAGCAGGACATCCTGATACACATAATTATAGTTATTGTGTACCTTGAACACAAGCTAACAAATGTAAATAAAAACCAGGTCATATCGTAGGTAGTCAATCTACAATATTTAAAAAATATTATGCTTACGTAAGAATTAAACTATTACTAGAATACTAGAATCAAATACGGAACTAAATGTTTTAGTTATGACATTAAACATTACTAAAATTTAAAAAAAACAACATAAGTTATAATATGGCCACTTAGTTGAAACTGTATTTTAAGTTTTTTAGCTCGTTTATAAATGCTTAAAATCAAAAAGTTATTACCCGAGTTTATAAGTCGAACAAACAAAAAAGTTAGCACTAAAATTGAAACATCATTACAATTAATACAAATCTGAAATAAAGGCATCTATGCTTCATTAAAAACGACTACTATTAGAATTAAAATAAAATTTGGAAACTTTATTAGTGTCCAATAAATAATAGATATTACTATTCTTTAGCTGTTAATTTATTATTAGTTTATCAAAAATCTCACTGCAATTTTACACAATTAGAAAGAAAAGTTTAAAATTAAAATGCTATGTACACACAAAAAATTATTTTTCAACTTGTATTATTTAAATTCATTGACACATAAGTATGTAAGTTTACGACCAGATAATCGAGCTGCCGTCAAAAATTTGCTTTAGAACACAATATGAAGTTTTGAAGACACCACAAATTGTGGCCTAGCTGACAATCAATCAATCAATACAAAGTAAAATTATAATTTAAAAATCATACCAAAAAATAAATAATGGAAAACTATGGCAGAATAGCATAGATTATTACGTATCATTTACATTTATAATTGGCATTCATGGCTTACAGCTTAAAGGCATTACTAGTAAACTAATATAATTAAATAACTAAGCGCGTAGAAATAGTATAAGTTCAGCAATCTCATACGGGGACTGGTTACAACTTCCAACAACACTGACAGTTACACAGCACAATTAAAAATAAAAAACACTGACGCTCAAACTACGTTCTAACAGCGTTCATCACAGCTATAAAATGTTTAAACACGTTTATAAATATCGCTGAGTTAATAAACATAATAAATCCAGTCATATACATAGATTCAAACACATCCTTAATAAAACATTTTATTACAAAACAAAGCAAGTATAAATTAACACAACTGTACTGCTTATGAAGCTGAAAACCGAAAAAAAGGCCATTAGGTATTAAAGTCCTGCTTTTTCTGTCCTAAGGGTACCATAGTCGAAGTTCGATTAAGATTAAACCTGATACTTTTTGGAAAAAAATATGTTAAGTTCCATACTAGCTTAAGGTAAGGATTATTTCATTCTTTTGCAGAGGATCTGTGATTATTATAGGTTAATATTTTAGATTTCATTTGTTTAATAGGTTTGTTCAGGAAACTTGGGACGGTAACCCTTCCCTTGCTTATTAAATGAACTCTATTTGAAACTTCGCAGTACTACAGAGTGCAAATATTATGTGCATTAAACGATTAAACAAAGAATTTTAAGTGGCCACTTTTTAATAACAATTTAGGATGTTTTACTGCTTTCTGGAAGACTTTTCCGAAGTTTCACGGAGTCAAAGTTTTTAACACCAACATGCACACCATTATGTAATTTTTAAGGGACTTATCTATAACTAAACCAAGCTGCTATTTCGCATATTTAAATAATAATAGCAGCAGCAACATAGTTCATATTCGGTGTACACGTAAAATGAATCAAAATATTCCAAAAAATCTTCTGAATATAGCAATCATCTTGTGGGTACATTGTAAGAAACGTTTTTTTTAGATTTCGTTCGACAAAACGGTAAGAACTACGTTCACCAAGACTGGAGGTAATAATTAGGGTAATAAAGAATGATTATTCTTCTCTAGCCAATAAACTACATAATAAAAAAGTAAGTGTAAAAATGTTAGTTTTTAAAAATTTGGTTAAAAAAAAACAAGGTTAGGAATAACAAGTCAAATTTATTGTTTACTAGAATTTCGATTTTGTTAAAAAGCACTGTACTTTGTATAATGTACAAATGAGGACATATCTTACTACTGAAATTATGCAGCGCTAGCTTGAAGTCCACTAAACTAGTAGGTAGTAGGGTTGTTTTAAAAGGAAATGAAAACCCAAAGTATTCATCACACAAAATTAAACTCGGACAGATCATATGGCAGGAATGGTTTTCAGTGTTTACCAATTTAAAGCTAAATACTAAACACCATACACAGCCGCACGTCAAAAACTACGTTGTTTCTAAAGATCTACAAATACCCGTTGTTTTAATACAAATAAACTTCTACATCTGAGTGGATCAAGATCAACATTATTATAATGGGCGAAAAACCTTGTATGTAAATCGTATTCTCTTTTCTTAAGCGTAAGATTGTTAAAAAAACTCAAAATTTAACATGTAACTGCTAGCTGAGTCCATTTATTACATTCGTAGTCTTCCTGACTAGTCATTAGTAGGCGTATTCTTATATGTTAATGATGGCCACCTGGCTCACTCTATGTTCCGAACAAAAACTCTATTTATTATTCCACCTCCACCTACCACATATTATAACCAGTTTCGAAATTGTTTTACAAAAGTAGACAATTTTAGATAACCACGCAGTATTATTTTAAATACTGCGTACACATGTGTAATCGCGATGCATATAAACGTCATGATGTAAGTAGCTGCAGAATTTTGTTTCAAAGATAAGGGCTTATCGATTAAACGCGCCAGGTAATTAGTGCAAATTCCATCTTTACAAGAGTTCACTACCCCTATATTTTTGCCTTCCTGCTCGTGAGTTTAAACAATTTACAATTACGGCTAACATAAATAACTGCTAGCTTTCCACGGTTAAACTGTCATATCCCTTCGGGTACTTGAATGGTAATGTGCGGAACATGGGTTTTATTTTTATACATAATTCTGTGCTGCCAATATTGTTCATGTTTCGGTCAAAGTTGCTGAAGCTGTTTTAGTGTCTATTAATGACTATCTTATCATTACTTTATTTAAATTCTAGTCATATTAATATATTGACAAGTTTTAATTTGCTAAGAGCTTTTTTCAATTCGAAATGTATAGCTACTAGACCGTTTTATTTTACAAACATAATTCGATTTATTTATATCTTATAAATATAGTGCATGTAATTAAAAATAAGGTCAGGCTAAATAAATGTAGCCAATGACATGACTTTGGCTGTTGCACTAGAAAACAAGTAATACGAGTCCGACACGATTTTGTTGTACGTTTTAATTACTGAATGCATTGCGTAAAACAGACAGTACTAGCTTCTCAAAGTGTAAGAATCAACTGACCTAGATAAAATTGTGTGCGTCTATTTTAGCTCTTAACTTTGTTCTCAAAGTAAACATTAAGTCCTGATCTTACCGGAAAACATATGTAAATTATATTGAATATGCCACTACTAACCAAAATGTACCCCTAATAAATTGACCCAAGTGTTTAATCAGCTGTTTCTACTCATTTAGTCGCTGTTAACTCTGATATTGCAAAGTACACAAATGTCCTTGGCAGGAAGCAGATAGATTTTCAACTACTTTTGAAGAGGTAAATAATTATACAACTGCACGGGGCAACTCATTCACATGTTTCTATTCGTACTCGGAACATGAATTCCAACACCGAGTAGCTCTGTAATACTTGCAGGACAGATCCCTTGAGTCAGATATCACATACAATCGTGCTTATAGATCTTCAAGTTCATGACCTTTTAAAGCTGAAAGGTTGTTGAAAGTAGATCAATTCAAACTGCGTTGTACTCTTTCCATTACGTATTCAGAAACAGCTAATTTGGTTTTCCCTAAATATTTACTGAGTATTCCTTCTCTCTACACTTGAGCCATTCTTATGGGTCAAGACGGTTCCGTTATTCCGACTCCTCTATCCGCCATAGTTAGCAGACTTCCAAACTCATGCTCCAGAATATGTCGTACCTGCAATCATAATGGCACAGTACCACAAATAAGATAACCATCGTAATTCAATTGCCAATGAGTAAGGGAAATTATTAAAAATAGCAATACCTGAGAATTTTGGGTAGGAATCTGAAGAGCTAGAGCCATTGCATTATGGTCAAAGTTTTCATCGAGGGCAATTAATGCACCATGAACACCGGACTCCTGGAGGTTTAACCCGTATTCCTAGTACAAAGGAGCATTACAAAACAGTAGAGATCATAATGTAAATGTCGCTGCTATATAATTTTAGTACTAATAATTGCCTGCACACCTTGAGACCAATGGATTGTACCCATTTGATGATTCTTTCATTGGACCACACTAACAAATCTGTATTCTCATTTTCGCAAGCTCGACGTCGCTCTTCTAATAACTTTCTATCATAGTTCAAACGCTTCAAGCATGCGATCCCAAACTGAAGACTGTTCCTACAACATAAATTTAAAACGTATCAATATTAAACGAAGTAAAGTTGAGCGAACAGGTCATATCAAAGCTGAGGTAAATCTAGATATATGCTTTAAAATTTTGATTAACCTATGAGTATGTAATACTAACCTGTGAAATGCGTCGACCATCTTTAATTGGGTTCGGAGGTCTTTCTTTGTTAAATGATCCAACATGCGTGCATCGACAAGACACTCCATGAATGTGGTACGATACTGTGGCAACCCTAGGGATGGGAGCCAGTAGTTTCCTATCCATTCATGGTTCATGTCACCAAAAACTAAATGCGCCAATCTGGAAGCGCTAAAAATATATGTTAAATATAAATAATTATATTAATTTTATTGAAAGACTCCTATTTCTATGTTTTTACTACTTAAGGTTAGATATACATGCGTACACACGGCATTTTGTACTACATGTGCATGTATAATTTTAAGTGGCATCAATACTACATAACGTTTTCACACACATTTCATTGAACCATATTTCAGCTTTTCTCGAACCAATCGAACACAATATAACACTTGAACCATGATTTTCAATGTTTTCGTTTAACTCATATAATTCGTATTGCATAATTTTAACCACTTGAAACGTAATAACACATTAAATAAAATGTAAGATGATGAAAATTTAATCAAATGATTGCAACTTACGTTGGCGCAGAAGGACTTGTAAGTGACACCATTTCTTGAATTGCTAGACGTAACTTTAACCGATGCAATGGGTTACTACAAAAATATAAGCAAAAATATTTTTCAATGAATTTTACAACTTAAACGCTAAAATTATGGCGTGACAAAGACTTTTTTCCGCCAATTTTAAAATTATGTACGTAGTAAAATAAAACTTGATACGTTTACACTTTAGCAATTACAGCTAGTCGTTCATTTGCATGTGGCTAATATGTTTACCTTATTCCGATTTCCCGCTGAATTTCAGTATCACTGAGGGCACTCATAATTGCTCCAGATTTGACGTTAGCTCTACAAGCGGCAACATACCAAGCGGGCATCCCAACCCATTGCTCAAGCCAGGCGTCGATGGTGGGCCCATTCCAAAGTGCAAACGGTGTTCCTGCTTTCATTGCTTCTGACAGAAGCTTAGTCTTTCGTTTCTTTCTCCTGTCAAAGTCTGCCTTAGCTGCCAGTAGTGGAGGGTTCACAGAAGACTGTGATAAAGGAAGACTACTTGCACTCACAACGGGAGTTGGAACTGACTCACTTGCGACAGAACTTTCGCTCTCAAAACCTCCCTGATCGTACATAAGTAAGTCCTTTCCTTTACCCTAATGGAAAAAAAGTTAACCAAAAATGCAGATTATATTTTAGTTTTAAAGGAATTATTTGTACCCACGCTATAATATGTTATATTATTTACCTTTTCTTTTTTACTAAAAAGGCGTCCAAGAGAAGACTTAATACCCTTCTTCTTAGCTGCTGCCATAGCAGCGGCCGTTGTGGTCACAGGCAAACCACTGAGTGTAGATCTATCTTGATTTCCAAACTGACCTTGTTGGGGCTGCGAATTTTCATGAGTCATGTAGCTGCTCCCCATGTTCGAAACTGTAACTCGCCGCAGCTCTTCTGTGCTTTGTCCATATGTTTGACCCATTGCTGTATTTGACATTAAACGAAGAGATCTGGGGGTAGGTGGACTTGCTTCGGGTTTCATACCCATAGCCAAGCCCATGTCAGGCATTGTAAGGTTACTTTGATGATACATTTGCGGTGGGCCTACGGAATCACTCATTTGACCCGGACTTGAATAAAAATTAGCGGGAGATAGAGAAGCAGGAACCTATATATTTTTCGAACGAAAATACCAAGAAATAGAAAAGCATTTATAGAATCAAATAAAATTCTTAAAAAGAATACGAGATTCTTACCGTATGAAATTTATGTAAATAGTCTCGGTGAGGTGATGGGTTTGATCTTGGAGTGGAGCGACCACTTGGAGGAGACGGTGGACGATCAAGACCTCTTCCACCCATGTCAAGACTTCTTCCGCTCAACGGAGGTGACATGGCACGGTCGTAGACTCCTCGTCGTGACAGCAGGTTAACATGTTCGATGGAACCCACGCGGGATTCAAGCTGCTCCGCTCGAATTTCAGTATTTTGCTTTTCTTCCTGAATCAGTCGAATCTCATTGTTTATTGCATCCAACTGTTCTTGCAGCATTAGTGCTAGTGTTTGTGCATCTGTTTGTTGAGAAGGAGATAGAACGTCCGCAACGGAAAATATGCTTTCAGAGTCATCTGCTTCGGCATCGCTCAAATCGAATGCCTGCTGTACATTCGCAAGTACTTGAGCTTGCTCAACAGCATCCCACTCCATCTCGACCTATTTTAATTTGCAATACGAAAATTGTAGGACTGTCAAAAACAGATGTATATTACAATTGCATTAGAAGGTCAATATCAAAAACAATTTATTTACCTTAGATGTCTCTTCATCAAGACGATGCTTTGGAAGTCGCCGTGGAAGTGAATGGGTATCAAAACTAGAATGACTACTGGTACGGACAAAGGTGGCATCAGCTGGGTTAGGGCTTAAACTCCTGGTAAGTGCTTCTGTTTGCTGAATATTGTAGGCAATCTCTTGTTGGTAAAGCTGCCTTTTGCAACTTTCAACTTCCAGTCTTGCTTTGGTCACTTCTTTCATTAGCTCCGACTATAATTAAAATTGCAACATTTATTTCAAATTATAAGTATTATTTTACACTGAAAAAAAAATAGAACTAGGCATACTAATGCAAAAGTACTTTATCAGTCTGCATTTCTTCGAGGAACTTGCGAGTTTTGTCAAGCTCTTGTGTAAGAGCATTCTTTTCTTCTAGCGCGTGCATTCTCTCCGATAAATGAACTTGAAGACGTTCATTAGATTCTGCTAATAGCTTATCTACAGTAGCAGAAAGCCTAGAGTTATGGTCTTCGTTGACTCTTAACCGCTGGTTGAGCCGTACTAGCTCTGTGCTCTTTTCTTCTAATTGGGCTTCAAGTCGGGCTACTCGTTCTTCAGCAGAACCATGTCGTTCCTGCGCCTGCACGAAAAAATAAAAATTCAGGTTGAAAATGTCCTTGAAAGTTTACACAAATTTACTTGAACAAATGCTAAATCTGAGTAAGACTCAAAGGATGAAAAAGCGTCAAGACTAAAATATTGTCTAGTAATTAAAATAAAATGTGTGCGGTGTACTGGTATTGACATTGATACGCTCCAAATATTTTGATTGAGAAAATAAGTAAGAAAGTTCGAAAATAAATACGTGTCTCTCATTGAAAATCGTTAATTTAAGAAAACTCACTTGTGTCAAGGCATGTAGTCTCTGCTTCAACTCCTCTTCCATATCTGGCATTTTAGAAAATTGGGCCAATTTTTGATCAGATAGCTCTAATTTCTCCTGAATGGCACGTGTTTTCTCTTCTTGTAGTTTAAACTGAGCTTCTTTGTGCTGCAGCTCTTGTTCTAGCTTTTCATTCAGGTCATGTAAAGATGTCGACTCACGCTGAGCGTTTAGGTATCGTTTTTCGAGTGTCGCTATCCTTTCCTCCTATAGAAAATAAAATTTTAGTAAAATGAATGTAATATCTTTTTGCGGTCACTTATTATCAAGGTTCTAGGCTAGGCTAAACTAATCCGTAGTACAGTTTTCAAAGTACGTACAAGCAAAAAGCTAAATACAATATGGGTAGGAATTTGTCACCTGTATTTAATTATACACAATTTATCACGATTATGTAAAAACTGACAATTTTAAATAGAAACAAAATAGAAATGCTTCGGGCCTGACTAATTAGTGGTCTAGATTCTACTCGTGAATACTTTTCGAAAGGGGTATAGAATGTTTAAAGACTAGTTTGGAAAGTGAAAATTTCAGTATTTTCGTCATACACCTGACTGCCATAAGCATCCACGTATAATTAACCAAATCTTGCAATAAAGTGTGTGCTGGTAGCATGGGGCGAAGCTCCTTGACAGTACTAGTGCCATCATAATTTTGTTTAAAAAACCAAGCCTGTTTATCTTACATATTTATAATAAATACTTTTCCGAGAGACTGAGGTCCACGCCAACATCGTGTGATACAATCATTCAAAAGAGTCCACGAACTAAATATTTCGCAATAATTAGGGGCAGAGTAGTAGTTTTTTAGCGTTGCACATTCTTTCATTTCAAATATCATTAGAACACTTTTCGCTGATACACTAACAAGAAGTTATTCTGTACAGGAATGTTTTTGATTTGCTCGAAAATATTTTTTTTTAAATTAATTTTCAAAAACTTCGTATACACTAAAGCAACGCAGTTGCACTAAATGCAAAAACATGTTTTGAAAATCCTGTGTCGAAGAATTGCGAAGTTTCTTCGACGTTAAGCGCAACTGTACGGTGCACAATACTGATACTTCTATATTTCAAAAATTCATCTCATTAATACGGATAAAAACTGTGTAGTTACAATTGCATCTAAATTTTTTGCCTTAATTGACCATCTCTTTATAATTATCATGTAACATCTGGACGATTTAGTAAACAATATTTGTAAACATTATTTATACCTGATCAACTTTCTGGGCTTGATTTTCCCTCAAATCCCTTTGCAGTTTTGCATTATTTTCTTGCGCCCGGGCCAGCTCTCTTTGAGTCCTGCTCAGTGCTTCTTCGAGCTCCGAAATACGACTACTTAGCTCATTGGATCGTCTTTGAGCAGCATTAAATTCAGTACCCTGTTTACAAATGTTTGCACCAATATTAACTATCCATGAATCCATCAATTAATGACACGTTTGCTAAGAATAGAAATAGCAAAGCACCAGTTTCTTTGTAAACAATAATGCACAAGTTATTAAAAGGTAATTAATGCACATCTGAGTAATATACAGATAGAAAGACACAAACTTTAAATCAAAAATAAGCTACAAAGATGCACAAGAATTACAGCACCATTTAAACCATTATGCTAATAGTATTGAAAATAACGGTTGTGATGATATTCGGCTCTATCCCATTCGGCTAGTTTACTCACCAGGGAGATTACTCCTGAATAAGTATGGAATATATTTTGAACAAGGGTTTAAATTTTAAAATACAAACTACATGCCCTGCACGCTAAAAGATGCTAACCGATATTTGTCGCTACGGTGTTTACTTTGGTAATATCAAGAAAACAGATGTACTTTATCCAAAGTTTTGAAAAATATTAGACAGGAAGCTCAGAATAAATGCCAGCGTTCTTATGGATTTTGAGTCACCGCATCGATAAAATAATCTCACGAGGAACTTCCTGATTTCGAAATTCGATTTTGTTTGTTTAACCTAACATAATCCATTGTAATTAAGAAACCAATACACCATGTGAGAACCTCTCCTGGTATTTCTTACTAGTTGTCAATCATCAATTTAAAATATATTCCAAGCTTACTCAGGTGCTGAACCCCCTGAGACGAAACTAGTCAGGAGCCGAACGGGCATGAGGCCGAAGGAGATAGAGCTGAGTAGTATCCGCACCGAAAATAACGGTACGGGTAATCTTAAATTCACTAACCTGCTTCTCGAGCGCATTTTGCAAATCAACGATTTTTGAGAGATCTGCATCTACTTCAATTGACCCATTAGATACACGCTGTAATGTCAATAAATTAGAGCATGCGGTTACAAGACGTTCAGAAAATAAGAGTTGTTTAGCTGAGAAATAAAATAAATGTAATTACTTTGGTTTGATTAAATATATTGCGGCTTCCATCGGTGGTGTCAGTCTCTCCGTTTTCTTTCGTTTTATCTAACGCCCTTCCAGCTTTATGTTGGTGCAACTAAACGTATTTAAATCGCCACAAAGTATTCATTAGGAGATGTTTAACGCGTTTATAATTTTATAGTATACGCAATAATTACATCAACTCAGATATTTCTATCCTAAAAATCGTGTGCTAAGATAGCCGAGTTTGCACTCGAAAACGTAATAAACAACACATTGGCATATAATCATGTTCCTTGAAAGGTGAATACAAGAAACGAATTCTACACTAATCGATTCTAAATCAGCTAAGAATAGATACCACACAAATTTTTAATTTTACTTGACTCTTGTAATGCAAACAGTTTGTCTCCGTGTACAGGCGAGCCTAGGGCTCTTTATATCGCGGAATATTATTAGGAAATGCATAAACTACCTAATTTACAAACAAAAACGACACCAAATCTACATACACATTGCCAATCTTATAAATGTTTTAACATTCAACATATTCACTACTATTGTTAAACGAACCCGCAAACTGAATACTCGATTTAATTAAATACATAATTTAACTATGTAGTGAGCCGTTTAATATACTTTACTTCTACGAAGTGTATAATATGCACATTTGATAGACACTGACTTCTTTCGGGTTGAAGAAATAGAGGTCTTAGATAATGTGTTATAATTATAATGTATATATACATAGGTAGGTAGGTACAATTTTTTAAGAAAAACGTAATTTTTCCAACAGTAAAATGCACCACATAATTTTTGATTGATCAAAAATTATTCGAAAAAAATTATGCAATTTTGTGTTTAAATCCAGCCAATCGGCATGATTTAAACACAAAATTGCATAATGGTTTACTACACATTAACTGAATACTGAATTAGTTTACTGTGGCATGCTAAATAAATGCAACTCTGTAGCAACTATACACAATTAAGTTCCACTAAATAAATCAAAATGATTTTGTGTAATAAGAGTAACATATATTCGGTATTACTTGCTTTTGTGGTTGTGCTAGAACTATAATTATATTACCACCTGTTTTAAAAACTTTAGGCTTCATAAATTTATGTACTAGTATTTACCACTATATACCGGTATTTACCGGTAAATACCGGTATTTACCAAAGTGGTAGTATTTTCCATAAAAAGGTGGCATTTTAAAACCCTTATTACATTAACGCAAAAAAATTGGAATTAATATCATCGGTTAAAAAATTGAATTATTGCAGGCTCCCCTTAAATATTATTTGTTAATGACCTTGCTGCAGCCGACCAGGGGCACATGTGAATGCAGTAACTGTGACCTAAAGTACCCACATAAAAGTAAGATACCAGATGCAGTCTTAGATTGCTGTCAAAAGTTTCTCAATCACCATCTCCCAAACAATAGGTAGGTACTTAAGTACATACAATATAGGCTGCACAATAAACTCCAACATTTGTATTCTCCGATCATTTACTTCGTTTAGCGAAGAAAATCAGGGGCCTGAGGAGTATGAGCCTTGAAACCAACATCTACCTAATGAAACAGTTACAAGGACAACGTCAACAACAAAGTATATAGGCTTAAAGTATAGGCTTAAAGTAGTAGGCTTATATTTTCTCTGAATTGCCGCAGCAAGGTCTGTATTACTGTTTTCGCTGTTAAACTTCAAATGTGAATAATGATGATGCCAAGAATACACAGCTCGAAAACTCTAGCAACAACCACACTATAACAGTATACCTCAAAGTATCATTAATACAGCAGAAGACAAAGTTTGGACATAACTTTTTACCTCATTTACATACATTTCACACAAAAGTAAAAGTTAGACCAGCAAGATTGAACACGGGGAAAATATTGTCTCACGCAGAGAGTAATACCGATATGCTATTTCGGCACTCACACTCTAATTCTCGGGAATAAAGCATCTCACATTATTTGATTTTCTTATGAGAAATTTCCCTTAAAATATTTTCTTCTTTAAAATTTACTTCCCCAAAAATAATTAATTACATTTCTTTTCTCCTCTCCATCTAGATGCAATAGATCAGTAAAGCAGCAATAATGCAATAATGTTTGTGCAGCGTTTAACTATACTATACTATACCCATACCTCTTCTTTATTTTGCGTCAGTTCATCTTCTAGTTGGGAAACCCGCTCAAGTGCAACCCGCAGCCGTTCTCGTACCTAATAAAAAACAATAAAAGTCAAAGGAATTTAGAATCAAGAGTAAATTCTGCATCAAAGCTTTGTATTTCATGACTTAAATTAGAAAAGTAAGGTATGTAAATTTTAAATAAATAAATATAAAAAAATATAAACGTTAACATCTTTTGAAATTCAATGCGCTGACAGAATTAAAACTAAGCATATCTGCTCTATCAGAAAGCCAACAACAGTTACTTACTACATTATTTAGAGTGGCAAAATACGATAAAAATGTATTTGTGAGAACTATCTATACTGAAGCTTAACGAACGCAGATGAAGTATAAATTGTATTAAAATGGCTACGAAACCTACCAATATTGACTCTAGAAATAAAAGTCGGAATCGCAAACTTATGCCTACTTAAATGTATAATCGACATGGAAGCTATTCATGAGTTTACTTGCATTTAGATAACGTGCTAACAAAAACGCACTCCGTTATTTCTTCAATTCGGTACTTCAAAAGGCTCTTCAACTCTTTTTCTTCTATACTAAAGTAAATATTGAAAGAGAAATACAATTTACGAGTACTGACTAAAATGCACGTGGAATAGTAATTCTCTCAATACCTAGAACACCATAGTAAGAAAATGTTTCCACCGTTTCACACCTATAAGGAGTAGCCTAACTTGAGGAAGAGAAGTAATAAAATATTTATTGTAACCCTCCAAGTTCCACTTAGTGAATGAACACCGAAAGGTTAGGCTAAAGATGCGAAAGAAATTGAGGAAAAAATTACTTTTGCGCGTGCAGTCAATACACGAAAAAGTATTACATTCCACACCGGAGAATTCATCTCCAGGTTACAAGGTGATAGCCACATCTTTGCTCCGCTTCGTTTGAACATTTAGCAGAATTTCGTAACCATGAACTACACAGAATCGAAGTGTTCAACAATAAACGTTAAGGCAGGAAATAATTTAAATTAATGCCTTTGATATGTGCATGTGCCCTTCATTTAAATATTTTTAATAAAGATCATCACATCCAATATCCCCAAATCGCTCAGTCTCTGTCTCTAATGCCAAATTGAGTGCTTCGTAAATTTTTTTATACTGGCAGCAGACATATTTCTCGGAAAGATATGAAAAATGAAAACATTTTAGCTCAATCAGTTCTCTCCTCATTAAAATGATAAAAATCTGTGTCTAGGTTGGGTCTTAATATGAATATACTTGTATATATCTGCCTTAATAATGATTTTTGCATCTATTGCTGTCAACCGAAACTAAAATACGTTACAATTTTGTTTTAAAATTAAAGCCTTGGTACACTAATGCAGCCTAAAACATAAGCTAGGTCAGAAAAAGAAATAACAGATACGAAACCGCGCTGGAAGCGTGCGCGAGTTTAAATAAATGCTGACGTGACTTATGAAGACAACGGAGCGACCCTTAAACGAATTATAATTATGTGTCCAAGCCCAATGCTGACGTGCAATTTTTTTTTCTGGCAGACAGGAAGCATTATATTTTACTTTTATATTTACAGTTTCGTATGCTTTAAAACTAGCTACATTCATTATCCATGAAATTGCACTGAATCCTATGCTCGCATCTCGCCAAAATTCCTTCAAAAATTATGCAACCAAACTGTATAGATTGCATAGGAGAAACGAATAGTATGTCTACACTTAAAGGTCACTAATTATAATTCAGTCTTTCGACTTGGCGTTTGCCTATACAACATTATATACATACAGGTTGATAAATTATTAAAAAATACTTTCGAACACTTATTATTAGGTAGTTTATTTATACATACCTACATACATTAACATTCTAATGCCAATAACAGTTGTCCAATTACAAAAACCACTAAAACTAATAAGAATACATTTTAGTACTATGGCAGAGATAACTTAATAATTTAAATATATACATACAAGGAAACAAGAAATAGCTGAAAATGCTTAAGCATCGCTTTTACTTAAAATCTTAGTTCGTGCACAAATCATTTACAACGCTTGCTGAAATTGTTGAAGCCAGAATTGTTGAAAAAATGCAATGACCACACACTCAACTATTGAGAATCTTTGACTCGCTCTGAGGCTTTTAAAAAATGTTTTTATTATCAAACAAACTTCAAATAAAAATTCACTGCTCATTCTAGACATTGAATATTGGGAGCTTTTAATTTTTTTTAATAGAAGATTTCACTCTTTGCATCAGTTTCCCGAAATACGGTTAATGTATATTTATATAATCGATTGTGGGCGTATGTTTAAACTTCCGTAAGTGGGGCCTAAAATCTTGCAATCTAATAATTTTTCCCTCTTTTAAAGACGGATGTGAAAATCTCTCATATGGTGTCCAATTGTTTCCTAATCCTCTACAAACTAAAACTAAAGAATGCTACTTGCCGTAGACGGAACAAGCATGTTACACTACAATGCAATGATACTAAATGTTCCTACTATAGTGGGTAAATTTCTGTTGTTACATGTGGGCAACATTGCATCAATATTTTACATTATCTAAGCTTTAATATGTAGGTAGGTAGGTTGACATATGTAAGTAAAATCGTAGGTTGAATGCTCTTGAATAATGTAATTCTTGCTCCAAGGAAGTAAGGCAATCACTCAACTCATTTAAAATGTTAGACACTAAATGCTAAATTAATGTGCACCTTGGTTGGCTACATTCTTTCCCTCGACTTTATGACGTAAAGCAAATAATTTGTGGAAGAGATGTCTGGAAACGGAAACAGTACTTATTGCTAAAATAAAGTTAAACCTGTCTAACCAAAGAAGTCGTTGTGCAAGAGGGATTCACATGTATTTCTTTCCCTAACGTCAAACGTACACAAACCGATTTTGCCCTTCCACTATATCATTGTAAAATTGTCAGAGGCATAGGCATTTTTCATAGAGGGAAAACTAAATCAGTATTATTGCTAAGGTCGGTGGGTTTAGTTAGTCATATTAGATAAGGACAGTTTGATTTTAAAATTAATTACAAAAACGCGGATGCTTAGTTCCAAGTAAAATATACAAAAAGGATACAGAAGAGTGTTTAAAGGAAATCCGGCGGAGTAACCAAATACCTAAAAACAAAGTACCTAGTTAAACTAAGGTAATCTGGATAGACCAAAAGTGCGTGAGACGAGAACACAATATCAATAATCAAACTCAAAGGAAGGAGTCCAAGGAAAGGAGTAGAACTAGAGAAGAATAATCTGAGCGGAGACTAGGGATCAAGAAAGCAGCGAGCTACGGCTAGTGAACTGAGTGCGTCGAAGTCGACTATAAGATGAGTTACGCATTCAATAAACAGAATTTCGTACAACAAATTACTTGAACCTGAATATATAAATACTACTCAAACAAACCCAACAAAAGTACATCGAATACACAAAGGATATACAAAGTGTATTTACCGTATATCATGTAATAATGCGCGAGCCTGTAATAGTACGCGGGCCTGAGAGGTCTCTGTTTGCGGGGTAATAGTAAGCGGGGTCTATTTAACACACAATTAAATGGCAGTACGCGGGTCTGTAATACGACGCGGGTCCAAGAGGTCTAAATTTGAATAGTACACGGAGCGTACTACTACATGATATTCGGTATGACAACAACTTAGCGCAAACGTAGCGAAAAAGCCACAGTAAAAGGTGATGAAAAATAAAAGTAAAGAGATAGAGAAGCTTCTAGGTTCAACAAAAAAAACAGGTAGCAAGAGACGAAAGGAAACGGGTAAACGAAGGAAAGTAACTTTACTGCAAGAAAATATTTATGTAATGTACACTAAACGGCTCAATTCAAACAAACAGTTCACTCTGAGACTGAATACGAAGGTGGGAGTAAAATTAAGTAGGGTTGAAAGCAAGAGTAGCCGTATTCAGCAAGGAGTAGAATTCAAGCAAAAAATACATATGATTATATATATATTTACACACCCAAAAAATTAAGAAAACATCAACAATATTTTAATACGTCGTAAAAATATAAGATGTACATACAGTATGCACACACTTGAATTGCAATAGCTGCAAAGCTATTGCAATTGTGCAACAGTGACTTTAAAGTTTTTCTCTCTCAAAATGTCAAAATTGTGAAGTTAAAAACAAGTAGGAATTATTTTCTGGAAAATCATGTTTTCTATCAGTTTCATATAATTAGTAAGGGCTAAGATCAAATCCACTCAATGAATAAATATGTATATAACAAATTAATAGCATAAAATCAAAATTAATTTTTTAATCCTTTCCCTCCTCATATTATAATTGATTGTAACACGGAAAGACTGCTAATTGCTAATTTCATTTTGTAAAACGTTTTATAGCGATAATTAGTAGCGCATAAAGTACAAAAACTACATAGGTGCGTTATGAAGGAATAGTGCTTAGGAAAAAACTTTTCTGATAGGGTTGCAGTAACTATAGACTTTTTCATTTTATATTGGTCAAAATACCTAAAAATTAATATAATGAGCCAACATTACGGCAATTTTTAGACGTACGTAGTCAGGGGCGGATCCAGGAATTGTATATGGAGGGGGCTAATGGCCTCCTGGAGGGGGCTTACAATGTTAAGAAGATAGGAGCAGCCACCTTGAAAAATGGCCGCTCCTATGTTCGCAATGTTAAAAAATTCGCTTCTAGGGGGGGCTAAAGCACCATAGCCCCCCCCCCCCTTGGATCCGCCCTTGTACGTAGTTGTAGTTGTATATAGAGAGGGTTGGTAAAACTATATATTATTATGCCCTATAAGAGAGCACACACAATGCGTGAAAATAATCAAAGAACTAGCCAAAAGTGTGTAACAGCTAAATTTCTGGACTTAAGTGTCAACGTAGCTAACTGTCATATATACCTTATAATCACTAATATAACGAGGCAGTTTGGAGAACGCAAAATATATAAAATGTTACTCAGCTAGGCTAGGGGTGGACTATAACATTATAGACAGCATTTCATGCAACGTGATCCCTGTAACTACCCCATCTAAGACTCCCGTTTACCTCAAGTGGGCGGGGTTTTGAAATGCTCACGGATGGATTTAGGTGCCTAGGGCTAGGGGTCTATTCATCGGGTTTCTCATTACGAATAAATCTTTCAGTAACTAATGATGCCCACAAACGTCTAAACTTGGCAAAAAAACTTGGCAATTGTCGTAGACATTCGATCTACAGAAAGCCTTCTTTTTTAATGCAAGAACCAGTGTAACTTCACCAAGAAATAGGAGAGGTAGATTTGGATAGGTAGTGTAGGAGGCTAATAATATGAAGAATGTACGTAAGAGTACGTGTGCTGTGGAGAAAGCTTAACGGTGGGATCAGTGAAATCTCTTGACGGAAATGTTGATCCTAAATTCCACAAATTTCAGCTGCTCTTTGCTAATTTTTTTTCAAACGTACCTACATTGATAAGTTTGACTCAACTCTCTTGAAGAAAACTGTAACCAGCATGAAAGAGAATGTATTAGTAAAACAGTAAGACAAGACGACCCCAAAAATAAACGAGACACCTGGGACTCGTTTCCCATAGACGAACAAAGTACCCTAGGATCCATAGGAGCTGTAAGTCCTGTCTGGGGTTTGAATATAGAATACATGTACAGTTCCAGTAGAAAAAAAATGTGTTTAAACTAAGATGGAGTGGACTTGACCCATCCTCTGCATGTCTTCAGGTCTGTTAGATATACATATCGTTCTTGCTACTATGACTAGCATAAATTTACTGAGAAGCATAAATGAGAAAGGGAACGTATCGTCATGCTGCGACAAAATCATGCCGCCCTGTGATCTGCGAATAAAAGTCTTGTATACCGCTCAACGACATGAGCATTATTTGAAAACGTATTTACTTTTAGATGCTCCCTCTCCTCTATCCTGTCAATTATAAATGACACAACATTTCCCTGACTTTACAATGTCCTTCAATTCATACAAATAACAATGTAGTAAACATTAACAAAATATTTGCTCATGTAGAGTCGGCCGTGACGACGTACCTCTGCATGCTTAAAATTGATGTTGTGTACTCGTATTACATAACAGTACAATAATTAAGTACACAGAGGAAATAGATTCATTAGTAAGTAATGCAACGGAGTAAAAGTGTGCAAACAAAATAATTTCTTAAATGGATTCCCAACCATGTCTCGACTTACAGAAACGCATGATAAAAGAATAGTTCAAAGTCAACGAAAATAAAACTAACATATTTTTTCAATTTCCTCTTGTACTGGAGTTTAAGGCCCCAACGGGGCGGTCCTTCCTTAGGGTCTGCCACGAAAATAGGGCTCCTATTTTTTTGACTCAATTGGAGAAGACGCTGATCTGACCGCGAATAACCGCTCCTCGGCATTTTTTTTTAACTAACAACATGCTTCTCTATAAGAGCTACACACAACGTACGAGTGTGGGGATTTGGATCCAACGAACAATCTAAACGAATTCTTAGATGTTCATTACGTGAGTACATGCTTCCTAGAAACGCAGCTAAGTAGAGAGAGAGAGAGAGCCAGTCAGGAAGAAATGATACATAAATGACTGAGTTGGATTACGTCTACCAAAAAAAACAGACAGAGGAAAGATTAAATGCGCAACAGAAAGAACAATCTTACCGGATCTCGATATAACTTTAATAGTAGCAATAGTAAAAACATGAAGAAAAAACAGTAAGGAAAGATTGAACTGATTGGACGAGATAAAAATCAACTGACCTTTTCGTCAAGAGCCTTGTGATGCTCGAAAAGAGATTTGAGAGCTTTAAGAACTTCGACTTCAGACGAAACACCAGACTGTGCAGCCGCTTGCCTCTTGACCACCGTCATCCGCAGCGACCTTTCGTGTCTGGAGACTAAGCACTCCAAGTGCTCAAGAAGTAGCTAGAAACAATTATATATACATCAGAAAAAGCCAACTCTTTACAATTATTATCAATTCCACTAAACCCTACAACTTTTTGTATTATAGAATCTATCAACTATTGATTGTGAGCATTGCATACTGTTTTGCATCTAAATAGTAAGTATAAAGGGATCACGTAACCCACAAAAATTAAATTCGATTTGGGCTTAAACGCAGTCAAGAAGACAATGATATCAATAGATCAAACAATGTTTTGTTTTACATAAGCTAACTTTAGTATTTGTAACAAGTAACAATAACGTTAGACAAACATTTTACTATACCAATCACTACAAAATCATTGGTTGAAGTCTAAAAGATGCACAAATTATATTCAAAAATTAGATTAAAATGAATTACTCTGGTATTATTCCTCTCCGCTTTTAATTCGCAGATCTCTTCTTCACGTTCCAGAAGCTGCTCTCGTGCTTGATTTAACTCTTTTGTGAGGCTGGCAAATTCCTGAAAAGATTACAAAAAATTAAGCGATTATTATTTTTATCCTCGGAAATAATGACTACAAAAGTTTATGAGTCTTATAATATATGCATGAACATGAACTTATACACTCCATGAGAAAGTTAAATACATATTTACCAGATTCTGACGATTTTGCAATGTCAGTCATACCACTCAAAAACAACTCAACCCTTTTACAGGACAATACTATTCATTATTTATTTATTAAATTCAACATTAATTAGCTCCGCGTCCTCGCACTATCAATTACGGTAGTTTATTAATGAGCACCGCTTGTTGGCGCCAAAAACCTCCTTCCCACTTTTGGTGCAAACTATTAATTCCAGTAAAGCTTCAAAGAGATATCCGATATCCTAGATATAATGTTAGGGGAATATTTTGCGTATAAAAAAGTAGCATGAACTCTAAAAATTGCTGCGCATAAATTATTAAAAAATAATTTGGGAGAGAATTTATGGATGAGGAAAGAGAAAGGATGCAAGACGTTTACTTTTCTTAAACATCGGAATTAAATATTCAAGAAGTTGAAAGAAACCTGGCTAGATGATTCAAGACATGTAAGAGCCTCAGGAAGAGAGTAAATAGTAAATAAAGCACTCTGCACTTCTTTCAGAATCTTATAAAAAAAATAACTGCACATTTCTCTGGCGTCAAAATTGTGTGCCATAGGAAAATAGCAGTGCAGTACCTTTAGAAAAAAGGTCGAAAAAACTTCGATTCATTTCCGAGAATGCTTACTTTCAAGTTGCAAAAACATTCTACCAACTAGGGCTTAATTGAAAAAATAATACCTACAAATGGCTTATAAGTGCAAGTAGGAGAAAGGCTCATCACTTAGTTCAGTAGAATTCAGGTGTAGCGCGATGCGAAATGCCCTGGGTGAAACAGGATAGTTATATATTTGTGAGACTTTCAACGTCACATATTATGTAAAGGTAACTTTACTTTTTGTTCACTTGTGTATGATTTTGATTTCTGATAAAGCTGACAAGCATGTCAAATACGCAAAAACTAAAATTGACATAAACAAAAGTATGACTTTAAACAGTAATTTTGTAGAAACAATGGATGTGTACGTATTTACATCCCTATAGGTATATTAGTTTGGTACTCAAGGACATTTTGGTATAAATGCGAATGGTACGCCAATTAGGTACGAATAGAAAAATAAATAATACGAACCGACATGAAAGCAAGGGAAATATTGAAGTTGACATTATACACAACCCCCATCTAATGATCTAATAATGTATGTATACAATTATTCGTAATAATATTTTTTATGAAATCAAAAGGATGAAGCCAAAAGATAAACCTCTAATAGAACGAGATGAACGAAACAAGCACAATTCGGAGGTTTCTGTGTCTTCCTGATGAGATTATCCTGGTTACTTTGACTTGGATTTCCACAATGATGAGCTATTAATTTTTCTATTATGACATCTTCTACTCCCGTCGTGCTGCATAACTTGCGATCTTTAGACCATGCTAAGGGCTTCCTACATTTCTCTTCTTGACATTTATCAACTTTTTTCAGAGGATTAGAATTTGGGGTGCTCCGACGACTGCCGTTCGAACTACTATAATGAACGTGAGCGTGATCTGGACCGTTGCCGTTCAAGCCATTTGTATGATCAGTTCCACCATCCCCGTTTCTCCCCCATGCATAATTGACGTTCAAGGGATGAGAATTGCCATTTGGCTCATTCCCGATAAAGTTGTTACTACCACCACAACAGCTGATTGAAGGTTTTGTTGTCACAGATGCGAGAGAATTCTCTGGATAGATTACATTATTGTTGAGACGATTAATGTGTGTGGACACCACTGACTTGTCTTGTAAGATAGGCATGATGATGTTCAATTACGTCCAACACACACTGGCCATCAATTATCGTTAGAAAATACCCATGTCTCATGTGCTCCACAGAACTCATTTTCTATCTGAGTCCATCGGCACAAAACGTGGGAGAGTATAACGGCTTTGTCTGCCCCCTCAGTCAATATACAACAGTGTGAGGACTTCTTGAGAACTGAATAGTGTTCACTTTCCTCTAAACCCATAATTGCTTAAGGTGTGATGTACATACAGACATATCTGTGTACCTCTACTACGAGTTAGGAGCAAAAACAAATCCGAAATAAATATTGTAGACAATCGTTGCACTTCAGATTTTAAGAGCGTCCAACATCCCGCAATCCAAATTTTAAAATCAAGTAGTAGTCTTGGGACAAATTGTCCTGGAGTCATTTACATTATTCAAACAAACCCACTAAATTGTTGGCGAAAGTAGCTACCTAGTTTGTTTTACTCCTATAGGCACGACACTGTCAATCAAATTCACCTACCATTCATCATCCCACTGTACAATAACTAGCTTGAGATGGGCTGCGTGTGGATACTTGGTCACTGAATCTGACAAATGCTAAAGTCGAATTCGTATTCACTCCACAACATTCTCCACTTTCAGCACATAGTTTAGAAATAGCATCTCCTCCCTTCTCTTCACTCTCACTCCATTTATCTTTTCGACGTATTTCACGTCATGTTACGTATTTTCTAATTACAACTTTAGTTACACTTCGTTCCTCATTACTCTTAAAATGAGTCTGTGTGTATACATGCAACAACTTTTATACTCGAGATCTGAACTGCTCCACGCACAACTTTGCTATACGAGTGAAAACATTTTCGTACATATAATTACATATATTTATAAACATTATAGGGAAGATAAAATATCCCTTAACCTTAGCTTCCAGCATCCAACGAAATACTAGACTTGTCAGAAAACAATTTCTACTAAAACTTTGGAAACATAGACACACTCTATAACATTCTTTACACACATAGATTGTTCAGAAACTGAGGGAGTTTCATCACTAATAGTATAGCGATACGTCCAACTAGCTATACACAGACAAACCCCACAGATAAATGGAATCTCTCCTTTCACTTTTATGTAGACAGTCGAGTTCCAGGATTTCACAATCATTTATTTCAGTGGAAACTAAATGGGAAAGTAAAAATTACTACGGAATGGAGCAGAATCCTGTTTATACATACATACACACACTAGAAGGGGAAGAAATAGTAATCGTTATACTTACAAAGCCATTCGCTAGAAATGAGAGAATGGGAGTGCTGCAACTGAAAAGATATCATTACTGATATAATTATATATTACGTTACGTATAGTTACTATTCCTCCTCCTACGGCCACATGACTAGAGAATAATGCAGTGAAATCAAACCCCAATGAAAATTTAATACCGCAGTTCAAAAAACACTGAGGCTGGTTACGAATCTATCAAGTCATGTTGTAGGATCATTTCTACAAACAGAAAACAGACTCACTCCAGGTATGCCTGTTAGAATAATACAAAGTCTGACCACAGAAAACACTGAAATCCAACCTAATGACATCATTTACAAAATGACAATTTTCCATGAAAATCAAGCCATTTCCAAAGAGGAAACCACGAGGGTCTACCAACCACAACTCTTATCTCGTATCCAAAACTGTCATCAATAAAATGTCAGTATTTCCTCGTCTGTAGAATATAAGGATCGCTCCTTGTTTTGGATTATTATTCTTGAATAGCTTCGGTTGGTAGTGAGCATGAATCTGACATTTTCAAATTTTACTCAGGCATGCCATCATGATAGGGAGAGAGAGAGTTATGTTATTACCTACATATACAACTAAGGAAGTTCCTTTTCAACAATTCTCTCCTCTCCTAATATGGATTGCGCGTGAGTTTCCAGTGTGTGCCTCAACACAGTTTCAATATATACTACCTGTACATAATTGTATACTCGGCCATCTAATATGCCGTTTGAGAAAACGCATTTCTACGTCTCTTGGTCTCTTCCGTAATAACAGCACACACGTGCACGACAATACGTCAAAGTCTATGAAAAAATACGTAATAGCATTAATAACAACGCTACTAAACCAAGGAAATGTTTTATGTAAATCAGCAAGTTATAATAAACAAGAGAAAGGTGCACTACTCGCATTTAAAGTAATGCCCTAGCTCTAAACGCTTTGTAAAACAGGACAGGTAAACTTAAGATTTAAAACTGCACATGATGAAGGATATCATTATCACACACAAAAATAAAGAGCACATGAAAGTTCAGAGAAAAATATTTTCACTACTTTCACTTTTCTTATCCTTCTATTTTTTCTCCTTGCATTCTTATTCAAGCAGTAGAGAGAGAGAGAGAGAGAGAGAGAGATCCGTAGAAAATCAAGCTGAATTAAAGTATTCTGAAAGATTTCATTAGATTTGATGTAGATGCTAAAAAAAGGGAGAGCCGAGTTACACGCACGAATCAAGGATAAGCTATTTTTTTTCTTTTTATCCTTTTATCATGGCAGCATGTCATCCACACATTCACGTCTGGGTGAAAATATGTGAAAACATTTTCATTCCGTGCATTAAAGCACCAATACCCACCCGTACTAGAATGACAAAGCTGTCGAAATAAGGAAATCGCAACACTGCTATACCATGTTGCACTTCCATAGCTCCCTCCTAGTGAAGTGTTTTGTAATATCATGCATGCATACTACATAATGCGCCATGTCATACCCCAAGGTACGATGAGTTCAAAAGGCAATCATATCTATTTCATACATTATTACTACATGAATGACTGAGGCGAATTGGAAGATACGAAAAGAGATCAGAGGGAAACAGAAGAAGAGCGTATTTGTGAAAACGATTACTGCAGAGACAGAAAGAGAAAGAGGCAAACTTTTAGCCTGCTTGTATTATATAGTGCATACGCTGCTTCGCTGGAGTCGGCTGGAGCAAGAGTATTTCCAAAGGAGAGCGGCTTATCTGTGCAAGGACACCTTTTCATTTTATTTTATTTTATGAGCCGAAATTACATTCGAAGCCTGATGAATTCTCTAGTCTCTCTATTGTTACCCCCACAACTACCCAAGTCTCCAGCGCAGCATTTCTGAAATTCTTCTTCCCTCTTCCCCCTTGCCACATCTACCCTGTCGTCTCTACCTCCTGGACTAAACTAAACGAATAAGCGGAACCCAACTGACCACTCACAACCTGGGTAGGTACTAAACATCTCTCCTTATGCGTGCTATATCAAGTATCATAGAAGCGATTTATATTTCCTACGTACACTCAAATTCTTCCGCTTTTTATTCCGGTTCTAATCGTCACTAATATGATTTTCCATCATAATTAAATTTCAAACACATCTAGCCTATGCAAAAATGTTTCTATTTAAGACAGGATGCAACTAGAAAATTAATTCAGAGATGTACTCACGTATCACTAAATTAGTGATAGGTACACACACTACAAATAATGAGTCCAAATCGCTCGCAAAAAACTGCTGACGGAACTGACTTGGATTTCAATTTCCATTTACACTGAATCTAAATTCAGAACGAAAGGTACCGGTACCGGTGTTAGAAGTAGAGCCGGTAAGAATTACCACATGAGTTCATAAATAAAACTCTGTAATACAACCGGCGCAAAGCTACCTTAATAATCTGCATACAGCATTTCGTACTTCGGAATTCAGCTAATTGAATTGAATAAAATTGGCTAGAATGGCACAGGCGAAAACTACGTGCCAAGGCCTTATCCACCACGTGCAACTTAATTTTGCCGTCAAGATGACAGAAACAATCTGGAAATTAAGATAAGTACTTTTCCACATTTATGTATTGTTTAGGAACAGGAGGCACACACCGCTGACCTGATTCCTAAGAATACAAAGACAAATAAACGTGAAGTTTTTAAGCCCACAGATATAATAAATACACTATAACACCAAACTGTTACGGGTTTTTAGAGCGGAGGTGCCGGATGCCGGCACTTGAGAAACCTCCACTTAACCTACTATTCACTTTTGTTTTTTTCACGTTCACATCCAAACCACCACAACCCAGTTGAGCGAAGAGCGTAATAAGCGTAATAGAATTTTTTGACATCCCGATCCTGATTTTGGTACGCTAATGAGCACACACACACAAAATACTACACTGCCAATGACTAAAACAAATTATTATTTTTATTTGTCTTTAATGCTAGTGATAAGTCATAAAAAAAGGTGGGTTGGCACACCTTCCAGTTCCCTTCCTAGTTTCTTCTGGCTACTCATAGACTTATGTTCCACCTCTATATAAGTAACTAAATGGCTTGAGCAGTCCTTGTGTACATTGCACGGAGCTTATTATTTCCTTCCGTTCTCGATGTGTCTATGTATAAACAAGAAGAGCGGCAGAATCCGAGAAAGCACCTTTTCCTTTAGCTACTCTTTCCTACCAAACCAAACCAACCCCGGAAACTTCCTCTCGCTCTCCTTTGAAATTCTTCCTCTTGAAGAATCCACGCATGCTTGCATTCTCAATTTATAAAATTTCTCTGATGACACAACCACTCACATACACATGCATACACAAATACAATAGGCAGAGAGCGTCCAAAAAAAAACTACCCAGCTGTCCTTTTCAATCCCACTTTACCTCTTCCTCCCGCTTACAACTCGCAAGTTGTATTCCTACCAAACAAAGGAAAAAGTAAACTCGTAAAATCCTTAACACTGCCTCCCAGTGTCCCCTTCTTCGATCTCTGCCTTGGCAATTCACATAAAAAAGTCGGATCTCGAGTAAAACTGTCAACTACGAACGTCTACAGAAACTACTCCTTTTGATTATAGAGCTCGTATTTATTAATTTACAATCAAATTCTTTCCCAGGTCGTTCCAACCAAGACTGTCTAGCTGTAGGTAGTTCCCTTTGGCCAGGGAGCAGAAAATATACCACTTACAATTAGATCAGGTTCGGGTAGCGGGAAGCCTTTGAGCAACATATAATCAAAACTGTATATTTCATCCTTGATACAATTACTTCACAAAGGTATATATATGTATACTCAACCACCTCCAGAACAACCTTTATCCCAGAAGGACTAATGCTAAGGGTGTAAAGAGTGATCATTGCTTGAACAAACCTACTTACTCATTCCACGAATCCTACCCGAATAGAAACGTGGATCTGCTGAATTAATAAAACGGTGGTTTACAGAATCAGATCTCAGACTGTCAGGAGTAAGAGAAGAATTAAGCTGGGTCTAAACGACTGTCACTGCAATGCAGTCACATACGTGCATGCAATTATGGCATAGCTGAATGTTGAGAGCTAAAAACAAATACGGAGTATCTTACATTCTCGTAGCGTACCGTACTTTTTAGCGTACCGTATTCCCTACAATAGTAGACCCGTCTACTACTCAAACTCAGACCTCCCAGACCCGTCTACTTTTACAGACCGTCTACTATTACAGGAAATACGGTACTTTACTTGGCATGTGTCATGTTTTTGCTGTTTATGGCTATCTTATCGTTAGTTATGAGTTGAATCAAATTGAAATGAACTATTTGTAAAATAAAGTACGATCATCTTAGGTTTATCGTTAACAAAGCCCGACGTCAGTGGCACAGCGTATGTTGATGCTTGTAACCAAAGTAAAGTAACGGATAGTGTGGACTCAAAAGGAAACTTTTGAAGTAACACTTACAAATTATGCCACGTGCTGGACGAAATACAAAATAGGTTCCAGTGTCTTTAGAAGTCATGTTACTATATGTAATGCGATATTATACAGCATACTAGTAATATAATGTATGTACATATATTATGCTTATAGAAAGAAAACAAATTGAATTCTACGCACACCTCTTACATGACATTAGCAATACTTTTTAGGAGAAGACTCTGAGCGCGAGAGAACTCAAACCATAATGTAGATTCCTACTGAACGATGAACAAACTTCCAAGATTAATAAACTTTTAAAGTGTTCAAGCCGCTTAAGACACAAATCGGAGTTAAATCAGCTAAAGTGAGGACATTTTTCAAATATTACTTCTTTTCTTTCCAAGTTTTTTTGTAATAATATATTGATCTAAAATGACGTAGTAATTCATATTCAAATTCAACAAAAATAAAATATCAGTAACCAATAATCTATAGTCTATAGCTTATACTCACCAGCTAATAACAAAGCACTGGATTAAACGCTTAATGGGCAAATGGACCCTGATCATTTTAAATATTTGTGCAAACTACAAAAAAAAGTGTCAAGTATATAGGCTCTCATTGTATTTATATGTCGACAGACATGAGTTTCGCATTCTATTATATCCTCGCTTCAGAGATTTTATATTTGAATATGACGACAGTATCTTGGCCTGGGTGGGTTGGAATTAGAGGAATCTCCTAACTTGAACTAAGTGACAACTGAAATGTGTAAGCGTTTTAAGCATACCTACCGATTTGGACGTTCATGACTTGGCGATTTCCTGAAAAGTCGCACTTTTTTTACACGCCTCATTGAAAGCATGTGTAGCAAGGTGACGAGGATACGAAAGGGAAGCTTGGGGAAAATTACATGTCTCATTTGTATTTAATGGAGAGGAAAATATGAGAACTTTCTTCATACAATATGCCATTGGCTACAAACTCATGAGGAATTACTTTTAGGTTGACTATAGGAAGTATTGGACAGCATTCAAGCACTGATAAATATCTTGCCACAAAATGAGAAAATGCCAACCAAATATAACAAACATACTACACCAGCCTATGTACTTACATACATACCAGCTCATTCTACGTTATTCTGAAGTTCATTTGTCTGTGTTGGATTTGAGATGACCATAATATGTGAGCTCATAAAGCTACATACATACGATGAAGAAACAATATTTTGCTAAACTTGAGGCTTTTTGCAAATTGTTCCTTCATAACCATCTCCATGAAGTCAACTGACCATGACTCCAATTTAGATTCATTCCTCGCAACCCTTGAACAGAAGAGAGAGAGAGAGGGGAAAAAAAGAGAGGGAACGAACGAGAAGGTCCAGCGGCACAATCAATCGATACGAAAACGAAATCTTCTACAAATGGTTCCAAGACGTTCATTTTCAAGAGCCAACTGCTTTTTCCCCATGGAATCGAACTGGCTGCTATAATATTATTACATTTTTCTTGGTTCCCATTTCCTCCCTGTCTACCGGTACGGGCTCCGTATATAAGAATATGAATACTTTTCATTCATTCATTCATTCATTTTCATAGGGATTCATTTCAACAACGAATGACTTCCATTCAAATCTGTAAAGCCTGAGTGTGTAGCAGGAGGAAAATGCTGAATTAGGAGAGAAAGCGAATAGATGTGCTATCTCTGTGTTTTCCTTCTGTTTTCTCATTTTAATGGAAAGGTATCTAGAAACGTGTGCATAAATCAAGCCGTGCGAGATACCTATATATTTTTTATAAGTCACCAATTTCATCATGAAAACTTTTGGAAAGACGTTGAGCAAAGAAGGGAATAAATCATGCACATTCTCTCAATTGGAAGACACGGCACCTATGCTTTCTTTCCTTCTTTTCTGGAATTGTTCGGCTTGAGCATTACACGTACATAAAATTTGAATGTTTTCTTATTTGACTCACCCTATATACAATTTGAATACGATTCCCCAGCTCTACCTTATCTCCAGCCCTAACGCTCTCGCACGAATACGTTAAAAATATGAAAACAAAACATATTAGGCCAGAATTTCATGAACTCTATAGTTTAGACGTATCTAGTAGCTAGTGAAATATATGCTGATGCAAAGGGAAATTTGCGACGAGATGATCCTATTACTGAAGTGAGTCGTTGAAGCCAGCGAGCCAGCCTCCAGGGTTCAAAGGAATACATCCTCTTCTAAAAGTAACAGTATACGACAAGAGAAAACCAAGGTTAAGGCTCATTCCGCTTCACACCGCTCTTCCTCACTATTAAAATACATGCTACCTTCTCCCTCCCTTCCCATCCCACGCCATTGTCTTCACCCTCAGTCAACATCTGCAGAGTTACAAAACACATCTTCATCCTTCGAACGGTGCATTTGAATTTTGAATTCGTTGAAATTCAGAGCAGAGTGTGTTGTTACTCTATTTGCATAATACTTATTACAATGCCAAGTACGAAGTGGTTCCCTCTCTCAGTATTTCTGCTCAGCGTAATTGTATTTCTTAAAGACATGCATAAGTAGGTTGGGTATCGTATCATTTTTTATACGGCCACACTAAGTAACTTCATACCTCAAATTCATACTTTGCGTCTCCCCCAGAAAACAGCAAATATACTTTGCATAACTCCCAGGTATCTCCATACTTTGACAGTCATTTTCGTTTGTTAAACACGAAGGTAGATGCACCAAAGGTACAAGCACCAAATTCATCCTATTGTATACACAACACATACATTTCTGGTACTGAATGAGTCCATCATGACTTGTCAAATACAATAGGTAAACATTATCAAAACACATTTTTTACAAGTTATAATCTGTGGACATCCCTATAGCCAGAAACGTCGTACATGTAGTAATGTTTTACTGTTTTTACTAGAAATCCGTGTAGTAACCTTTTTAATCATTACAATACAAGTATGCCTTACGATACATAGTGAAAAGGATGACGAGAAATCTAAAAATATGTGCTTGATGGGTGAAATTTTTTAGTCCTACAATAATTCCATTAAACCGAGACTTCTATTCCATGTACAGACATAGTACAAGAGGGACGTTGAAATTTATTATTTATTCGTTGCATAAAGTCAGTGTGCTCCTATAGGAGGTACTATAAGGAAAAAGCACGTTCAGTGCTACTATAACTATGACTTATAATTTAGCGCATATATAATAATGAATACTTCTAACGCCAAGTTTGAATGGAAGGATGAATTATACAAGAAGACGAGAGACAGAAGACAGAGAGAGAGAGCGAGTGAGAGGAGTATCAGTGTAAACAAATGCGGGTGAATGCTAACAATACAATCTCCTGTGCACAAGGACTAAGGCAACGCAAAGCAATAAAAAGCCCATGCATGTTTAACCATCCCATGAGCCACTTGAGTACACGGAGAAAGCAAGCATATATAATTATATGTGCTTGAGTACAACTTTATGGCGTTAGTTACAGAAAGCGAGCTGCCATAGATGCTGCTGCTGGTGGTGCTGGAGCTGCTAGCTAGAGCAAGAGTCAACTTAACACCGATGATTATACATAACATGGGAAAGGTAGGATAATCATGAGCAGAGGAAGTGGACGTCGAACCCCCCGACCCAAAGAGGAGGAGACAGACACAGACAGAGCTCATATACATAGAATACAGAGTACGAGTTTTCGTGCCGTTAAGCCTCGAGATGAAAATGGCAAGGGAGCGTACTGTAAAACTGCCACATGTTCATTCTGATGAGCAACTAGAGCGAACAAATCCCAAGTGACTAATCCACTCTGATATCACTTTATACGTCCAAAATAAATATTACCGAGACAAGAGAGACTATGACCGACCATAGAGCGTACAAAGGAAGGAACTATGCAAGAACCACGTTCTCGCACCATTTCAGCTATTAAATTCAGGAAATATTATTTTTTCCCAATGTCTCCTATTTTCTCAATCCTCCACCATTCAAACACGAACTAAAATCCATCCTTTTGCCCGTAGGCCCTTTTAATTGCATCTAAACAGCTTCCTTCCTACCTTCTTCCATTTCCCAAACGAACTTGAACGAGACACGCCTCGCTTCCTCAACTGCTCAGGGAAGAAGCATACATTTCCTAACTCGTTTTAAAAAATATGATATTCACATTTAATATTATCCATTTTCCAATTAAGCAGGTTAATTTGAATACCAGGAAGGTATTTTTGTCAATTAGGCTTATTTATTTGCGAAGTGTCTAAAGTATTCCTTTTTTAATATTTGATGTAGCTACTTATCCTACACACTGTCTCCGCTATGAACATAATATCATTAGTAGTAGTAGTAGTAGTAGTAGTAGTAGTAGTAGTAGTAGTAGTAGTAGTAGGTGGTAATTGAAATTCAGAATCTGACCAACACACCAGCCTAGTGTACATTTGAAAAATTGAAAATTTATTGTTTTCCACCGTTCTCGTCCCCGTCCCAACATGTATAATTACGATACAAAATTAGTACTGACTCCTGTTTTTTATCTTGTAATGGAGAGAACTCACGAATAAATGCGGGCATATGGGTAAGCTGGTTTGCACATGTACATTTATGTCCTTCACGCTTGTGGCCATACATCCAGACACAGACCCCTGCTTGTTCAGACATCAGCATATAATTACATCTTTTGAGCGCGTCAGTGTCTAAACATACCATATAAAATATCCTACACTTAATAAAACTCATAGTTTCGTCTTTATACCTACATAAACATACTATATAGTAGTAACGCTTTCCTTAGACGAATGAATGATGTTCTATGCCACATTTCAGCTCTAATAACACAATGTGCATACTCCAAACTTTAACTAACAAACGTAAAACAAGTGCACGCTATTAAGCCTCAATAGCTAGTGCTTGCCAAGTGTTAACAAGATATATATGAGCTTGTAGACTATCCACCAGACACCTCAAAATTCCTGTAGATAGAACATAATATATCTATCTACACCTACATACATTCACTTGCTATGCTATCAGCTATGTAGATGTATGCATAAGGCTGTAAGGCGAGTCAAGTGGGAGTGGAAAATTAAAACGGTTACTTAATTAAATTTTGGGTCGTATTCATGTAGGGTGGGCGACGGGGAATAGAGGAACAGAACCAAACAGAGCATTACTACTATCTTTAGAACAGTCATCATATCATTACTTTGCATTTATCAAAGCAGCTCTATAAATACAGCAACAATCCAGTAAATACTCATGACCTTCCAGCGTGCGACTTGAACTGCAATTACACACTCGTGCCGGTACAGATATATGCGCAATTTGAATTCCTCATACTTGGGCGGCTTTTATCAGGCGGCACGTATATTACACATATACATATACATAATAAGTTTCTTACAGTTATATACATAAGTCTAAGGCACTGCCCTAAATGAAATTTTCTCAGTAAATAACTATTAGCAATTTCTGCAACGTAAGTTTTGCCTTGAGCGAAATAACGAAAGATGCACTCTAGACCATTCTTGATTTTACAGATATAGCACACTTAACTCAATTAACTTGAATGACATACGTGTGTCATGTGTGAGTGGTTGGCCTTTGGTGGCGGTCCTCACTCCGTTCTATCATCATCAGAGTAATAAACTCATTTCAAAAATTACACAACCTACGGAAGGATGTTGAAAATATTCTTTTGATTTCTTTTTTGCTACTCAAAAATTAGGCTGAAGCAACAGAGGATAACCGGGGAAGAATAGAAGTGTAGAGAGTCATAATTACAAACCCAAACCATGGAGAATGTCTACACGTCTACATAGATGTCTACGGGCTGAGTGCCAGCCCCACAACTCATTTCATGACTGACACTATCTTAAGACATATTAGACAGACGGCCAAAGACATGCTGCTGAAATGGAAGAAAATCAAAGCTGCGTAGAGATTATTCCACAATTCACTCTCTGTAAGAAACGAAATGAAGAATTGCAACTGGAGACTGTTTAAATATTCAATCCAGAGACAAAAAATTTGCATACTCGTTGACATGACTCTCAAGTTCGAAGAAAGTTGTGTAAAGGGAAGGAAATCAAGTTGGTTTAGGAAATTGCTTAAGACTAGACATCCGAAGAAAACCACCGCACAGAAGGACGGAGAGAGAGAGAGAGAGACATAGTGGGGAGGAACTCATGCACATCTAATTAGTTAGCTTAGCTTGGATTGGAAGACGGGAGAGAAGACATGGTGCCAAAAATAATAAAAACACAGTCGTCTGCTTAAATAGACGGTGGTGGTGATGGTGGTGGTGGTGAATGACGAGAAATTTTTTCATGATTAGGTGCTACCTCAATTCCCCTACTTCCCCACAATCACTATGTAATATTTTTGTGAACAACAAAATACTCTCAATAAAATTATCAAAGAAGGTATATTCCAACTACTAATTATCCACATGCTTATCCAAAATTTTGACTTTCTCTTTACACAGTAAAATCAAGAAGAAATATTATATACCACCGCTTTCATTTCCTCTAAAATTCACGCTCAAATCCCTCCTCGCGTGGAATGGAGCGCTTTCCAAGAGTATATACTTCAAAGCACATTTATGTCATCATCCCTCACATCCAGACCCAAGACATATTCAGCCAAAATTCCCTCCAGCATCCAGTGTACAGAAATAGAATGAGAAACTTCTCGACAAATTCAGCTCTTGCTGCAGCTATCCAGAGTCAGTCCAAAAACCTCCACATACATGCAGCACACTCGACTTAAAACCAACACTACTTCCCTCACTGACTATACATCCCCAGCCCCAACAACTTCTCTCACTGATCAAAAGCGTGCCTCTTTCAACTCAATAAAAGTTTCCAACTGTAACAATATAAGAAGAAAAAAAGCAAGTGGGACCTATAATTGTACTCCTAGCCTGTAGTTCTCTTCAACCAAAACATTGGTCCAGGAACTCCGTAGCTTTTCACCAAAAAGTTTTAAGCTACATGTATAGTATATGCATGGATGGATCTAGCTCGCGTGGAAAGTTTACCAGGTAGAGAGAATAGCAATGTGGTTAGGCATGTATGTACATAGGAGTAAATAGGAGCAAAACTCAATTCAGTCACTTCCCACCACAAACTATCTACACAACATGATGTACCTTTGTACCACACGAGTCATACAAACAGAGGCAGAGGCCCATATAACTACATGTACATAGCCAATCAAATGGGTAATTACACTGCGGGACTTTGATGATACAATGGTTACAATTTAGACAGAAGAAAAGGTAGTTACCTATACATACATGTGAAAAAATATTTCAAAATAAAAAAAAAAGTAAACATTTAGACGAACATATAATTCATGAACTTGAAAGAGAATGATTAAAAAAAGGATAGGTATACTGCTGCGCAAGACATGTGCATCCTATTGGAAGTAGTATCATCATCTAACCACTCACGAGAGAAAACCATGGATATAATAATAATAATGGTGCTCGTGTTGAATCTACGATTAGGTTTACTTTTATGATTATGCATAATTCATGCACACACAAGATTGTTACTTTAGATTGGTAATGTATTTTATCTCCTTCCCCATAACCATATATAGCAGTGGGGAAAGTATTCATAGAGAACAGTTTGGAAGCCTAGTGTGGTCCTCGTCTCGTCCCCTCACTCTCACTACTCTCTGGAATGGATGCAATCGAAAAATTTGCCAAGAGAATTTTGACGGTATCAATTTTATGTCAAAATCAATAGTGTACACTGGATGAAAATGTTGAGAACAGATGCAGTCTGTGCACTCCTCATATGTAACTACGTTGGTTGTAGAAGCTCCTCTCTCACTTCTATCTATCTACTCCATACATCTCTGTAGTTCTTTGTGTCCTGAGGTGAATACTAAAACGCCTCGACTGATGGAGAGAAAACTAACCAGAGAAACCTGTCTACAGCATGGATACAAACAGGACGCGAGGAAAGTCTGTAACTCTAGAACTCGCTCTCTCTCTATCTCTCTCTCTCTTCAGCCGAGAATAGAGCAAGTATGAAACTCAACAGGAGTATGTACGAGACATGCGGGATGAGCGAGTATGGAGAAGGAACTCAAGAGTTCTGTCTAAAATAGAATATCGTGTGTTCTATTTCAAATTAAAGCAGTGAAGAGAAACAGAAAAGAAAGCGCGAGGGAGAAAGGAAGGGAGGGAGGGAGGAGGGAGAAAGGACCCAGTGGAGGTGGATCAAGAATCAGAGTTGAAGAGAAATAAATAGCAAGGGTAAAAATTACTCTGAGCAGAAGAAGGAGTTCCTCAGCTGCAGAAAGTTGTAATTTAAACCTCAAATTAATCAACGCGTCATGCCGAGCTGTTGTTAACACCACCACAACTACATCTATAAGGAAGGACGGTGTGCGAGTCCACACGAACTTGGAAAGAGTGAACAAATGAAATGAATGAACTTTAGATACTGTAGTTCCACCATCTAGAATCCAGCTTTCACCGTCTACACACACACACACAAACACACACAACTCCACTGCATATGGCTGCAGATAAAAAAAAGTTCAGATCATTTTTCGTCCACCACCCCAGTTACAACCGTATAACATTCCCCTCTCACACACACTCACACCTTGTATTACTCTCCCCTTCAACCCATACGATTAAGAATGCAATGCATTTTCATAGATTTTGATCACACGACATCACACAACGTATACGCAATATGTCCACCTCATAAAATCTACCTCACAGATTTTTCCACGTCCACGAGTAGAATAGTGGAAGACGAGGAAATGTCTTGATGGTCTCTCTGCTCAAGCTCCACACATACATCATTCCCCTTTGTTAGAATGACTGAGGAGAAAGAGTCCTAAGAACAAGAAAAACAAGCTACCACTCATTTAAACTCAACTTCTCTGTTTTGTGCGAAATTTGACATCTGTAAGAATAAGAAGTTCATTGCATGACGAATATAGACGAACAATACGCACACCCATGTCTAAACACACCAACTCAGCTCATTTCCTCTCTGCCTCCTGACTGACTCAACCCTTCAAGCACTCAGAGATTCACATTACAAACACAACTCTGAACCTATCTGTATCTGTCTGTATGTTTAGCTTATACCTTACCTTCGTCTAGTCTGAACGTATTACATTTGGAATTGATGTGCACTTTGGGATCCCCAAAGCATCTCCCGTAGAGCACCCTTTACTTCCGTAACTGACCGACCAATAACAAACTTTCACATGCCCCACATGAAAAATAACATATTGTATCTGGACGGCTTGAACTGTCGTAACTCGGAGAAAGTCAATCTGCATTACAGCGTCACACGGAACAACTACAGAGGAGTGAAAGCTACTATTTGACAAAACATATATTAGACGTATTGTTATCAATTGAAAAGTGGGAGCTGAACTGGAGAACAGGAAGAACTACACTAACAACCAGAACATGCATTATGCTTCTATACTAAAAAAACATCTTTCTCTGCGCCCTAACGCCTGCTGTACATACTTAATATAGGGCTGTAAATACAAAAAGCAAACTGGAAGGCGGAACTGGTAGTGTTTCAATCATGAAATTCACCTTATTTGTAGATCTGCTCTTTTGGTCTCTTTTGATTATTCAACTCCTGCTGTTAGGATTATAGTTGTTTAGACTTCAAGTCGATAGCCATATACGCGCGCGGCTTTTCCTACACACAAGCATATCAAAGCATGGGAGGCCTGAGTGTTAAGGAAACTAATACCCTATCCTTATTCCTCTCATGACAGCTAAGAGTAAGAAGGCAAGAACTGGAATTGGCAACTCTCGTGAACGATCAAAACTTGAGTTGTGTGTGTAGCTCCCTCAAAGGCTTAACTATAAAATTGAAAGACAGACGAATCATTTCCACTTACATATTTTGGTGGGATTTTGTGAGGATCCACACCATGCGATCCATTACCAAGTAGGCTCCCAATGTTATTATTGTTGATAATTTCATTGTTTAATGTATTTATATTACCCCCAACAGGGGATATATTTTTCACTGGAGTTAAAATGTAGTGTGGTTGTTGCTGTTGAGAGTTATGGTATGACAAATGATGTAGAGGACTATGATTCGCATTAATATTGTTGAAATGGCTGATAGTTGGAAATTGATAAGGATGTCCCAAGTGACCACTATTTCCATTAGGTCTATTGGCTAGTCTATTTGCTATTGCGGCGTAGCGAAGCTGATGATTGGGATAATGTTGCCCTGTCAGTTGTCCCGGTGAGATGGAATTGGTTTGTAAGTTTCGAGCGAGCAAAACTAAATTGTCAAAGTTTGGCGTGCTGGACTTGCACGCTCCGCTGATAATAACATTATTGATGTTATTCGGATTATTATTGTTCACGTTCCCTACAAGATGAGCCGGACTACCCGGAATGGGACTGAGGCTAGGGTGATGATTCTCCAAAAGTGAGCTAACACTCGGCATAATTTCCCGTAAATGATCGTCACTACATGTACTAATAATAATTGAACTCTGCACAAAATCCAACAGTTCTGTGTACCACAATTGACACTGTTGTCCGTCTCGACAGAGGTACAACTTTAAGGATACTCACATGCATTCCGAATAACAAAATATTTTGGATATGTCTCGTGCTGGACGTAGATATGCTCAGAGCGGAGATAAGCTTCGAATAAATATGTACCACGTGAGAGAAAACTTGACGAGTCGACAAGTGACACTTGAGAACAGAGCGAAGTTTGGCGTCCGACTGAAGCTTTGAGGATGAGTGAGATGAAAGCATAAAAGGATACTGAGAAGGAATGGATTGGGGCATGGAATTTTCTCCAATTTCCTACCGGTGAAAGTGCGAACGTATGAGGGAAGAGAGAAAGAGAAAGAGAGACTGAAAGCTAACGGGGGAACGGACTCAAGAAGACTAGTGCACAATGTTTTTCTTCCACCGACACACGTACGTACGAATGAATGTCTAGTTATGTCTCCCTATCCTTCAACTATACATTCTTCATTCAAAGGTAGGTATAAGAATACATAATACATATATCCTACATTTTACCCTTTTACAATTCTTTTCCTTTCTTTATTCCCATGATCCATACATATATGTATAAAAAGACCTCTTAGATTACCCTAACTATGAAACAGATCTAAGCCATTAGCCCTTTCACATTACCTGATTTATTAGCTAGATGTAATATCCACTTCCAAACTCTACATCACTATTTCTAGGGGATATCCTCCTTTCTACAGCCAGGCTAAATCCACTAATACAACTTCAGCAGTTCAGCTATAAAACATACGTAAGTAGCTTCCAAGTAGTAAAATTCCACGTGGAACCTTATTACCCACTATACTACCAAGTACACAGTAGCGTAACTTTGACTCCTATCCTACACAGCACTACACGCTCGCTGCTGCTGGGAACTTCTCGTAGTACCCAAGGTGCGGTAGTGAGTGTAAGCCATCAACAATGACACTCTAAGAAAAGGTGCCACGTAGGTAGGTAGGCAGTACATACAAACAGACAGATGCATTCTCGGAGTACGTCAAAATATGCACATATTCTCTCCTGGTGCCACGGTGTGAATAAGAAGTTACGTTCTCGATACATAATATGCATCGCAAGACGTAGATACTATTTAATTTAAAAAGAAAATATGCTCAGAAGAGTGTGCACTGCGTCGTTTGCCTATTGTAATTGTGCAACAGTGATTTAATAACAAAGCTGCTATGTATTACATATAAGATGTATAAAATGTATAGAAAAGCACTAGCCCAAACATGCATTTTTTCTTACTATTGAAATTCCACCATTTTATTTTTATTTGCTCCGCTTGAAACTGGACCAATACCAATAAACCTAAAAATATTTGAGCGAGATCCAATTAGAAAGTTTTTACTATTTAGCTTAATTGCCACCACGAAATAAAAATTTACCTATTTACTGGTTAGAACTAGAATGAATGAAACCAAGACTTTTATGTCTTACAACGTTACATTTTTTGACAGAAATGATATTATACACGCAGACCGCCTGAAATGACGTGATATTTCTTATTCAGTTTCTTTGACCACGTAATAAATACGACGCATTTATACTTACTATGTAAAATACCACCATTCTGACTAGTGAGTATTCTACATCCGTTTCGACGTGTTTAAATATCAAAATAGAAATATGAAACACAAGGCAAGGCATAAGTTCAAACACTGTATGCCTTAAGTCAACTTAAGTGACATTTACTTTCACTTTCATTTAAAAAACTTGGATATATGCACAAACACTCATGTCACACGCAGATTCAAAAATTGTTTTCTAGTACAGAAAATTGTAAAATTAACTTTTCCGTCGTCTTCTCTCCTTTGAAATGAAAATAGGACTGCAAAACTTTCTCTATGTTAAAGATCAAAAAGTCGATGAAAGGCCTTTTGGAGAGAAAAAAGTACACTTTCGTTTTTGCTGGCGAATACGGAAGGGAATTCTCAATCACTTTATGCAAGTTTCGCAAGGGTAAATACATAAGAAACTTCAAGTCACAAGCCACACAGATGTCAAAACAGGGAAGAAATTACACTTTCTGAACTGAGTCCAAATCCCTACGTTCTGTCCTCTTTTGTAAATCCGAATTAATGGTTGCACATATTGGTGTACCTACCTACCTACCTACATATTTTATAATAAATAATATTTAAAACTATTTGAAGATGAACTAAGAATATCCATAGTGTATAAATATGTATGCATTTGTAGCGTTGAGGACCATCTCAACTCATTTCATAGGAACTTGAATGCAGCAGTGCATAATTACGTGCATGTATACGGCGTATGTATGTAGTATTATTTGACATGCGAGAGCCTAAGCAGGGGATAAAGATCTGAAGAGAGGGATGAGTGGGACTAAGTAGAAATATATTGCGTAGCATGAGATACTCTGAGAGATCCTTCCAAACATATTCGCCATTCGCATTACACTTGTCCTTTTCATGGTTAATAAGTCCAACCTTTGGAGGGCAGGGGAAAAAAACAAGTCCATATAGTGGATTTACTCGAGTATTCATGGCTGGGAAGAGAGACGTGTGCGCATAAACATCGGGATGAGCATCAACATCAAACCTTTATGAAGGCTATGAAGAGTTATTTGTCAAACAATGATAAAAATGTATGTGTAGGTCTCTTCATACTTGATATGGGAGCGTTTATGTTCATACTGATGCGGGGAGGGAGAATGGAGTCACTAAAAAAATGTTAAAATGTTACATGCAATCGTGATACACATGGAAATCTGGAAGACACGATACTGAGGACATGAAATCCTGTCTTGTCATTCCCTATAAATATGAATGTGCGAGAGGTTCTTCCGAAGGAGATCATGCTAAATTATTAATGGTGTCCTGACTTCTCTATTTTCTATGATCGATGATGCTTTGTAAGATGCAATTCAAAAAATGAAAAGGAGGGAAGGAGACGACGATGCAGGCACGTATGTATATGCGTCCACCATTCAGAGTAAAAAAACCCGAGGGATTCTCAATTTCACTTTCTGACTCTCACATGAACGCTGATCCATGTGAAGGTATGAAAGAAGCTTTAAATTTAATACACTACCAACTACTACTACTGCAAGTTCACCAAGCAACAGATTCCATCTTCATTTTATGTTGTGCCGTACAGAGAGCTTCCTTTTAACTACACACAACCACCGAAGAGAACACATGGAATCACTTCAAAACCGTATGTGCATCCATTCATGTGGGAATGATCTATGTACTCCTGATTATGTACCGCCACAGATTGAAATGCATGGAAAGGAAAATATACTCCTATGGACTGTCAAGTAGACAAGCGTAAAATTTTCTCTCGGCAGCATCCTGAATCACCATCACCCAAATGTAAGCCTACAGTATACGTCAAGGCAAGTAAATTACATTTTACCATTCATTCTCAATCGATCCAACTTTCCCCACTGAGCCATCTGTGCTTTCACCAGTTAGACAAGTTTACTCTCATACCTTTCCTACACATACCAGCTTCTCCAGCGCTCTCTCTACTCTATCGCTTTCCTCATCTTCCCATCCTCCTTTCCCTTCTCTGCCGGCAGGTTCCTCAGATTCCATGTTCAACCCATCCAGCTAGCCAACCAAACAACCGTCTCATAACTTTAATAAACAAACCAAACTCAAATGCATACACATAGATTTCTCCTTGTTACTTAACTAATAAGCTTCTCATATACGCATCATCATGCTCCCATTACCTAGATAGACATCCCATAGTCGTATTCTAAATTACTCCATTCAATCTTTTCAACAACCCTGGCCTTTCTCATATAACTTTTGATGATCAACTCCACTTTAAGTTTTTAAGTCAATGGCTCCATTTAGCTTCTTCTAGCTTCTTTCAGTTTCACAACTTTTCCATGCAGCTTTACAAGAAACTCCGGGACCTTGTTGTTCAGCTCGGACTAGTTACATATATAATATGTACCATGTATATACATCAATACTAAGAAACAATCCGTTTCAAATGCACCAAGCGGTGTACCACTTGCTCCTTTGAGTAGGTAGACAATGATTTTCAGATAATAAGGTACAAGCTGAAAGAAGCATCATTGATATGTTTTTGTCGGTTCACAGATCAGTCGTCGGATGTACGGTCGTCGGCGGTGTATGTCGTCGGTTTCTTTTTCGTCGGAACGATATTCGTCGGGTGCTTTTTAGTCAAATTATGTACTTTGGCCGGAATCGTTGATTCCATATCCCTCAAAGTGGAAACATGGAATACGCTATTTATTAGGATACCATGTAAACTAGTATTATAAGCTACAGTAGCAAATAGTATAGTATATAATCTTCAGAACCCAAGGCTGGTCAAATGAAACAGAAATTCCAACCCATCCGAAACTGTTAGATCAACATAACCTAAGGGGAATATCACCCTGAAGAAGAAAAATGGTCAAACTAAAAAACAACCAGCCCTACAGTCAACGGTGACGACTTCACGTCAATCTCATCCGATAGTTACTTCAGCAATGTCTAGAAAAATAAGATCCGCTCGGCAGCGCCAAAGTACTCACGATATTACTACTCAGGAATATTAGAAGTTAAAATATTGTAGCTATCAATTAATGGTATTGTAAATATGTTAAAATTCTAATTTAAATTTGACAAGAAACTAATTGCTTAGTTTTGGGAAATAGGAAATCACCTCCTCCTGGAGTTCTCTGGGTAATGCTAACAATTCCGGCCTATGTACATACTTTTCGTGAAAAGTACCCGACAAATACCATTCCGACGAAAAAGCCCCGAAGACATATACACCCCGACGAACGTATACCCGACGACTGTTCAGGATGCCGTTTTGACGGTATTTCCGTCTGCCCTTACTATCGTAATCTTACCGTACAAATATTCTGTTCGAAACATTGTTTAATGATTTTTCGTGTATCCGCTCTCTCGTGTGGCTTGTAAGCGAAATGAGACTACTGAGACTGGTCACCTTCCTTATATTAATTAAGATTAGATTTCGTATGCTCATATAAGTTTTGATCAAACTTGCTTCCGGTATTTCGCGCGCTCGAAGTATCCGAATCCCAAGCATTAAATTACAGTGGGCTATTTAGCTGTATGATTAGCATAATAGCGCAATACATCAAGTAACTTACTATATGGCTTTTGTATGTTTTAACGCGAGGTCTAATCTAACAATGCACGTCACACCATACGATGCAATGAAACCTACAAAATCCCGAGGGTCCAAGGGGGCCATCCGAGGGCCATGGGATATGTCCCAAAGGCCTCTAGATTTTTAAAAGTAAAAAGTAAATCCCGAGGGTGGGACGATTAAATGCACAAGATACACATTCAGGATACTGTATTTCCTGTAAAAGTGGACCCCGTCTACTATACAAATTATGACCTCTCAGACCTAATACCACTACTACAGACCTGTCTACTTTTACAGGCCCGTCTAATAACTTTGATTTCAAGTCGTAGGGTTTTAAAAGTACCTAACTAGGTAGGTAATACAGTACACATGCAAACAAATTCAAGCTTTATCAGGAATCAAACACAATAATAATCTATTTTTCTTCCTTCTCGTAATCGCAACAATAATTAACTACTCTTTTAATCCGAATTGCACTCAGCATGAAAGCAACATTTATATTTTTCCCAGGACATAATAATTATCCTACTAACGCCCCTGCTCAAGTTATTTGAAGATAAATAGACATGAATAATTCCAATTTCTATCGACTACTTCTGAAGATTCAAAGTACTGTAAATGAAGGAAGCGTAAATTTATACATTTAACATAATAGAAATATTTAACATTTGAATTTACAACTACCGTTTCAGACTGGACTTTATTTTAGTTACCTACTTGACAAATGTTATAATTTCGAGAATGTACGTGAAGGGAGGAATTTAATTTTTGAGTAATTATATAACCCGTGTATACTCACAGTCCCAGGAGTAGCCTCGTCTACAATCATAGACCCGTCTACCATTACAGACCCGCCTGTTATTCAAATTTTGACCTCCCAGACCCGTCCACTATTACAGGTCAGTCAACTATTACAGGGCCGTCTATTATTGCAGGAAATACAGTAGTTGCCCTTTTCAAATGTATTTAAAAGTTGTGAACATGGAAATTAGCATGAAATCAACACAAAAAGCTGAGGTGACCAGCCTAGAATTTAGAAAAAACTTAACTATGACATGAATTGTATGAAAGTGTAGAAATAATCATTTTACCTGCGGTAGGCTTGCAGATAATTGTCTGGACAACGAATCTCGTTCCTTTTGACATTCGGTGAGCTTGACCTCGGAGTCGGAAAGACGTTCTTGAGTTTCTCGCAAGCTATCCATGAGCTTGTCACGCTCATCCAGCATTGACACCATGAGCTGCTCAAAATTAGCATCTTCACCCCCATACTGAGAATTTCTTTGGGTGATCCCGTCTTCCGAGATGGTCGGCATCACGTCGCACATCATATTCCACATTGTTGTCGCAGCACCTCAAACCATCACTTAAGTTTCTCTAATCATTACTCCGGTTTTCGGCTTCGCGCTCCCGTCCGGGTTCGGAGCTTGTAAAATCATTATCACAAAGTTATAATAATCACATGAGACGAATTTTTCACAAATTAAAATGAACACAGGAATACAATAAAATACTTTCAAAACAAGGCAGCCTGACAGTTTGTGGTGGGAAATAACTGTCAAGCTACCTTCAAAAAATCTATACAACCGCTCTTTCAAAACACTGAACTGGTTTATTTTTTGGCACTCCCTCGCAAAAATTAAAATCCTTACATTGTTTTTTAAAAACTTCTAACACATGAACACAAGACAATATTTCTTCCGGTTGAATTACTAATTATATTTTTAAAAGGCGATTACCTTGAAAAGTGTAAAGGATTTGGTTTCAATAGACAAGGATTTGGGAGGCAGTAGGGTCACTGCTTAGCACATGGGAGCGTCCATAATAACCGAAAAAACCCGGAGACGTACAGTTCTTCCCAAATCCTACACTCACGTCAGTTTACTACTGTGAACCTGGACCTGAACATAGCTGAATCTACAGCTGTGACGACACAATCCACACTGACAGAGTCATCTCATTGGACCTATTGAAGTTCATATCTTCGCACTTCGGACACGAACATTCTTGGCGTATGCAATGTGCAGCAGCTCACTTTTGAAAGCTCTACAAGTATTTTATGATTAGGGGAAGGCCATAAATGATGTCAAGGATATCAGGCCCTTTTTGGGTCGACCACCCTAGCAGTAGGATGGCAAACTTTTTTAACATTGCCGTAAATGGGAAGGGTTTCAGGACCGACCCGCTAAATCGATGACATCACTTTGGGCTCGCCCCTTATAAAAATTTTAGCGCGAACAACTGTAATTATTTGTCATAGTTTAAAATTGCCAAACCTTCGTATTCGAAATATAAACTTCGATTTGACATACATTATCGCCTCTTTCAAATTCGGATTTTCAAAATATTAAAGTAGTAGTCTAAATCCAGTTAAAAATAGTTAAAAAAATGTGTAGGTCCCAAGCTTTTATTTATTTACATTAAGTATAAGTAGCCCGGGCTGTGCATCACAAAAAAATCAAAACATGTAAATATTCCTAAATGTGAACACTGGCAACTTCTTTTGTGTGAACGAAATAGGTTATTGCCAAAATAACTTATCGCAATTATTTGTTTCTCCATGTCACATGTTATTGTTAGTTAGTTAGTTGAACTTTATTAAGGTGTATTTAAACCGATTTGGCGCAAAGCCATTCTTCCATCGGTAACACAACAATCATTATCAACATTACAATAAGTCATTGAGTATATTAATATTGTCAAACGTTACTATGTCTTAAGTTTAGGGCTGCCAGGTCTGAGACGAGCAATTCCGGGGCACAATTTTTCAATTTTACCAGGAACTGGTTAGCAGTACTGAGTACTGAGCACTAATTTAATGCGTATTTTATGGTGCACACAGTTTCGTAGGTTCAAAAATGTCTCTTCAATTACAATTACTGCGCATTAAATTCAACATTCAAAATATTAGGGATTTTACCACGTACCTATTGTTTTCAATAGATACCACTATTATTCCGCCTCTAATAGTGACACCTGTTAAAAGTTGCAGTTGTGAAAAAAACAGTTACCGAGTAATATAAATCGATCTACCGATACCGCAATTAACTTGTGTAATCAGATCTGGTAACTTTGTACAACCGGTTCTGCTATTAAGCAGCAAAAAAGGACATTGCAGCCTCTATTATTGGAACGATATACTCCAATTACAGCCTCTATTATTGGAACGATATACTCCCATTACAGCGAGCGGACATGTTGTATGGGCTGTGACCAAATCGACTTAATGAATAAGTTACTATTATACAACTGTATTAATATTTACCGATCATTCTGTTGAATTTACCCAAATCTGGTAAAATATGTTAATTTTCAACCCTATTTTTTAGATAGTAACCGTAACTGAAGCAACCTCACCAATTTTCGGACTGGCCGCATTTTCAAACTGTATGGATAAAGGTGGCAAAATCAACAGTGAATTCTGTTACAAATATTTTAGTGAAGCCGGATTGGAAAAATTTCTTAGCGTGCAATACGATTGCAATGTTTAGAAAGTAAAAAATTAATATGCTTGGGGTGTATTGTTTCACAATGAAATAGTTACGAAAAAACTAAGTACGTTCTTTAAATACTCGTCATTTCCTGGCACTAAAATGTTATTTTTCTTGGCTTTTTCATTCTATAACTTGAGACGAGACAAACAACGGCAATATACTATAGAGTAACTAGAATCATGGGAATCTTAAGCAGGTTTAGGTTCCGAAGTATTGGGTAAATTAAGTTCTGAAGAACAAACAATTACGCTTTAAAACGTCGAGTTTTAAATATAAACTCATAGAGCGCGTGCATTCTCAATTAATATTTCTGTCTGTGCTCTCTGTAGGCAAATTTTTGTGGGTACGTAACAATTAATCGTTCATTTTAGTAGCAAAATCTACACCACTTAAGTATGCACAATTTCGGAGCATTTGGCGTCCCAGTTCGGATCAATCCGGTACACCTGGCAACTCTATTTAAATCAAGCTCCTTATTTCAGTTTATTATAAAGGAAAGGCGACAACAAAATAGGAAAAATTCATTTAGTCAAATGGACATGGAATTAATAACACCACATTGTTTCAAAATACCGACATAATTAAAAATATAGACATGCCTTACTTAATTTTCCCTTAAAAGAACAGGAAAGACGGTTGAACATACACGCTTAGAAACGATCTTAATTACAGTCTTGTAAGATTTAAGTGTCAACTTTGACAGATATATTGGAGGCTGGGGAAGGGAAATCAGTTAGCTTCCTTTCATGTAACAGCACTATGTGGAAAAAAAACCCTTAACTGGATTTTCTGTAGCTAACATATTTGCTATTTAAAGAAAGTCGGTTACAATGTACAGTAAATTTGTTAAAGCATTTATGCCACTGTGTTGTGTATGCTAATAATGATCCATTTCAACCATTATTAAATATGTTGTTTCAGTACACTGCTAAAGAGGAAATCACGTATGTACCGAGGTTACGAGCTTGAATCCGACTATTTTTTATTATTTTTGAATAAAAAAATTCGTTCAAAAGGATTAACATTGTACTGTCGATGTCAGAACAACAGCAAAGTGGGTTACAAATTAAAAACCAAAAATTCGCCCGCATTTTTCTAAAAACACTGTTGACTGTAGGTAACAGTAACATAAAATCATACGTTCACATTTAGGAATTAAAACGTTCATACAACAATTTTATTTATTTTTTTGACATCATTGCCGAGAATTAAAAAAATATTATTTCTTCAATTGTAACTGTTTCAAATGTACCGAAGTACAGAATTGTCTGACAATTCAGCAAAATATATTTATCTCAGCCAAGATCGTTCTAAATTCCAATTTATTTTTCAAAGCTTTACTGTAACAAAACCGCTCACACTTAATCACTTTTAGATGAAGCTTGTTAGGGACTCCCGGGAGCTATTAGAAGCTTTACAGTACATAAGTATTATCCATCATTACTAATTACATCCCAATTTTGCTTTTGGAAATATGATATGATGTATGTAAATTGCTTACTAATGCTTTATAATTCTTTGGTTTAGATCTCAACTGAATTCTACTGCCCGTTTGAATCGGCTCATAACAAGGTGTACGAAAAATGGCAAAACATTATTTCTAGAATCCAATCATTAGGTTCACTCGTCTTTACGATCCAAAAGTTTTGCTTCGGCTAGGATTCTCAAAGCTTCTATGAATGATAGTTAGTATTCATTTGAATTGTAATGATACTAATTTTATGCAAATTTTAAATACTAGTATTTGATGTGTTATATTTAATTTTTGAAATCTGTCTACGTATATAAAAGTTGCTGCCGCTTTTAAGTAAATTGTTGCCATTTTTTTTAAGTCTATAAGTGTTGAGGTGAAGGAACGCTGCGCTGCCAAGTAATTTATTTAGTTTCTTGCTACAAATAACTTTTGTATGTAGTGTCTAATTATTTATTTAATTAGCACGTCAATAATGAAACAAAGTTCATACGCGTACAAATTCAACTCTTTATAATAAATTACAAGTCTATTATATTCTCTTTCTCTGGATTTTTGCCTTAGTTTGAGATTTTATTGATCGTGCAATTTGTGAATCAACGTGTGCAAGCTTACCCGCACCCTCAGTGTTGAATCATATTAGAGTAGCAACAAGTAATTGTAACATTTTATTAATTATTGTTCGTTTAATAATAAAATAGGACATTTTAAGCGAAACTAAATTTCGTATTTGTTTTATTTTATACCTAGTTCTATTATTGGGCGACTAATGTACGGTCGTGTTCATCATTATTTTCATTCCGAAAAAAACACCCCATTTAAAGGAGCTTGGTGATAATTTTAAGTCCACCGAATAGTATTGGCCGGTTGGGTCCAATGTGCAACTCTGGTATCATAAATTGTTTACATTATAATGATGGCTAATTGGTTTCGAAATTACCTTTATCTATTAGTTCTAAATGTTTTGTTATTATTCCATAAATATAATCTGAAAGGTATTTTTTGTTACCTAATATAATTATTATAAGCACAATTATCTTGGCATTTCATGCATAATACTCGAAATTTTGTACACAACCTAGATACAGAGAATGCTATTATACATTCTGGTGTACATAACAGGGCAACTGTGCATCACCGATCACTAAATATTTTGTTACGTTCATTTTTTATCCGTGTAGGTATGCAAATCCCTGCAAATGGCTATAATCTACATGTATAAAATGCATTCATAAGAATATGTACTATGTATGCACCGTACCTATGTTTATAATGTTGTTTATAAAGAAGATGAAAGGCTGCTTGTTATAAACAATTCAAACGGCAGCCGTGGAAATTAATCATCAAATTCTTTTGGCCTGCGGTGAAAAGTGTAATATTGTCTATTTATTCAGCCTTTGTATTTGTTGTTGATCCACCTATTTATTATGTTAGTACTTTTGGTACCTAGGTTAGTACATTTGACTATGTACTTATATGCTCACAGTGAATATCGTCCACAGAAATTTCCGAATTTGCACATCCGTCAGTTGGTTGGAAATTCGATAATGAGTTAGAGAGCTGTGAGCCACAACCACAGGCTGTCAGAAATGTGAGACTGGTTGGAGAGAGGGGTTGAGGAGAAAGTTGAGGATTCTGTAAAAGGACATTTTCTCCCCATACGGCCACGGACAGTTTCTCCCCAACTCGTATAGCGTAGAATATTTTCCTCTCAGATTCAAACATAAAACTCCAATATGTATATACATATTCCTTTTTATATATGTTGTGCATGTTCCTTGGCACGTATTCTTAGAAGTTCTCAGGAAAAATGCCAAATTTATGAAATAAAGTATAATCACAAGTTCAGTAGCATTGAGTTTTTAAATAACTACTTTCCACGTTCTACAATATAGCAGAATGCTTTAATTTGTTTACGGCGTTTACGCTATATATGATATTTGGATGACATTATAGGATACATATTTAAGAACTTTTTATTGTTAAGTACCTACTTAAAGAAACGCACATTATGTAATCATATATTAAATGCGTATACATGTAAAGATATTAAGTATGCAATGCAGTTAAGACTGTTTTTAAGATTTACACTATTTACCTACTTCAATTACTCAAACTATTTGTTTTTAATGTAATTCACTTCGCTATGGACTTAACTGAATGTAATTTATTCATTAAGACTTATGACAATATTGCTTGCATCGAGTTTGTCAAAATATACTAGTATTACTCATGCAGTTTGTCCTATTTGGATATACCTCTTGCTTGCAAATACTTAATGCCGTCAAAGTCGAGTTTTTCTCATGGTACTACAAAATCGTCAGTGTCCCACCAAGTGTACTCAAATCATTCTTTTTCGTCGTGTTACCAAATTTACTTGCAGTGCTTCTTTGTATGCACCTCAAACCTTCAACAAAAGAAAATAGCGCTCTTCATTACAAACCTACATCTCTTGTTTTCCTTTTTTTTTCTACCTGGCCGTAAAACTATACACTGGAAAGAGTGTCGTCCTTCTACAACCGTAGCCAGAGTATTTTTGTAAAAATATAAAAGAGAAATTTCCGGGGTTTAAATTTCTGGGTGGGAAAATTTCCGTCAACCCATAGGATTCGTCTAATTTAACTAATTTTCGTTTTTCTTTGAATAGAATGGCTGGATGTATGACCTGATATAAATGCCATAATGTTTTTACTCATACAAATTTCTGTGATGACGAGAAGTTTATAGTAGCTTAACACTTCATTAATCATGCCGCATAAATTCTTGTATCATAATGTCCAGCGACTAAAAACGAAGTATATGACCCATTGTATGGACGTGGACTATGATTTCAGACACGGACCTCTTGTTCGTCGGAAATCCTCTTTTTATTACACTGGGTTGTACGTATGAGTTCATAGTTTGGAGAAAGGAGCATAGCATGAGGTAGTTTAGTTGGAAGATTATAGCCGAAATTGCCTATTTTGTGGGATACATGCATTGTTGTTGTAAATCATGAACATCCGTATCAGCCCAACAAGTCTTGGCTTCTGTACAGCTTTCGTCCTTTCATAATGTACATAAGGCGGAAAATATTAAGCACTAATAAATATACTACGGACGATCAATAATTTCAGTTAGCTTCACTACCAGACTATATAGACACTGTGTGTCGACATCACAGTGGGGCGGCTATATTGTCTTTCCTTTCGCTGCGTAATTTTCCTATTCTCTCATCTCATCCAGCTACTGCGAGCACACACAAATAGCTTCCTGATATTTTGTTGTCCATTGAAATAGTATTAGACACATTTATAGAAAATGTCACCTTTCCTGACATCTCCGACGAAAACCTATGAATTTTTGTGTGAAATTAGTTTTGTTAGCATTTGTTTAAATGGGAGTTGCTTTGAGCATTGTTCTATGATCAAATTACTAGAAAATATTTGAGCATATTGCTGATTTAATACCTCATTACAGTCTTAATGGGCTATTTTTCTACCCCGCAATAAACATCTAAACTTTACTACCTTTTTCAAATCTTTAAATTATTTCTCAAATACGCATACGATAATTTCCCAATAACTCATTTAGCACATGAACTTTACCAATGAAAACTTTTTTTTGTCACAATTTGCTACGATATGGATCGGTGCGTAGGTCCTTGATGATTTAATTAAAATACAAAAACCAAAGGATAAGCAACCTTGTTCATTTTATTAATTTTTGCTAGCTGAATTCTTTACAGCATACATTTTTCAAGGCAGGACTGCTTTGATAAATGTTGGCTTAAAGCCCCTCTCATTTCAAGGAAGTTATTTATGTAGGTAATTTATTTTTGTCACAACAGCCTTAGATCATTTTTTCATACAGCCACAGGTATCCAATAGTTTTCCCTATAGAGCAAAATTCGGAGGTCAAGAAGGGCTATCAGTTAATTTAGAGTGAGCAGGACTTATACAGCGTGTCCCACTAGAATAGGGAAACTACGTTTTTTGTGAACCACGTGTCTCCTGGGGGTCAGCTAAAGTTCCAATATACGCATCAGTTGGTTGTAATTTGAAAAAAATTATCTCGTCCGGATTACCCCGTATTGGGAGAGTAACTCACAAATGCGTGGTGCCCGTATTCTAGTGGGACATACTGTATGCTTTAGACTTTTGCAGACGTATAATGATTATAAATATAAAGAGTGCCTTGCGTTTAGAGAACGTGTTCATAATATGAAACGCGAGGGGGTGCTAGGCAGCTTTAGACCCCCTCCCCTCAAAAGAAGCTTTTTAACATTTTTGAGATATAGTGGCTTTTTTATTTTTTATTTTCTAATTTTCTAATTTTCTTTGGGAATGCAATGAGAACGTATTGAAAAGAATGGGAATATTCTTGTAGCATCATAAAATGCCCAAATAAAACAACTGAGCAAATAGCTGTTGAATTAATAAAACATCAACCGCGAAATGTTGTTCCTCAGGAGCAACACCTGTCGATGCTTCTGACCAGCAGAAAAAAAATGCAGAAAAATGCTGCCGGGCGCTAAAGAAAACAGCGAGACAGAGTCAGGTTCGCCTGATTGGCTTAATGCTCTTTATAATAATTATAATTCATTATAATATATGTACTAGAAGCTAAGTTGTTTATATGCTAGCTATTTATGAAATCATATCGGATTTATGGAAAAAAGAACATGCTTGAAAGTGAATTATTGCAGGTACTGAACCGGGTGACGGATGTTATTTGTTGGGCTACCGTATTTATCCCGTAGAACCCTACACAGGGTAGCTATGCCTATTCCTCCACAGTGGAAGTCCTCAAATCAAATCAGACAAATTAGATTATAGCGACTTCTCTAGGCTATTGGGCAATTTTTGGTCCCTTGGCTTGGGTAGACAACCTACACTTCAAATCCGTTAATATTAGAGGGGACAATACTTTAGGAGCTTTATTTTTTGTGACTAGCTTTTATTCAATGCGTCACATACAAAGGTATAGGGACTACAACCGAGACTAGCGACTAAACTATATCCCCTCTCCCGCGAGTTAGTCATGACGATAGGACTAGACTAGGAAACATTCAAATCTCTCTTTATAGTCCATACTAATTAAGTTAATTTAATTTTCACTGTTAAAACGACAAGGACAGGTGCACCTTGTGGGCAGCTATGTATAGGATACTAATAAAATAAATAATTTAATAAAATAATTTAATCAAATTAATAAATTAGTACATCATTTATGAGACCAGGGATTATTTCATCAATAAATCATTATTGAAGTTTTAAAAAAATTAAGGGGTCGCCCATAAATGACGTCATGGGTATTGCCAAGCAGCCTACTTGGATATTTATGGTATCGCATGCTAAAGATAGCCATTTACCCAACGGGTACTCTGATGACAGGAGGTTCATAGGGACTTAAAATTGGGATATTTTGATGACGTCATTTATGGGTGACCCTTAATGTACTTAGTTTTAATTTACTTCACCATTAACTAATCATTAAAATATCTCATTTGGCGTATTTCATGAAAAATGGAGATGATCAAAACCAATTTTTAATAAGAATGGAGATGATCATAATTCATTTTAGCTCCAAAGGGAGATGATCAAACTTCATTCTTCATCGACGATTTCTGGCATGAGTTGTACTGACACCACTGACGAGTATAATAGACACTGACAACTAGAGGTCCACACCCTCCGTATTGAACTGATACATATTTCATTAGGCTGGTCAAAACAAATTGCCATCCGGTGACGATGACGGGCCAGGGGAGTTGCGAGCCATATTTAAACTCCTAATAACTTAAAATCAACTTGTCTAGCAGAAATCAAGTGTTTTATCGTCACAAAATATAATTATAAATTCCTACAAAATTATCTACACGTAGCTACAGTATACCGTATTTCCTGTAATAGTAGACGAGGATGTAACAGTAGACGGGTCTTGGAGGTCAAAATTTGAATAGTATACGAGTCTGTGATTGCACACGGGATTGTAATTATAATTAATTATTTTAGTTTTTCTTGTCACCTAAATTCTCTAAATTATAAAATACTAGTAACGCGGCCCGTCCTGCGGACGGAATGTCACAGTTAATTATAACTTCATAAATAAAATTGACTTTTCTTCGACCCCTGACAAAACCTAGGTTAAATGCTTTTAACTAATTTTCTATCAGTATTGAATTTGTAGCAAAATTTCGGTAGTAAGTAAGTTGTTTAAAGCCGTAGTCGTCGTATTTAAGATTTCAATACTGAGGAAAATTATCCTACTATGTTGCTCTAACAAAATGTGAACATTTAGTATTTGACATCACTGGCATAATATGCCGTGTCATTATGTAAACATTTAATGAAGTCAAATTTAATTAGTTTATTTTAGTTATCTTGTTTACATTCAGTTTGAGATTTGGTTTCTTTAAAATTGAAAAGCTTAATTCGAGTTTTGGATTTCATTAACGGGAAATAGTCTTATTTAGACTTGGACTGTAAATTAATTTATAATTTATTATGATAAATATTGAATGATAAAAAATTTAAAACATAATTATAAGCATTAATATTTAGTCATGTCAAAGACATAACTACATTGAATTTTAACAATACTAAATGTTTATATCCAGTTGCGGTTGCGGGATTTTAATTTCTTAATACAAAACATTTTGAATTCTTTGATACAAAACATTTTGTTTACTTTTATATTGAAAATTTGGATTCATGTTTTGGATCTTATTAATAATAATTACTAATATTTAGATTAAAACTTTAATTTTTATTTTAACAAAACATTTATATTTAGTCCTGGCTAAGACATTACTATATTGTGCTTATTTAAAAGCTAAACCAATGGTTTTTACTTTAGACTTAGGTTCATTTTAAAAGTAAGGTTTTAAAACCTGGTTCATATAATGAAAGTAAATATTTGGTTTCGGATTTCATTTATTGAAAATATTTAGATTTACCTTCGAATTTAGATTTACTAGTAGAACATTTTCAGAAAAGATATTTTACTCGAATTTTAAAAGTTTTAAGATCCCTATTTTGTTTCAAATGTAGTTGTGGATTTTGATTTCATCATTAAAAATATTTTGATTCGTGATTTTGATTTCATCAAAAAGGAATATTCAGATTTAGATTCTCACTATGATTTCAATATTAGAAAAACATTTTATAATCAGTCATTGGTTTCAATGTGCCTTATAGGACGTTACTATATTGAGTCCTAATTAGATTCAGGTTTTGATAAGTTCGAAAGATACAAAAACAAATCAGCTTTAAATGAGGAAGGATATGTTTTCAAACGGCAAAAGCATTAAGTCAGCTACTAATAACATATCGCCGGTGAAGAGTCATTCTGTCGTAAGTCCAGTGCACGGCTAAAATCATTCTGTCGGAATTCCACACGATTCTTGAAGTCATTCTGTCGCAAGTCCATTTGTTCAATTGGAAGATGCTGTCCAGGTCGCTTCCACGTTGTCCAATGCATTAGGTGGGGGTGATATACTACTGACTGTATTGTACTAATGACATGACGTACACATAGGGGTCGTCCACAACAGACGTAGTAAAAATTCCATTTCAAGAACATTTTGCACTTTTCGAAAACACTTTTTTAAAAGCGTAAAATGTTCTATTTACATGTTTCTCGAAAGTGTAAAATGTTCTTTTTACATGTTTCTCAAAAGTGTAAAATTTTCTACTTACATGTTTCTCAAAAGTGTAAAATGTTCTACTTACATGTTTTTCAAAAGTGTAAAATATTCTATTTACATAATTTTTAAGTGTAAAATGTTCTATTTACATATTTTTCAAAAGTGTAAAATGTCCTACTTACATGCTTTTCAAAAGTGTAAAATGTTCTATTTACGTGTGCTTGAAAAGCGCAAAATTTTCTGAAAATGAAATTTTTATTAATTATTTTATGGACGACCCCTCAGATACCCCATTACTGCACAACAGTAAAAAATAACTTTGGTAACCTACTTTTAGGAAAATTTTGAGCATAGCTTTAAACTGAAGGCACTAATAGATGTTGTCACGCTATTTTATATGAATTTACATAGGGCGTTTTAAATATTTCAAAGCAGTTACCTCCCATCCGCAGAGCAGGCCGCTTTACCTATATATTGTAATGATAAACTTTTATAGAAAATGCAAGCAAATGAAGAACGGGGCAGGACAAAACCATCAACCAATAATTGTTACAGCAGAAAAAATCAAAGATATGTAGTCTATATTAGATTCTTTAAATCTAAAGTTTTAACAAAATCCCCTTAGCACATTACTTCAACGCGTGAGGTGTAGAATTTAATTGCATACTGAATAGTATGCATTTTGTTGTTGTTCTCTATTTGTTTTATAAAATATGGCGAATTCAGGCTTGCAAGATATAAAAACAATTTTAATATGGTTTTCAATTATTTGAATTACAGTTTCCTATAACAGCATTGTTTTAAAGCTATTTAGCAGTATCTGCGCGTTACTATGCATTGAACTATTATCAGGGTGCTCCTACAGAGGACACCGGACAGGGGACAGCGGACGGCGGACGGCGGACAGCGGACAGCGGAGATCGGACAACGTTATTTGGATTTTATTATTATGGGGATTATAAGAAGTACGTAAATAAAATGCAGCTTAAAGCTGTAAATTGAAATTTCTATTATGATAAGTGTACGAATTTATGCCTCCATAATTTACAATACGTTGAACCTTCCTGGCCGGTCTATAAAAGTTGGAATTATTCTCATCTGTGTGTCTTCAAATAGTTTGTGCAGGAACGGTAGTTGCCTAACTATTACGTTCTAGGTAAAATATAGAGCTTGCGTTTGTGTTGAGTTCAATTCAGATGACCGCGGTGCATAAAAAAACCGAACTTAAAATTAAGTTTAGCTTAGTGGACGGGTCTGGCAGGTTGGAATTTGAATAGTAGACGGGGTCCACTATTACATGAAATGCGGTAATTATAAAATTATTACATTATTTTCAAATTACTGCATAAACCCACAGTAAATTAAGTGCGGTACCATTCTACTTCAGACATTACTGTCCGTGAGTTGCTGTAATGCATGAAAATGGCTATATGGTTAACTCTGCTGTATTTCTACTGATATATTGTAGAAGTTTTTCATCCACGGCGTAATATTGAGACCCAGTGCTGGTGAATCACATAGGTTGGATGCCGCATAAACGTCAAGTGCCAAGTGTATTAATTTACACACACCATATTTCTAATCTGTGCTATCAAATCAACTAAGTCAATTGGTTACAATATCTTTGTTTATTCTATATCCCCGTGTTCATCATCTTAATTAGAAAATGTCAAATAAAAATCCGAATATATGAGAAAAAAAGAAATCAATTGAACACAGGTATTTATATTATATTAAAAAGATCAATATTTACAAGGTTATTGATTCTTTATACGTTAAATGAGACGTGTATTTTGACCACTACTTCGCACCAAAGAAATTCCTTAGCTCAACACAACTTCTGACCTGTTTTCAATTATTTATATATATATTGAATGATTCAGTAGACCGAAATTATTCATCGTGTTGCAGTCAATATCAAAAGTTATTGCGCATATGGTTCATATTTTAGTTTTGGAAGCACCTATAACAAACTAAATAAGTAGTTTCTGCTCCTAAATTCAATACCGTAAAAAATACGTTTTCAAACGCTGACTGACTACTATACTAAGTTTCCCTACCATAGCTCGTTGTGATTGCCTTTTGCATATGGCAGAGCTTAAAGTGCCTAGAAAAACTGTGTACACCACGATATTTTTTTTGTCTTGGCATCATCTGCTCACCCGTATTTCACACGGGAAAGCAGATTGACACATAAATTATTGTGTAGTAAATGTATGAAAGACTTTTTGTAAACGACAACCATCAGTTTGAGATATAATATATTACATGAATATAATTTAGTGAGAATATTTATGAATATAGCGAAGAATTTTGTACAGTATCAAACTCGGATTTAATCTACTCTATTGGGCATAAGGGTCCCCTCACAATACTGTCTGTACTAGGAAGTTCAATCATTAATTTTAATTTCTAGCGGAAGCTTCGTCATTTTCACTTCATGAGAAGTCAGTCTAGATTAACGCGAGTTATGCTTAAACTAAAATTTTAATAGATAAATGTCTAAATTGTATCCCTTTTATGACACAAGTCTGTGGATTTCTGTAATGATAATGACGCTCATCATCCAGTTTTATTCAAGCTCTGCAATCAAATGTTGTCAAATGGATCGGTCTGGTTTGGTATACTTACAAGGTACACCGTTACTAAAGATGTAATACGTGAAGGTATAGATTGTGTTTTTTATGTGGAGTATTCATATATCGTCTGCGAAGAACCAAAATGACCCATATTCATTTTTAGCTAAAAACAATATCCATTATTTACAAAAATATTAGAATGTCTTCTTGAAAGCTTTTAAATAGAACATTTTGCACTTTTAAAATATATGAAATTAGAACATTTTGCAGTTTTCAAAAACATATAATAGAACATTTTATACTTTTCAAAAACATGTAAATACAACATTTTACACTTTTAAAAAACATAAATAGAACATTTTATACTTTTCAATAACTCATAATTAACGTTTTACGCAAGTTTCTCCCTTTGTTTTTATGACATAGCTCATTTTTATTTAAGCTTAAATTGGAAATGGGTCATTTGGGTTCTTCACAGACAATATGCAACGATTACGCTGGCAAAAGTTGGTGGAAAATTTCTTTTTACATGATGCAATATTTCTGTTCATGTCATGTTTTATGATGCTCACTTCAGCTACAAAAAAAACTACAAAATTTAATTTTTATTTTTAGTGATTTTTAATCATTGGAATTTAATTTCATTATTGTATCAAGAAGACAACAAACCTTAGAATTTTAAAAATCCACAAACAGGCATAAACCGCCGACCTATATGCTAAGTTAAAGCTGAAGTAGGTTCAAGTAAAAAATTTCAGGGGCCAATTAGCATTTCGGTAGTTGAAAGTGATTATAATATTACTATCTGTTCCAAATATTGCCAACCCATAACATGTTTAGTGAATAATTTTGGCACTATATATAAACTGATAGGCAGATGGATAGGAAAAAAATGGAACACGACACTTGACTCTCCGTAATTTTAGGTTGGAATAAATATATTCTCTACCTTGTAGGTACAGTATGTTGCAGGTAACAAGAATAGATTCAAGAGGGAAGCAATTTACCTAAATATGTGCATGCATGAAGATAATAAAAAATCCAAATAGCTCCTGACACAAATATTTGTCTATTTGTTGTCCACTTTTGGACTTGTTGTACAAGGGGTAGGAAAAAAACAAGCACGTTTGAGGTTTATGATCCGAATTTAATCTCTTTACCATATAGTTGACTCAAAATAGAGACAATAAATCCTCTGTAGTTATCAAGATTGAATTGAGAGTTGAACAAAAAAATAAACATGTAAGCGTAGTGTGTAGTACACTTTGAGTAAAATCATAATTGCAATCGCAATGGACTGACTGCAATCCGTCGCTAGAGGTGGAGAATGTCTCTTGACTTTTGATGTCCGACTACATATTTTTGTCAAGTGGGGACAAAGGTAGGCAAGGAAGTACGAAGGTGGCGGTGGGGAAGTCATCAAGGGCTATGGACACATTCTTTTCAATGGAGAATCGATATCACTCCTGTAACTGTTATTAGAATCTGCACACCACCAGCACCAGCTTTAACTTTCCTTTCAAAATGCACAGTCACAGATAGATAGGAAGACGAGGAACTGAATTCAGAGCACCTGCAACTGCTTTCACCGCTATCAAATCTTCATTGTAGAATGTGCCTACAAAATAAAAAAAATGTGTCGTAACCGGGAAGCATAGTGGCTATTGGCAAAATAACAACAGATGGGGGAAACGGATTAACATTTTAAATGTAAACGAAACAAAAAATCAAATCTTTGAAAATAGTTTCTTTTATTTTTTTTTCTAAAATATATACATAGGTAGTTTGGTATCCACCTAACTTCCACCAATGTTCTCACTGCCCACATAATAATATATCAGCAGCATTCGAGTCTACAGTTCTATCAAATAAGGGAAACATAGGAGTTCCAAGTTTCCAAGCTCATATGTATACTAACTATGTACATGCCCCGAGTTAAATATTCCAATTCCTATAAGGCGACTAGTCCTACGTCCCGACAGATTAAGGACACATTAAAAATAAGGGATGTTAAAATATTTCTTGGCTATTAAGAGAGAAAGTTTGAGTAGAAATTCCAAGTCATGTTCTCATCCTGAGTAAGTACACACACACACATGTGTCCATTGCCCATTACTCTTGAGCGAGATATATGATGGAGAAGGGTGATGGTATGAAGGGACGTGGAATTGAATGGAATGGAATGAAGTGGGAGTTGAATAATACAATACAAGACATTTTCTTAGTGGTTTTTAGGATTGGCGCATCAGTATTCTACTTGTTGCGAGGAGTCAACTTTAGAGTAGCCCTAAAAAAAAAAGTAGGTACCACGGAGTAGTATATGTGAGCTAGTTAGCGTGGAGTCGCGTCAGACGGGTGCTGTTTTGGATGACGTGAGACGAAACGTGTACATCTCCGTATCTTCTCCACAATACAAGCGCCTTAGTATCTATAAAAGGGACGAATTCATTCAATGAATTCTGATTCACCAAGTTGCTCCCGTTGAATTCCTTACTTGGTTAAAGTTGAGTTCTGGGGTGACTCGTGTTCTTCATCACTCCTTTTCGCTATTTTCCATCGTCTCTCACATAGTCACAGTCCTTCGTCCTTATTCCTTAGTGAGGCAACACACGCATTCTTCTATTCTATCTGGTCTCACTCATACTTTTTTTTTCATACTTACAACAAGTGACCACACATCTCAAAAAGTATCACTCCAAAAACTACAATATATTCCTACACCATTTGTTCAGAAACTGTATTATAAGAAGAATCAATAGAAAAACATTTTCATTCTAGTCAAAGTAAAAAAAAACAACGAAATTTTCCAGTGACTCGGGAGACAGGATACAAAATATTGCCACGAGCATCCGTTATCCACCACCATAAACAATTTGAAAAACGTGGACACATATAGTAATAGTATACAATCAAATTGACATTTTAAAAATTAATTTTTTTTGTAAAAAAATAAATAATAATTCTAATCAAAATCAAGTCCAGAGGCTCTTCTACGAAAATTAAAAAATCAACCTCTCACAGCACCCCGGGATCCTTTACTCAAGCTCCCATCACAATGCTCTATTTTACTTTGGTAAGAAAACTTTCAATTTTTTTCTTTAAAAATAATATATTATTATCATCATGGTTCGGGAATCATTAAATTAATACAGAATACTGAGCGTCAATTTTCCAACTATAACATTAAATACTTGCATTATTTATTCAGCAAGTTTTTGTGTATATTATAGTCATTACCCTTATATCCCCCAAGCGTATACATTAATGTGTATGTAATATCCTTTTTACAACTAACATTATAATTTATTCACAGTGTACATGCTGCGTATAGTAAATAGGAGTAAAATTAGTAATTTTAAGGGATGAAATGTGTCGAGAGAAGAGTAGAGATCCATCACTCCTCTCAGTAAAGTACCTTCTCCTTCCACAATCTTATATTTCCTTAGCTGATTAAGGGATAATCGTTCACAGGTTACGTCATGTTTTCCTATGTTCATGAAAGAAATTTTCAAAGTTTACTTTCTACTTTCATAAGTAGAAGGGATCTCTTACACTGATCTCAGAGCTCTAACAATAGAGACAAACTGCCTAAAAACAAAAGTATGGGAGAGGGGAGGAGGAAAGAACCAGAATGTTGCGGTAATGCCGTGTGGACAAATAGAGACAATGACGTCTAAGTTACTCTTCTATTCTTTGTCTTGTCTTGACTAGACGTGTTTAATATTGTCTAAAATATTTTGGGTAATGTTGTGTGTGTAATTAGACAAAGTCTTTCTTAGTACGTCAACAATGCCCAATCCTATTACCTAGTTTCATCTCATCCTTTATAGTCTCCTCAACTGTGTGGACAAACGAACAAACGAGCAACATTGCTGACTTGCTGACTACTGACTGTACATATATATTGGTGGGATAAAATAGAAAACTTTGAATGTATGGGGAGACGCTCTTTATTGAGACGAGAGAATTATCCCTGAATATAAGGTTTCATTGATAGAGAAAATACTTCCTGAAAGGAATCATGAAAGGAAAGTCCTTGAATTTTATTGTTCCAACTAATAGTAAGTACAGTGAGTAAATACGAGATGTAGGGATAAATTACCTGTAATCTGTATACTGGAGAAAGTTCAGTAGGTATTAATACACTCTAATACTCAGCCAGTATAATATATACATAGCTACGTCAAGAAAAATGACTCCTAGTTGAGATTAAAGTCATGTACTCATCAAATAGACCTCCTTCCTCTCCCATTGTTCTAGTCTCGCTCATGAAGAACGAAATTGACAACTAATCAGTATAATAAAAAATACAAAACTACACACACCCACTTCCTTTCACTCGTCCACAATAAATCATTCTCTCTATCATCTCTATAACATTCAAAATTAGCTCCAACTTTCACCCTGTTATTACTCTCTCCCGGCCATGCAACTTGAGCTACCAAATCATCATATCTATCTATGCTGCGGCAGTCATTGCGGCGGCTTCTCGCTACCTATAATCCACAGATTCCCAAAGCCCTTTACAGCGGTAGTTGATGGTACTCATTCCTTACTCGTGATCCATTCCTAGTCATATATGCAGTTATCCTACCGCCATCGTCACCACCATCATCACCATCGCCGCCTTGTCACTGTTAGTTAGTCAGCTTGCATTGAACAAAATTACCTGATAAGATCATGTCCACTCCTCTCTCTCTCTCTCTCTCTCGTCTAATTCCCCACCCCGTATGATTCCAATCGCATTTCTTTAAAACAATTTCTCGTTCCAACATCCCTTTTTTGTGTATAATTTAAATTGCGCACACATTCTCCCCACTCCATATGTCTTGTTCGTAGCTCAAGCTCAAAGAAAAGAAAAATGTTTCCTTATTTCTCGTGATTGTAAAAGAAAAATGCGCAAGTGTCACAAAATGACAAAATAGAGACGTTTGAGTCCGGCTGGTTCCAGGAGTGGTATTATAGGTTCTATATATAGCTCCCATTTTTATCTGAAATCGTCATAGCTCATACATACTAATAGTTGCTGGAATACAAACAGATGAAAACATTTTTGCCTCAGTCATGCACACAAATTTTGATTATTACTTATTATATGTAATTGACCCCATTTCAAAGTAAATGTAATGTTAAAATGGACAATCGCTGGGAATAGGAGAAGGGACACCCCCCGTCAGCATATTAAGAGGGGAGTACATCTCAAGAAATCTCCGTGGTACTTGAGAATATATATATAGCATTTGAAAAAGTTGAGCAATATAGGAAAATGCTTAGAATTCAATAAGCAAGTACTATACTACATTATGCCTGTGATCCTCTCATTCTCTGACCCATACTACTACTACTACTACTACTACTACTAGAACAACAACAACAAAAGAAACTATAAACTATTCAACAAATTCTCTCAGAAAAATTTTCTTCATTCTATACAATTCACTGTCACTGTATACTAGTCAAGTGCCAGTTGAGTAGTAGCATTACCAATATTGGTTTCTCGGAAAGAAAAGGATGAGTAAAGGGAAAGTATTTTGTCAGATGTTGAAGTCATCGGCTGGGGTGTCATTTATCTCCTCAAGTGCGTAATTGAGTCTCCCTACTCGCATTTAAAAAAAAGAAATTCTTGAATCATAATATTAAGTTAGAAGAATAAAAGTTTGATATTTAATAAAAAAAAAAGAAATTGCCCATATTTTTTTATTTTCAAGTTTTCCACTCCACTCTTTTCTTTTGAGTAGGGCAATAGTATTATAAGAGAGACAAAATAAATTACGGGAGTTCATAGGAAAATTCATATAGTTTGAAAATCTATTACTATTATTCTAATGGTAATTGTAATTGCTAACATATTTTCCATATATTTATATACGTATACTTTTATTTGATACAATAATATCGCTATATACGAAGACTCGACCTCGTCCTCGTCATCTTCCCATGCAATCCGCCTCCGAACGAGAGTGTAGCGTGAGAGACTTAAAGTTCTCAAAATTCAAATTGTTGAGTGGATAACATAATCAGAGTTTATGAGGAATGAGAAATAGGACTGTTTTGGAATGCATAAACATAAACTGATTTCCCCTTTGAATGAGAATGAACTGTGAGGAAGTGTGGCTTTTGCTTGTCACAACTCTCTCAAATATGAATGGGAGTGACGGGGGATGAGAGGGAGAAGACTTTTGTGGCTATACATAGTTGTTGGAGGGCGGACGCGTTATGGCTATGTAGGTACATGGATATGGATGGTGGATGGTCACGTCTCGGAGAGAGACAGAGAGATGAAGGTTAACTGGGAGAGATATCATGGGGAGAGCGTAAGATTGGAGATGACGGAAGAGGATTGACATAATTTGATCCATTATAATCATTTTAGTCAGCACCAAAATGAAAACATTAGTATTCTATTTCCGCTCCAGTGTCTCTTCCCCGTGTATTGATATTCTTCCGACTCTTTTTTTCTTCTGCTTCTTCTTTTTCTTCTTTTTTTCTTCTCTCTCTCTCTTCCTCTGTCTCTTGATTTTCAATATCTCTGGGGAAAGGAAACGGCGAGAGCCATGCGGAGAGCCGGGGATAGTATATATGAGAGAGATATAGAATTAGGAGGAGCATGAACCGAGACGGACATGCTTAACGTGTGTAAACTGTCGAGTATCAATTCAAGATGAATTCAATTACCCTCTCTCTCTCTCTCACATACTTCGAAATCATGCTACGTATTTTTTTCCCCCTCTGTGCTCTTGATATTCTTCTTGTATTTTTCTTGTCCCTATTCCTATTCCTCTTCCTGGCCTACTACCCATAGACTTTCTCCCTACATTGTCTCGTCTTTGCCCATACTTATGGCATTTGGAAAATTTGGAATATGGTACAGTATTATATTATAATGGGGAAGCCATACTACTGATATTCCATATATAATATCATATCATATGCAAGCGCTCCTACTACTAAAGTATTCCACCTTCACACATTTCATTAGAATACCATTACGTATAATGCAGTAAATCGTTTTTAAGATACTCCTTCCCCTTCTTGTCCTCCCTCCACATGCTTACTCAACCCTGTCCTAGTCCCGGTCCCGGCCCCGGTCCTGATCAAGTTACATAGCATAGAAAAAGAGAGGAACTTCTGTTCGTATTTATCCATCCTTCTCTAGTGTTTGTGGTTCAACGTTCAAAAGAACTCAATATTGAACCTACTTTGCTTGTGGAGAGAAAATTAGAGCAATGTGATCAATTTCTTTGATATCCAACATGTGTACAAAAATAGCTTAAATAATAACAATCAGGAAGGAGTACAATTTAAACCTCTACAGAATACATGCAAATACAGATATAGAAAATAAAATATTACACTGAAAAAACGAGAGCCTCCCTTTGTCCCTTTAAAAATCTCCTCATATTTATAACCAAATTTTTTGTTGTTTTTACTTTTCTCCTTTTTTTTTTGAATAATTTCTTTCTAAACTCAAAGGATACTGACTGACTGAGATGCAGTTTGGGGTTGGAGTTTGAATGGTAGGTATTGTATATGGAAAGCTCCAAATGCAAAGAGTCAGATGAGGAAAGTTTTCCCTAGGTTATTATTTCACATTTCATATATCGTTACCTTTTTCTCTTTGTGCCATCTCCGTCCGTCCGTCTCTCTCTTTACTTCCGAGTCGGGAGTTTAGAGACAGAGACATATAGAGCGCTTATCTATCTGCGGCTTTTTAGTTTTGTGAGATGCTAGAATTTTTGGGTTAAAATTATATTTTAAAGTGGATCCCTTTACCTTTCCAAAATTCATTTATGCTAGTTTTTTTTCTCTTCTCTTCTTCATTATTTTATGTATAGCCAACTATGCATTCATTTGATTTTGAGCATATAGCCTCGAGTTAACCTTTGTTGTTTTGTTTCATTGCTTGAGAACAAAACAGGGAAATACCTGTCCAATGTTATAGTCCCTATATTCTATACCATTTATGCATCTGTGGAGAGTTGAAATTATATATGGCTATAGGCCGTCGACAAGATACAAATATGTGCACATAAATCTCTGACTCGGTAGGTAGGCTGCTGGATTGTCATGTTTTCTCTCTAATGACTTCATACTGTATGGGTATGTGCTCCAAGTTCCATGCAAATAAAAACATGTATTTTGGTATAATGATCCTACTATGTCATATTACTTCCAAGATTAACCATAGAATGACAATATTTTTTGACTTTATAGGTTTGATTGGTTCCCCATTTTTATCATGAACAAGCAGTTCAAAACAGTAACATTTATTGCAATTTCGAGTATTCACTTTTACTCTGAAAGTTGACCATTCATTAATATATACTTTATTTTACAAATTATAAATTTTTAAAAAATTATAAATTCTTTTCAAATGCAGCTCCATACATAGTAAATGAGTCTGTCTGTAAGGGCGCCTACAATACCCAGGGAATAAATAACACAAACACTCACACAAAATCCCTCCAACATTCCGAACTCTTCTATGGTATAATGTAACAAAACTATTTAAATATTAACTGAATCAAGTCACTAGTCCCGTGGGCGGGAGCCCAAATGGGACTTAGATATTTAATTAAAAAGAAATAATAATAAAACCCAAAATTTGAAACTCTGGAACCTTCCAGCCGTGCTTGGATTGATATAGGCAATATGCACATAGTATGTAATATTGGAGGACAAAAATAATTTACAATTATGTATATTATTTCAAATTTCACTGATGAGATCAAACTTCGGTCAAAGGTCCAGTTACATTAGTTATTTAACCGAAAAACAGACGTGAGAGAACTTTATGTATAGCTACTATGCATTATTAGTGGAAGAATAATTTGAGTGTTCCATATACCTTGTGTGACTTTTTGCAAATAATATTCAACTGGCACTGCAGAGGCTATTTCATGAGACTGATTGTATGAGTGTCAGGGAAAGTTTTAAGTTTACATTATTTAGGTGGATGTACCTACCTACCTATCTACCTTTATTTACCCATTTACCTACGGATATAGTACGCGTACAGAGATTTGGGATTTCAAATGGTTGGGACAGTTTAGTAGATGGAGAAGTGGCGGATGATATTGATTTTAAGTAGTTGATCTGCATTATTAAGCAGGGAGAGGGGGGGGGGAGGGGGAAACTGAGTGGTTTTATGTTTGTCTCGTATAGCATACCAGCCATAGGAAAAAGGTAATGACTTAAACCTTCCTAAGTGCGGAATTGAAAATGTTGAGTGTGAGGGTCCGAGGGTAATTATTTCTATAGTTGTATATAGCCTTATCACGTCGTCCGCTTAATCTACTCTACGATGTGCTCCCCGCATCCAGCCAGCTTCACTTCATACAACTTCCATTTATTATTCACTGAAGAGCAGCACAACACAGACACACAGTTCTACTTTGGAAAACTGAGAATTTGTCAATCCCAGGAACGTTGTTGGTTCGTCGGATGTCGTATATAATTACACTGTCCTCAAGTGCTCAAAACAAACACAGGGTGGGAAAGCCAAAAAAATTTGAGGTTTAGTTTAAAGAACCAACACAGACAAAAAAATCTTTTCTCTCATCCTCTCCTCCTCGGGTCATATACACATAAGTAAGTTTCATTGACTGGAAACAATCATGACCGCAAGAGAATGGAGATCTAAATTATTATGTGATTCTCTTCCTCGTTTTCGTTTTCAACTCTTTTCACTCTCAGAAAAGAGGAGAAAGTCTTCTATTACATCTCCATCTCTCACCTACTCACCTCTACGGTGACGGTAGTGCTGGTGTAGTGCGATGTTGTATTTTTCCACAGTATGTTAATTGCACCTTTTAAGCGCACAGTTTTTTAGTTTTTTTTTACACTCACACTGCAGAACGGGACTTAAAAAAACACCAGAGATATTTTGTCTACTTGACAATAATTCCCTTGAGCAATTTTTGTACTCCATGTATTTTTGTGTAGGAGGTGCTCCAGTTGTCTTCAAAGTAGCCTTTTAAACGCATCACAAATCCAAACTTTGTAAAAACACTACAGCAGAGTCAAATTGAAAGGAAAGGTAGCATACCAAAATTTACTGTTTTAAAGGGCGACGGTAGAATATATATTTCACTATATGTAAGCATTCTACTTTGACTTCCGCTTCGGTATAGATTATTCACTTAAGTAAAGCACATAGTTCAGATTCTTACGATCGAAAAAAGACGTAGGTATTATTATCTCACCGTAGTATGTAGTCTGTAGGTACAGGTATACGTATAGGACCAAAAACTTCTCGACCGAATTCGAATTTCAGCCCATAAGACAGATGTGTTATGCTTAATTTAACTTAATACTACAAATTGAACCTGAGACAGCGCGTTGATTTTATTGGGATCCAAACAAATTTCTATTCATACCTTGTTTTAAGTAGTTCAGTTAGAGCTGAAGGGAGGCAACACACAAATCAATTTGAGTGTTAACTGAGTAAATGAAGCGGTTTGTTATATTTGATTCAAAATATTGACAGCTGTGGAACCTCAATTTAGTCCAAAATCCGGATAAGCACTGTAATTAGTACGGGCTGCGGATCACCCACCATTCTAATGACGTTCAATGTTTCACCAAGAAACTCACCATACCACTACCACTACCACTTCTAATTCCAAATCCTACTGCAGAGATCCAAGGCCCAAGACAAACAGCTTCAGAGACGCCGTTAATACCTTATATGCTTAGCTAAATCTTATACAGTTTGCAAGAGTCGTCGTCCCCTGTGGGATTGATGGGATGCGGTGACCATCGCTGTGGTTTGACTGGGCTCAATTCAAGTGTAGGAAGTACTTTACAAGCAATTGACTCTGCTTTCTATTTATGTTGGAGAAAATCAAGGGAGCTTTAAACACTCTGTTGATTCGGAAACTAATTGAGGTAACTCATGTGTATGTCTACTTCCGACTCAAATGCTTTCCCAAGTACTCAAACTGTCTTGTCCCAACAATCCTAACCCATTTCTCAGACATTAGGACTTCCTGAGCTGAGCTAATCCTTTAGTCTAAAGTGAAGCAAAGTGAAGGAGTGCGGGAGAGGGGGGAAGTCAAGGTAGAGACATGCACAAAAGTATATATTTCTTTAGGGGAATCTGTGTGGTGGAAGAGTAAACCAAAGGGTAATTCCACTATTGACTCATAGTAACCCATAGAGAGCAAACAAGACATAGATCCTTAGGATGAGAGAAAGAGAGAGAAAGAGACGAGATGTCAATTGTATGCCCGATTTACTCCTTGATCCGGTACTCAAACTTGAGTCATAGCCCCGACTAGACCATAACACCAACCCCAGCACTTGTTCGGTTCGCTTCTTCAAGCCGCAAGGAAAGTCTTTCGTCATGATATTATTATAGTTGCAAAAGAAAACATCCTGCATAAATTTAACTTAGGACTCCTTGGCAAATGATAATATGAGATCACTTCATATTACTACGCACCAAAGGACATTGCTCACACAGATTATATTATGCCTCCCAAGTTTGTCTTTTCCACGTTGATTCCGAGTCACTACATCAATACCGGAGGTAAATAAAAATCAGTAGCATGTCCTCCTGGAGTTCCACAGACCCGGCTCAACCATTTTATACATAGTAGTCGTGGGAATCTGGAATCTCTTATTTCATACGTACTACGTAACAAACGAAATACTAGACATCCCGTATATATACATATATGTATTCACATTTCCATATCTACCTACCTATCTACAACATATGCCCGCAATGCATGAGTTCAAAAAGGAAAGAGAGCCAGAGTGTTTCAAGCTCCTATGCGGAATTATGCAGGCAGAGAGCTCACTCACATAGGTACCGGTCCCGATCCCGGTACCTTACCTACTTACGAGGATACATACGCTTTCACCACACCAAGTCGGAAGGCTCAAGTCTGTGTGTCTCTGCTATTTGAGACTTTAGAGGAAACAATGATCACTACTGGGAGAGGGTATGGCGGTGGTGGTCGGTTTGCTATTTATACACCCATCTGCATAATTTGGAAACTAGCGGAGAGATATAGCTACTCGCTCACTCTCTCATATAATTTAGAGAACAGTTACAACTCCACCGCATGGGAAAGGAAAGGTATTTATTTATTGGTCCGGTGGGCGATGGAGAAGTAATCTGTGCTGCATGAATTATGAACTGGTATCTTCAATTACTAACTCAGCAACAAGGGGACTTTCCTTTTTAATAGCCATTTCCTCAAATGCTACCTCTACACTCTACACATACAGTGTGTCCCGATAGAATAAGGACACAGTGTTTTTCGGGGTTTACTCCCCCCCACACATGGCTACTGGGACGAGATAATTATTTTTAAATGTGAACTAGTTAGTATGTATATGTAAACTTTAGTTGACCTCCAGGGGTCACGTTGTTCTCCTGAAATTAATTAAAACATGAAAATGGCTGTCCCGATAGAATAAGGACACTTCCCGGTTTTCTTCATTTACATCACCATAACCTCTGACCTAGGTAACGAAAAAATGCCAAATTTTGCGTGGTCACTCCTAGATACATTGTGCATGACTAGAAACATTCACTTTTATCATAGGATTTGGGTGGCGCCAGTGGCAATGGAAAAAACGATCCCCCGCCGTTAAAATTTGTTTACCATAGGAATCATATGGAAAGACGTGACTTGCTGCACTAAAACATCCAGTATATGCGTAATTCTCAACCGATTTCAGTAAGCAAGCGCGGTACACAAACCTCATGAAATTGCCTACAAAACCGTATCACTTGTGTATGGAGTCAACTGGGGTCACACGGCGCACTTCCATGTACACGGTTTCGCATTTCATAAATAGGATGCACACTGCTAGCAGCGTCGGGGCAACGCTAGCGTGTTTATGGAAGTGTGTCCTTATTCTATCGGGACAGCCATTTTCATGTTTTAATTAATTTCAGGAGAACCACGTGACTCAAGGAGGTCAACTAAAGTTTACATATACATACTAACTAGTTCACATTTAAAAATAATTATCTCGTCCCAGTAGCCCCGTGTGGGGGGATTAAACCCCGAAAAACACTGTGTCCTTATTCTATCGGGACACACTGTATGCACATCTCTCTTTCTCTCTTGGCTACCGATGCTGTGAGTTTTAATAAGCTGTATCTGTCAGTGTAATGGTATGGTAGGCTGGAGAAAGTATATTTTCTGCCATTTAACTGCCACTCAATGTACAGTAGCTGTATTTCTTCACATTATGTTAAATATAGGACGGAACAACGATTAGAGTGATTTTAAATCAAATTAATACTCGACTAATTCATAGATGTAATCGCCAAATGAGCATTCCAAATTGGAAGGAATTAGAAATTTGTATATCATAGAGCACAGTTTTAGAAAGATGGTTATTAAATTAATGTTAATGGCCCACAAACTACAACAAGTGCATATTCAGTATCTAATTTACATAATATGTAACAACATGAAAATGTATTAATAATTTCGATAAGTCATGAAATAGAAGCAGGGCAGGACAATAATTTGAAGTGCTATTTTGCGTGTTTATTTGAGATTCAAGATTTACCTTAAAAAACTTTTAAAGGGCTATAGGTTCGTACTTTATGTATGAGCATTAGCAAGGAGCCGAAATCTGTAATTATGATGCAATATGGATAATTATCATGTGATGCATAATATAGTCAATTCTCGAGTTTCCTAATTTTGTATAGAATTATTGAAGGTCAATGTTGAGTTGATTTGATTTGATTTTATATTTGTGATATGGAACATGAGACGCTACACATTCATATAGATAGAAAGACACGTGTTGAATGAAACATGGGATAAATTGTATTGGTAATGACAATTGAAAGCATCTGTTCTGCTTCTTTAGAGTGAAAGCAGCATCATCATCCATATCATACGTGAGAGGATCACCTTTACTTACATTGATAAACACAAGAGGAATGAAGGTTTGATGTTTGCCTGAAGTATTAGTGACGACATTTTCCGCACCCGTATTTCTCATGAACTTCACCAAAACGATCAAATAAATTTTTTTTTCACATATCTAATTGTCCATTGTACATATAGCGTTTAAAACATTTTGACGGATAAATGTTTCTCTTTATTATTTTTCTATATTTACTATGGGCAGGATCAATCCTTCTGTCTTGTACACACACACTCATCTGCTCACTTTTATCAGAAGACTCAATAACGTTCTAGTTCCTCCATAGTTTAGGATGAAATCGACCAAACACGAATATAGTAGCTCATACATTATGTATTATTTTCAGAATATCTCTCCTATTTATTCTCTCTTTTTGCTACAGCTTAAGAAAAGATAACGTTTTTTCCCCCTGAGCAACCTCAGTTTTTTAGTTGCACATCCCATCCCCAGTTTTAGTCTACAAGAATTTCACTAAGCGGTAAGCTTTCTATTACTAGCATGATGCACATTGGTGACTCACTAAAAAAAACAAATTTCACCCACATTCCCTTCCAAAAGTTTTCATATCTTTTGTCTGTACCTTAGGTAGATTTTTTAAGATTCATCCTTCATGTCATGGCGGTGTTGTTTTTTGGATACATATAGTATATCCACCTAGGTACTTATGTATATATAATGTAGAAAATAAAGGTAAATTCTTGAGAGTTAAAAAAGTATAGATGAGGATGAGGCAATATAGTAGTAAGAAAGAACAGGAGGAAAAGGATGGGGAAGAGGTGCGTATGAATATAAAATAAAAAATGAAATACAAATATTTTTTTTTCATGACAAAAATACACATTTTTTTCAAAGGGGAAAAACTCTATTATTATACAAGAAACCTACAGCATGATATTATGTTTGTAGTCAGGTCATGAATAATCCTGTCATCATTGTATGTGTGAGTTGCATGTAAAATATTTCCATTCTTAACATAAGATAATATATTATACTCATCTTGAGATAATATTTGGGAAATACAGAAAACACACACAAAATTTGAATCAGAATTTTTCAAAGTAAAATTTTTTGTAGTTTTGAAATTACATTTTCAAGTTTTATAGGAGCGGAAGTTGTTTTCCTTTGAATGATTTAATTTCCATATTTCCTATTATTCTACTCATAATAAATAGTTGACTTAAATATGGAATTTATTTTTAGAGTAAAACAATTCTTTATTATTGTTTTCACTTGACTAGATAATATACTTAATCTACATGTAATTTCCCTTTCCCTCTCAATGATAGAATGATGATAATATATGGTGATGATAGCCTAGAGACTATATTTAAATGTGAATAATATGGAGCTCAAACTGGGAGCTGTGAGTCCTGAGTAAATAAACCACGGCTTGTAATAACAAAAAGACCATAATATAGGCATATTATACTCGGATAAAATATAACAATTTGAGCTGGATTTCTATGTATATGAGTTCTTACGGATTTCCAAGTGAAAGTTTTAGCTTTATGAACCATGTACATTAGCGCACCCCTTGTCCGTTTTCCGTTGTCCGTTGACGGTTCCTTTCTAAAAATATAAATGAAATAAATACGGGAACAACTCAACTATATGTTGTTCATATGTAGCATTAAGTAAACTACTATCTTCGTGTGCATTATTAATAGGCTATATTCAGGCCATATACATGGTAGGTATCTATACATATAAGACCTACGTACGACGTACAATATGCGCCTACCTAGGAGTGAGCACTATTTTTAAAGCTTTGTGCTCCTTCCACACACAAGTACAAAAGCCAGAATAATATATAAAGACAGAAAGAAATCCGACTCGGACGTATAGAAATGCGAGACTGTAGACAGCAATTGAGAACGTGCTGAGTTTTGCTCATTCGGTACTTACGTCAAGTGATCATCATTTGTTTGTTCACAATCTGACTAAAGGACCGGGAAACAAAGGGCGTAGCTGTCTAATTTTGTGTGTGGAGGGATGCCCTATACTTCTATACCAAAAAAAGTTAAGTCACAATGCTTTTGATTCGCACAAAAAATGCAATAATTTCAATCCACTTCCACGCTATATAGTGTGTTCTTTTCAAACCTTCTATGGATGCCCGGGTAGCTTGGCAGACTTCCCATAGCTACGCCCTTGTTTCCACGTGTATATGGGTATTTATGCTCTTATTTATTTGTGGATAAGGAAACTGTGAATGTTTGACGAAGCTGAGACTGACCCGGGAAGGAAAGCAATAATAGGACCACTTTACTATTACTTTTACATCTCTTCCCTATATTTCCCCACATCATCACAGCATCAACATGAGCCTTCGGGTTTTGGAAGGAAATGCATTTATTCTTGTTTCTTATTGAGCTTTAGATAACATCTACTTATCCATTTACTCCTCGTCACAGAAGTACTCAAAGAAAATGCTTTCATTTTCTTTTACTATCCCATTGTTTTAGTGTGCAATCTCGATTTTTGATGCCTTATTTCCTCCTTTAACATATTACCCCCTAAAGATCAGGTTCACGTCAATGCATGTGACTTCCTTCATAAACCCTTGCTTTGTTTTTCAAATTTGGATGAACTTGTCCAAATAAAATATTGACTCTTCTGCCTCTATAATCGTTTTCCCAATGTCAAGATAATAAACAACACGTCAGTTGTGTCATTTTCTATATCTCAATTTTTTCTTAAATAACATGAACTATTTGGATTTTGATTTGAACTTTGTTACATTTGGTTGGTGAGCTATCGGAGAAAGTATAGAGTTGACGGGAGTCATTTTAGCAGGAGCCCAGCGTTGTCACAAAATAATTTTTTAACTTTTAGTTATAGAACTAAAACGACAAGTTTCAAATTCCGCCCAAATATTTAATATGCATGGGAGCACCCAAGAATTTACATTTTTGATATAACCAAAATTTACTTGAACTCTCTCTGTCTACTCGTGTACATTCTACATACCTACAATGAGAGTTTGTTCCGACAGTCAGGAGAGTGTGATGTGAAGCGTAAGTTGATCAAAAGACTTGGGAACAACATAATATAGGTCATTTAATATTAGAGATACTGATAGTATATCCAAGAGACATTACTTATTTGAAAAAAATCCTCACGAACAAAAATAATACGAGATGAAGATATGATACACACACGCCGCAGTTTGTATTTTTTTCCCGACATATTTGGTTCTTCTAGTTCTAGCCGAGCTTAACCTAAACTCAAGGTTTCTTGACTTTGTGGGTTCGGCTGTCACTGGATGAGACATGAGGCGGGGAATTAGAGGAACATGGCTCTGGGTTTAATTGTCACAGACCAAAGATGATTCCAAGTGATGTTATGTTGTTCTTATATATTTACTTTATTTGAGAGAGAGAGAGAAAACCGCTTCTGGTGTGGCTATTGGACTGTTTCTATTATTGGTAAGTAGTGGTAGTATAGTAGTAGTGGTTGGGAGCCTTCTTATGCCCCTCTATTATGTATTACAAGATTGTTTGATGTCGGAGCAGTATTACGTAATTCTCTTTTCCACTTTTCCTGGAACATCCAAGGAATTGCTTTCCTTTTGGATGCTCCGCTTCACTAGTCAAGTTAACTAAAGCGCTTCATAATTGAAACAGAGCAGTTTCTCTTGATGCAATTTCGTCCCCTCACGCTCCATCACGATTAGGAGGGAACGCTGTAGATTCCCTCTGTAGTTCCATAGCATGTCACATGCATGACTGTCGACCGTATGTGTGTCTCTATATCTTTCTCAGCTCGTTTTGTAATTTTTAGGAGGATTTTTGGATTTTTTTGTGTGGAGGATTTTAGTATGTGGGGTAAGGGAAGATTTGGTAAAATCTTAAAAATTTAATTTCCACCAGGAATCACTCATCCTGATCTCCTTGATTATTAGACGTGATGGAAGAGCAATGGAGAGCATCTATATGCTCTGGGTTGAAGGTGTATTATATAGTTCATTTTAACTTCCGGCTTAGTTCAGATTGAGTCTTGAGTGTAAAGTAAGCAAAAGCGAGGAAATTGTCTTAAAGTCAACAGCAACATAGCCAAAATGTAAGTGAGTAGCATGTAGCATTGAAGAATTTAATTTTGAAAAGATCATAAAATGTCATTCTCATGAAGGATGATCAGATGGGATCGGGATCGAGACACTGCTCGTTTCTACTTTTAGAGAAGGATCTCAGGCGATTCTGTATTCTTCTATGTTTGGGTGTCGGTGACTTCGTGAGAAGTCAAAAAGGAACTTGGAAATGTTTACATTTAGATAGTAAAATAAAATCTATATGGGTCTCCTATATGATTTATTCATACGTTCAGAACCAGAAGGACGAGGAAGTGTGGGTAGAGATGCATTATATTGAGCCTATATACACAATGTATTAATGGTCTGTGAATAGGTTAGCATATAAAAGTCAGAATCAGAAGGTGGTAGTGGTTAGGTGGGTGACCGATGGGATGGGTAAACCGCGGCCACATGCCATTTATTTGATGATGGTATAATGATTTCATGTCTTTCAGAAATAATAAAGATAACTTTATGACCCACCCACTGAATTAAAGAAAGTCGTCCATAATATTTTTGGGATGTTCGAGTTGGAGTTGAAGCAAAGGATAATAGGATAGGGTATAGGGTATAGAGTAACGGAGATATTTTACATCCAGTGGAGATAAAAAAGGGACGAAACGGGCTTCTAAATGTTCAGCTGGGGATCTATATCTTACTCCGTCCGTCTGCTTTTAATGTTTCTTAGCTCATACAAAACCGCACTTTAGGATTCAGGGCTATTAAAACTCAATAAACTCTTGTTTTTATTGAAACATGAATTTTAGCTTAGCTTTTCTCCTCAGCCTCCTCCTACATAGAGACTTTAATAGTATTTATTGTATGAAAGGTAAAATTATATAGCTTGTTATTTAAAGCATGCAACTCTCGGGGTCTTGGGAGGGGGAAATGTGATCACAAAGGAGAAACTTCAACAGTTCTCCTCTTTATTTTTGAACTACTACTCTCAACTAGATGCATCTCGACTCTCACTTCCCGTCCTCCTACCTTCTTTGACTTTTAAAATGACGTAAATTTAAAATCAAGACACATCACCTTTTAAAAATTCAAAACATGATGCACAGTTTGACTTGGCATAATTCATCTTTCCAACTTTCCTCCAGCCCACATTTCTCCAGAGAGTATAAAATCCATGATTTTATTTAGTTTGCCCCGCTATAACTCCACCATTTATGTATGTATTATAAAGGTATAGGCAATTTGAACTCGAGTTTGAGAATTTAAACTGATGAGAAACAAATAAGTTAATTTGTACAAAACAACGGACATTCAAAAATATACTGACACCACAAAAATATTCCATGCATGGAAATGAACTAATCTAAAGAGAATTATAAACTAGATTTGTGCTTGGAATAGCTTATATATAGATAATTAATTTAATAGATGTACTCTAACTTGTTAAATAAAACTGATTAACTTGTAGAATAACATTATATAGATTTAACTGAACTTTATAATGTACCTTAACCTATGTCTGACTGCGATGATATTTTTCTACTAATCAAGAAAGTATTTTTATATTGTTTTTTAGACCTGTTTACTCTCCTTAAGTGTATGGAGTACCACAGAAGTGTTTGGACAGAAGATAGCATTACATCAGAACGATAATCTTCCTCCCACACTTGTAAAAGAACCTGTAGACAGTTTCAGTTCCAATGCCAATCACCAACGGTCCGCAAATTCTGAGAAACAAGATTTAACGTCAGCTAGTCATCTTGCTGAAAATAATTTCCTCCCAGGTACAAATATGTATTATGTAATGTTAATAATTAAACTAAAATAAAATAAAGAATTAATTTTTGTAGTTGTTTCCTGCGCGCCAGTACCTATATTATCCCGTTTATTGTCCTCCTTCCCTTTAACTTTTCACAGCGCCCTAGTATGTTAAGTTCTTTCGTTTGAAATCCGAGTAATTAAATTAAACATGAGGATATCGACAAAGGCTCTAATCTTTGGCCACAACTCTACTGATTATATAACAATAATTCTCCTTATTCATTGTACGCTAATACGTAGAACCTTGTTTGCCTGTAGTTTAGTGGTTGCATAGCCAGTGGACAACAGTTAGTTAGATACTGTCACGGTGCAGCATGACAGTCGTACAGAGCAACTTGGGAGTAGTGTGGAGTGTTGTAGATACGCCATGTAATATAACAGTGGATTCATTCCCCAGCTAATTTGAGATATTAGAAAGTATAGAATGAAGCAATTTTTTTTTAAAATATGAAAAACTGAAGAAATTTCAAAAAATTCGCGGAACTATAAGTTAGTCAGATTATACTGCTATATTAAAGTTGGCTAAACTTCTGGCGAAACTTTTGTCGAATATAATTTCAACTGAATGTGATTCTTGTTTGTGTGATTTATTTTACGGCGAAAAATAACATTGATTTTTGAAACTGGTATTTTTTTAAACTATGATGTAACACTTGATTTAAATACATGGAAAGTATGTGAACGAAGAGTTTTTTGACAAAGCGGGCCAAGTCCATCAAAGCAAAGTTTACAGGCCGAGGCTCTCTTTCTGATGGTCGTGGGTTCAATTCCCACTCGGGGGTCTATCGTGAGGTAGATTATCCTTAAACACCCGCCTCTCCTCGTGTGTGGTGACTACGACCTTTAAAGCTTACTTGGCTCTGTGTTAGTGCGGGGTAAGCTTGCCACACCTGTCTGTTCCTGGAAATCAGCGATTACGCTGAGGAGCTTGACAATAAAGCCATTACATTACAGGAATAATGAATAAAAGGGGATAGGATTATATTTTTGAACTCAATTTTTTTCTACAGGTACTGTAGCTGACAAAGCGATATTGCAAGTAATTTCATAAATATAGACTCACTCTGGAATTTTTTAGAAAATTTCTAAAAATTTTAATTTGTGGTCCTATCTCGTTTTGCCAAAAAATCAATACCTTTAAATGGAGTGAGTTTTACCAAAAAACATAATTTTTGCAGTTTAAAAAAATTGCTTTGGTTGAACTTTGACCTGTACCATCCAATCCAAACAATCTCATTTTTGAAAAAATTGACCTGACCCGTTTTACCAAACATTTCTTTAAACGATTAAAGCACTATTTACCATCTGTTAAGGAAAGAATATATTATGACGATTATTTTGATCGAACTCACGACCTATAAAGTTATATTTGACGAAGATTGTGGTTATAATCAATATAACTTATCATAGTAGCTAATCTTAGTGTAATCTCTAATCCGTCTGTAATCTAATCAACTGCTTCCCTATTGTTGGAATGTTTAAAAAATTTTTCATAATATTTTCACTAATGATTGCGTCCACTAGCTCGAAGTACTCGTAAACCTGATTGGATAATTGTGTGTTATAGCTACTGACAATATTGAGTAAACCGGGGTTGTTTTTAGATGCCAACAGGGTAATGTGTATCTAAGCACACTAAAAACGATGCATTTATTATTTTAAGGCGTAAAAGAAATGAGCTCCATTTTATGCTTACCATGTTAAATCAAGAATTAACTTTCTCATTCTCATCAAAAGTTTCGTCGAGCAAAAAAGTTCTTTACAGAGTTGAACGTGTAGGGTATAAGACTTCTTATCATCCGAATTCAAATCAGATTATAATATCATTCGTGTATAGTCACAATGGCATAAAGTTTTTCAAATTCTGTAGCCCGTTCATTTAGGCGTGTACATACTTAACGTGAGAGTTCAAGAAAATTCCAAATTTCAAACTAAACATTTCTTACGTTGTCATATAGTATTGGATCTTATTGAATCTATATTAGCATTTAACATAATGGTTAAAAGTTTGACTTCTTATACAAACTTGTGCAGATGTCCATGTCTATGCGCTCCATCGTAGACAACATAAACTAATGTTCTATATAGATATTTCTTGAAGTCTCATCTTAAACTTAAGTTTTAATTTCGTATATGTAGTCTTCTGATCTTCTCACGTGTGGTGTGATTCGATTCAGAGTAGAATTGAAATTTAGTGTAAAAAAGGATAGCATATTATATGCGAACCCCGTAGACTGTAATTTCGAACATTTCCTGTCCTATTTTAAATGGGAATAAAGACCTGGAATATGTGTCTACATACTACTGAACACAATGAGCACATAGTTATGCATACATCCTGTGTAGTAATGAAAGAAACCTAAAGCATACCAGCCTACCCACATAACATGTATATACATACACATCATTAATTTATTGGCAGAGCACGTAGAAGGTGGGTGGAATATATACAACCAAATTATACGATATATTACAAATATATATATATATATATATATATATATATATATATATATATATATATATATGAGGAAACGGATTGGCTACTGTCATGTGTCGTATCTTGTTCTGTATGTGACACTCATATCGACTCGACTTATCTCAAAACAGCTGAAAACAGACTCGAGGAAATTCAGATATATTCTGTTTAATATTTTAGTCCAAAAGTCATTTAAAATACGTCAAGAATTTTGTGTAATAGCTTACAACAAAGTTTGACACCATCCAGCTCTCAAGACTTCTCTTGTGTAAAGCATTATTCATTTTCAAAGGAAGGACCTACAAGATGTACAGATGCCGCTATATTAAAATTGATTTGTGCTATTTTTTTTGTTCAGGGTTGAAAAAATCTGCCCTACGAACAACCAGAATAAAGAGAGCACCAACTGGCTTCACAGCTCGCGGTCTCCATGAAGATATTTTCGACAGAGACTTTGGCCATTTTTCACCTGTGAAAAGAACTCAAAAAAGAAGACCAGAAGCAGATGCTGCTGGATTCTACGGTGACACTTTCAGTGGAGGATTTGGGGAATTTGAAACAATGAAAAAATCCTTACCACTATATTTGGTAAACATGAAAGCTACTGTTTCTTACTACAAAAATATATTTTCCTCATATAAAATGTGTAGTCGAAAGGATTTGGAATGTGATGCTATAATATTTTTTTTTCATACTGAGAGTTTTTTGGGGGAAATACAGGGTTTTGTCTTTATTGCTAAAGCCAGTGTGTGTGTGTATGGTCATCAGAAAGCTAAAGATGAGCGTTTCAAGTGGATTTGAGTTAGAATGGGATTCAGCCATACAAATGCATATATATGCTTTAAAATTTGCTCATATATCAACTTATTATGATCGCATTGTGCCTCCACGTTTATTTCCGTCACTAAAATCTGTCGATCTTTGTCTTACGACTATAATATAGAGATGTCTGCAGAGAAAGTATAGAACTGAGAACACGACAAAGTAATACCTACCTTCCCTATGATATGCTATGCACAAGCTGTTGATACTTTTGTTATGTGATTTCGCGAAAAGCTTATAAGAAAGGACGGGACGGAAGAGAGGGTAGGAAAAGGGAAAACGTGTTCAATCAAATAAACTAGGTACTGCCTTCTCTGCAATATTGCAATACTAACTTGCTCATGTACTAACAAATGTGAGAGGCACAATGCATGTTACTTCCTTCTTTCTTATGAAACTCTATTGTTCTTCTTTGTTTGTGAGTAGATAAAATCCGGCGAACCATAAAAGGAAGAAACAAATTGTTGTCGTTGTTAGTACAAGGGCAGAGTTGATAGTACATATTATTATTGTAGTACCATTACAATTGTATGCATCGGTGACGTTGAGCGGAATCGTCGTTGTAAATTATTTGAACGAGATAAGATAAAAATATATTCCTTTTCCCCATATATTTCCCATGGTCGATGGGGGAAGTGAAACATGGACAGAAAAGCAAATGACAATGAAAGCATAAAACAGTCACACGACAAAGCTATTTTCCATAATTTGCCATATTTTGCATACGAAAGTGTAGCTTGTAAAGGGTTAACTTATTGTCCATGATATCGAAGCGTGAAAAATGAAAAATGGGGGATGTACATTTGGTTTTGGTAGTATCTCTCACTCAATCCAGAATTTTGTTATCTTTACAGGCGGACAAAAGATTAAGTACACTGATAAAACGACGACCGGAGATGGGTGCTCAGGGTTTCCACGGAGACACGTTCAGTTCGGTAATGGTCCCTTGATCCCTTGACATTTTCTTTTCTCTACATCGTAAAGATTGGGCACTACCTGAGTTTGAATCCTAAACCTAATAACTCCTAACCAAAAATGACTGTCTGCAGTGTCTCTACCACTACAAAGCTATCTAAACGGCGTCATAAGCGTAGATGCTATACGGCGTTTACATAATTTCTACTGTAACTGAATAAAAGGAATAATGCAAAAATTCAGAACTTGAAGAAGGCATCGAGACTGACTCCAGTTGTATACACTGTTCTATAAAAATTAACTCTACACATTTCCGCTATCACATGTAAATGTTAGTGTAGATTAGAATATTACACAAGCTTGTACACAAGTACAATCATAATTATCAGATCGACCGATTGAGACGGAGTTGAAGAATTATAATGAAACTTCAATAGAGCATAAATACAGCTTATTTTGAGTGACACAGAGAATGGACGATAATAATATGAAGATAGCCATTTTTAAGGTCCATCGCTGCCTTCATGCCAAAGTAAAATCACTTGTATAAAATTAATTCAAAAGTATTGTAAAACTTTTTATATGTATTACACGTTACAAGTTTGACTCTTCTGGCTTCCCGTTAAAGTAAGACTGCCTGGTTACCAGTTACCAGCCAGAGGTTGACTTGATAATCGTACTCAGTTTAAAGCATGTTGTCCATTCATTATTTTCAGAACTCAACAATTTATTTGATTTTACATTGGCACATATAATTATATGAATATAAAAATATATATAATATATTTATATAAATATATATATTAGGGGGAAACCCGATGAATTTTAAACGTGGAATAAAAAATGTATGGTTTATGTTTCTTAGCATGTTATTTCAAAGGTATTTCGATGATACTAGTACGAATATTAACATAATAATATACCTACCTAGGCAAGTAGGCATCTTAAAAGAGGTCACACAGGTGATAAAATTACACAAAAGAATTAGTAGCCGGAGTAGGAGTCAAGGTATTTTTATACTTTTTTATTGTAATATCATAAGATAATAATAACAATTTGCTGTTCATACACAAAAACACTCAAGAAAGAAAATTACAAATTGCATAACCCACAACAAATTGAATAGATTGTAAATATTTACAAAAGAAGACAGGAGAACAGAAGAGCACACATTCCGTTCTTTAACAATATAGTATTAAAAATTATGCATTTAGAATGTTATGTATATGCAGGATGTTAGGAACCTACTAGAGGCAAACAAGACGACGTCGTGTATGTTGGTTTTGTGTGGGGCACTTTTCATCATAATAAAGACCAACCATTTAGCTCAACTCACGTACTCAGCACTCGGGGTTGCACCAGGAGTACGAACCAAACTCCATAATAAATGAAACAACTAAGCAATTGAAGAACAATTTTTTATCGATTTACTTCATTTTGTGTTGTATATTTTTTGACTTTGCCACTTCTTAACATAAAAACAGCTTAGAAATATCCAGCAAATTACAATTTAGCCATTGCTTGCACAGCTATATACGCTATATTATTTTTGAAAAATCCATGCAAATAATTCGGGAGGGAAAAGATGTAGAAACTGGTCAATATTAAGTAAACATAAATAATTAGCTACTATTCAAAACTGGCAACCCTTTTTTCAACATGTCTATCCTTCTATGCAAACTTATAGTTATGTTTCTGCTCACAGCTATGACATTTTAGACAGCTATTGTAGTCTGAAAACTAAATTTTATACATTTAATAAAATTTTGTCTGATTTATTGTTCCTATTTTCATGGCAGGGGTTCGGAGAATTTGATACGATGAAACGGAGCTACCCATACAACAACTGGGCTGACGCCGCTGTAAAACGAAGACCCGAGATGACCAAGTCCGGTTTCCACGGTGACGTCTTCAATTCAGGGTTTGGAGAATTCCACCCAATGAAAAAATAATTTAATTGATAACAATGTACTGTACTAGCATCTAGTAACCTTAAATTAGTTATATTGATAATATATTCTCTTGTCATGCCAGCTTGGTTCCCCTGAATACATTTTCCAGTCCGTAATATCCTATGTCAAATATGATATGCATACTATAACTGCACCGAAATTAAAATAAAATTGTAAAATTATTTACTCAATCCTAACGTGCTACCATGAATGAAAACTTTAAAATTCAGAAAAATTAAAATTAATTATAATGTATTAAATTAAAATAAAATATCTAACATCTACACATTTACTTTTAAGAAATATATGAGTGTGGCCAGCTTGAAGTACTTCTAATGGAATTTACGCATATATTATTATTGTAACTTAGATGGTAATATAAGGAAATAGGGACATCTACAACTTTTCATGTTCAGATTTCCAAGAACATAGTAAGTGTAGTGTAAAGTAAATAAAATATAATGAAAAACGCAAACCAGTTTTAAAATAGTTGTCTGTGCTTATCAAATTCGGCTAGTTAAAACTATTTTGTGGAAATAATTATGTAGTGAGTAGCTAATAGAAGTACACATAATTAAAGCAGCTAATTGTCAATGTCAACTAAATAACTAATAATAATTAGTGCTGTTTTCAATAATGCCTATTAGATTCATTGTGTAAATTCTTATTTAATCCGTAGCAAGGAACAAGTATCTTTCCTCATAAAAATATTAATAATAATTATGTGTAACAGTAAAATCTAGAAGTCTATGTAGTAGGTAGATAACTAGTACATACAACATTTAAATCATTATTACTATTATTATCTAACACTATTATGCAATATGTACACGTTATAGTTAACATTATTGATTCAGTGGCTGTAACTAGTGGTTACCATAATAATAATTTCGTGACCGGCAATTGACCGTGAATACATTCCTGATGTTCATGCAATCACTGTTCTACAATTATTCGTCACTTGGAAACATCGTAATCAAGCATTACTAAGTACATACCAATATGCCATACATACGTTCATAATTCATATATATAGTAGCTATTATTATGTTATTATTACTAGTCATCCTTCGTGTTGCTCGTCATTACTGACGATGAAGGGGATCCAGATCGCGATCTTGAACCAGATGGAGATCTTGACGCTGATTTTGATCTTGATCTAGAGCGCGACTTAGACACTGACTTTGACCGGCTTCGAGATCTTGAACCCGAAGCTGAACGGGATCGCGACCTAGAGGGGGACTTGGACCGTGAACCAGATTTGGATCTAGAACGTGATTTTGATCTGGACGGAGACCTAGACTTGGAACGGGATGGGCTTCTTGAACGGGATCTTGAAGGGGCTCGAGAGCCAGACTTGGACCGTGATCCAGACTTTGATCGGGATCTTGCTTTCGAGGCAGATCTTGAACGAGATCGCGAGCCAGATCTTGAACCAGACTTAGAACGAGAACGAGATCGCGATTTGGATTTTGATTTTGATGGAGATCTAGAACCAGATTTTTGTGACCCTGATTGGGAACCAGATCTTGACCGTGACCTTGAACTAGATTGGTCTCTAATTATATTTCTTTTCTTCTTGGAGTCACCCTTTTCACCTTCAGATTCCTCAGAATCTGATTGAATCACCCTTTTCGTTTTCCCTCCCCCTTCATCACTTGCACTGTCACTGCAATTTTGGAACAATCATATTAATTATCAAATGCATTTCTCATAATTCATGTCGTTGTCCAGAGCCAATAAGCATAATGACACCTTATAAACATATCTACTTACTCTACGCTTTTTCGGCGACGATCCTTCTTGCGGCGATTCTTTCCTGAATCCGAATTGTCATTATCAGATTCCTCAGACGTGGAAATCGTGGCTTTAGAAACAATCTTCCGCCGTTGTTTCGCTGAAAGTCCGTCGTCCACTTCTTTTGCTTTCTTTGCTTTTCTCCCTTTGCTCTCACCCTGTCCTCGTCCAGCACGACCTCTGCGACGTCCACGATTCTCGTCACCACCACCTTCACGACGTGCTTTCTTCTTACGAATTCGAGGTTCACCATTTTCATCCACAGAGGCATGTCCACCAGAGCCATCTGAAATCCATTCATCATCTTCCTTCTTGCGTCCTCGTTTCTTCTGAGAACCCTTAGCATCTGGAGGTGGCTCAACAAATAGCAATGCGTTCTTGGTTTTCTCTTTAAACTCTTCTCGTTTCCGTAACATTTCTTCAACTTGCAACTTTTTACGCTCATCAATTTGTCTCTGTATTAACAAATTAGTATTATACACACGAAATAACGACATCGCAACGTAACTAGAATTAATGAGAAAATGCTAAATTGTTAAACAAACCTGTTCTTCAACTTGCTTCTGCCTAAATGCCTCCCTTTCTTCTTCTTGTTTCCTGCGTAACTGTTTCTCTTCTTCATCAAGCTTCCTAGCCCGAGCCACGTGGTACTGAGCTTGAGACAATAAATCTTGACATTGCTGGGCTTCAGCTGCTGCTTGCCCCAAGTCATATCGTGTTCGGTCTCCATTGATGGATAAATACTGAAAATATTTGTGGGCTAAACCAAGCTCATGTACCGCAGACAAGACCAACTGAAGGGTTGACTTTTCGTCCCGAAGAATTTGATTGGCCAATTTTTGTAGAATCAATGCTAAGTTGTACAAAATTACTGTGTCCGTTGGTGCAACTCTCCTTGCCTACAATCGCATACAACGACAGTTATGACAAAAATGTGAAAACAAAACTTTCAGTATCGGAAATGAGGTAATAATAGATGTTAAAACAATTAGATAAAACATTATTACCTTTAATAATGCATGCTTCGCCTCTTTGAGTTTTCCACTTTTAAAGTACGCTCTGCCTAAGTACTGCAGGATTTCCGTATGATGGTATTTATAAAACTTTTTCATACAATTTTCATACTATAAATTAAATAATTATTTTATTGAGCAAATTTGAAAAATTATATTCTTAAATCGTTATGTATAATAAGTGTAATATATTACAACACAAAAATATTTGAAACAAATAGCAAAGATTAAATAACTAACCATTTGAACCGCACTAACATACTGTTTCTGCTCCACGTAAATGTGCGCAATGTTTAACCACACATCGCTAAAATCCGCAGTTGCTTCACGAACTTGGGCAAATACATCTCTTGCTTCATTAAAAGCTCCCTTATGGGCTAAAATTGAACCTATTCCATTGGCAGCCCATATATTTCTAGCATCATTTCTCAAAACCTAGAATCATAGTATACATTACGTATCCTCAATAACAACGACTGAGTCGAATGGGAACTGTGTTAAAAATGTAACCAAACACAACCTGTCGATATATCGTAATAGCTCTATCCTGATGTCGTTTTTCCTTATCCTTATCACGACTAGGAGTGTGCAAAGTCTGTAGCCACACATTTCCAAGGGCAATTAATGAGTAAGCATCATTTTGATGTTGAGGATTCTGAAAATAACAATTCATTATATTTCCCGTTAAAATTTCATTTAAGTCCAACTCGTACTTGGACGTAGGCCTGCATTTACCTTTAGGATTCTTTCAAACTTCTTCTGTCCTGGACCCCATTCAAATTTACTTAAATGCAAGTTCCCAATGAGTGACCACGCATCTGGGTGTTCGTTGTTGAGTTGCAAGGCATCTTTAAACCAGTATGATGCGTCAAAGATCTGCCCTTTGTCACGTGCCATACAACCCAATCTCAGGTAGCCTGTAAAGAGGTACCAAAAACATACGGAAAACGAAAAATCAGTCATATTTTTATTGATAATTTGAGATTTCGTTAAAACTATTTGAAATCCTTAAACAACTCACAATCAACGTAGTTAGGATGATCTTTAAGAATGTTTTTGTAAAGTTTTTCCGCTTCTCCAAATTGACACATTGCTTCATGTAATCTAGCAATGTTGTATGTTGTTGTCACGCATATGGAATTGTAGTAAGGAGCTTCACTTTTGCTAGCCTCTTCCATAGACCGTTTCAAAGACTCTTCAAAATTTGACATGGCTTCTTTGTAATTTCCTACCCTAATACAACGAATGAGATAAACGAATGATCATATATTATGCTTCACTTGAATTCTCGAACCAACTAAACATGAACTATGATTAAAAAAGCAACATACCTGTAGTGTACGGATCCTATATTATTGTATATTTCCGGTGGAATAGGCACTTTGACTTTATCACGGAAAAGTTTCATGGCAGTCATGTAACTCTTTAAACATTCATTAAGATCACTTTGCTCCAATATTTGCGCTAGCTCCACCCACGCTTCCACATCTTCAGGCTCTCGAACAGTAACTTTCTTTAAGTAGTCCTTGGCAACATCTCGCTTAGTTTGACTGGTTCCTTGCGCATAGATTGAACCCAAAATTTTCATTGTTTCGTAGTTTTCGGGTTCACATTTAAGAACTTTTTCGAAACACTGAGCAGCCTGAAATAATACCATTTAATAAATAGTGGATGACATATTTCCTACACACAATTGATTTCAAACCTGAATTTAAATTTGTTCTGCATTAACATATGTTGTTGACAATCCATCTTTCTCACAGCACCTCACAACAGGCACTGTGTAATTGGCAATTGTTTACAAGTTCAAAATAAGTATGGAATTGGTATACGGTACTCACATTTTCAAGATCGCCTCGTTTGATATACATCTGCCCCAAACCGAAATGAGGTAAAACGAAATTAGGAGAGGAGAATTGGGTGGCTTGATAATAGTACTGAAAAGCTTGGTCAAAATCTTGCTGCAAATAATAGTTGCATATTATTACATTTAGATTGTAACGTTGGAGTTTCGACGTTTACATCTGCCTTGTTCAACTTTTACTTTTGTACACATTTCATCATAATATACCGTCAAGCAATACGAAAACAAGATGTAGACAATTGTACACACGTATGTAAACACCACATACATGTGTCAACATCACCCACATTTGTAAACATCACAAAGAGCAAAAGCATACAATACATAAATTGTAAACACATGAAATAATTGTAAGCATGTACAACAAAAGTAAACATACAAAATGATTGTGAACATAACAGCACATAGAGATACTACAGTTCTGGTGTCAACAATGCTTTTGAAATTCAAAATACACAAATGGGAACATACCTGCATGTGATACGACCGAGCTAATTGATAGCAACTTTCTGCTCGCATGGCTTCATTCTCAGTGTTGTGAAATGCATGCATTGCCAAATGTCGAACCTTATGGAAATCTCGCTTGAAGAAAAAATGGTCAGCTAAATGATTTAATACCATCGGATTTGAGGGATCTACACTATATGCACGCGACAAAAGTTGAACCCCTTGTCGGATTGTATCACGATCCTTGATATTCATATAGTGAACAGCCATACCAACCAAGGCACCTGTGCATTTAGAGTTTAGCTCAATAGCTCGTTCAAATGCCAACTCAGCCTTGTCTTTGTTGCCTAGTTTCATATAGCAATGGCCCAGACCGACGCGAACATCTGCTGGACAATTTGGGTTTGTACGCAAAGCTTTCTTGTAAAAAGCGAGAGCTCCGCGGTAATCCTAAACATCAAAACTTAAATATAAATCAAGAATAAAGTACTACATGCGGATTTACATTGATATAGGAAGCATGTAGAGTTAAGTAACGAATGAAAGTCACACGGAATTGTCACCTTTTTATTGTAGGCAATACAAGCTTTTCCAAGTAACGCAGGAATACAATTCGGAACTTGGCCTAAAACGAAATTAAACTGAGCATCTGCTTGCTCCATTTTGTCTCCTTCCAACAAGCAAAAAAATGCACGACCAAGTAAATGGTTTTGATCGTACATGATGATTTTATCGGCAGTTGTGTACAACAATGTAGCTTTATTAAACAGGTCTCGTCGTTTATCCTTAGCCCGCTCTTTATTAGCTTTTTTGACATAAAAGGCGGCTAAACTGTCTAATACTTTCATCAAATCCTTCTCGTTGTCTTTATACGTCTGATTTGCTTCTTTTCGAGCGACTTCAATTATTTTTAGAAAATCTTCATCTTTACCCTGCCGATAGTACTCCAACTACAACAAAATAAGCAAATTCATTAATTTGTATCACAATAAAAACGTATAAATTATGAATGTCTACACAAAATATATTGATTTTCAAACGACTAATGCTTACCGCAACAGAAAACCAAGTATTAAGGGGCGCATTTTCTTGTCTCAAAATGCTAAGTAACTCGTTGTAATCAGGCAGTTGAGTAGCATCGATCTCAATCACCTGTAATAAAACATAATATTATGAAATTACCAGTACTAAACTATCAACGTGGGTTGGTTTGTGTTAAGAATGATCAGGAAACTTAAATTAGTAGAATTTAATTGTGACTATCACAATTCTCTATCAGTGTAAAATAGTGCCGTAATATTGTAAATTGTAATTGTAATTGTATTTTTATAAAATTACATTTACAATTAGAATTGTAAATTGTAAATACAATTACAATTACAATACAATACAATATCAAATTTATTTTCTGCAGTGTGTTCTGAGCCTTTTGTTTTACGCTGAAATCGTGTATCTACATGATAGTATTCATGGTAAATATCAAGTCAGTAATTTAATCCTAATTAGGGGTCAAATTAAGGTTCCAAAAGTTCGAATTGTAATTGTATTGTAATTTACAATTACAATACAATATTAATTTACAATACAATACAATATTTTTCTTACAATAGTTTTACAATATTACGGCACTAGTGTAAAAGCACTAAAAGTAAATACTTTCAGTATGTATACACAAATTTAAAACTAAATATTTAGTAACGATGTGATTTAATTTTAAATAGGATCAGAGTGGGTAACGGTGGCCACTGGCTGTATATTAAGAGTTTGTAAGTACGCCGCGTTAAACCCAGTGAATAAAAAGTGGACTTAACGAATTTTGAAAAATAGTACGGATTTCTAAAACGAATCGATGCATAATTCTATAACAAGAATAAGAATGCTATTATGTTTGTAAAGTTCGGCTTTCAATCTACTGCTTCTGCAACTTTGTGTTCCAAAAGTTTTCAACTATGTAATACAAATTTAATCAGCCGTCCACCATCATGACCATCAGGGCACCGGCCACTATTACCCACTCTTACCATACACAGTATTTATTTTCTTATTTATTCTCTTAGTGACAGACACAAAACAGGTTTAGAGAGAACGTTAATATAATTCTATAAGTATTACAAATAACAAGTATATTTGAGTGTTATTCTTAATTTAAACTCTAATTTGTTACAGTTGAATTGGTTAGTTTACATTGGTCACTATGCAGTAACACATTATGTAGTACACATTATGTAGGATTGAGTCAGAATATGTGAGTTGTGTTGTTGTGTATTGTTCTAATGATTCGATTTTCTGAGTTTGTAATTCTGTTTAACAGTGATGCTTTGGCTAGTTTACACAATTCTCCAAGATTTCTGATTCCATTGTCTAGGAACTTCTCCGTAGCACTAGTATCTGTTGTCTCCACATCTAATCCGAAAAGAGTCATTGTACGCAACATTGATGCGCTTAAGGGTTTTTGTCTTGAAGTTGAATCTTTTATAAGCTTGTGGATAGATAGGTACGAAAGAGATAAGTTTTTACTTCTGAGGTACACTGGCTAAATCTGGATTTAATTATGTTAGCACGTTTATAGATATCTCTGACTCGCCTTGCTATTTCCTCTTCATCCGAGTTGACAGAGTTGCTATGATGGAATTTTACTTCCACGTCATATTCTACATATTTTACTGCCCGTTCCAGGGCTAGATTGATTCAATAAAAGGCCACTGGTATTTTACGATCCCAGTGATTTAGCCAAGACGGTAGATAAGGCTTGCATGTGGGTTTTTAACGGATTGAAAGCTAGATTATATATGGGTTTCCGCAAATTCTTTACATATCTTTAATAAACGATTCATGGCTTGAATTGTTGTGGTGAGCAGCATAAATTATATTGCTAATTTGTACGTCTTCAAGTTTACACCCAATTGATTCCTTATTTCGTGAGTTGCTCAAGATATCCATATGTATAGCAAAGAAGTGCATTATTAAATTACTATGCATTACACTTATAACTCCCTATGGGTTCAAATCATAGGACCAGCCAGAGAACTGACTGACAGTCAACTTTCCTATCTAGTGACAAAATTTCTCTTAATCAGTCTCTCAGTGAATACAGTTGTCGAAATAAAGTGACAACCGGGTCTATACACGAGACATAGTCTCAAATCTGTAAGACGATTCTTCCTAGAAAGTATTTATTATTATATTATTAAAATCGTCATCGTTCAGATGTACACGCAACTTTTCAATCGTAGTTGAAATATTACAAGTCTACTGTATTATAGTCGTCTATAAATACACTATTTCAACTTATATTACAGACTGAGCTACAGGCAACAATTATCGTCAATTTACGTCAAAAGAAAATTTTGATGCAGACAAAGCTTCATGAAATTTAAAACTGAAGCTCTTCATGTTTATAATTTGTAAAACATTCAACAGCCTGTGGAAAATCACTAGATTTAAATGCTTTGGTGTTTCAACTACGATTGATGAGATTGGAGTTACTTCTATAATACGGGACCTGCTTTTCCCACCACCGTTTTTACCACCACCACCACCACCACCACCACCACCACCACCAACAAAAACCGTAGAATTTACTTCATACCACCACCACCGCCAACAAAAACCGTAGAATTCAATCCCCACCACAACCACCACCGCCCGCCCACAAAATCCGTAGAATTCAATCTCCACCACCACCACCACCACCGCCCGCCCACAAAAACGGTAGAATTCAATCCCCACCACCGTCAACAAAAAATATAGAATTCAATTCCAACCACCACCACTAAAAAACACTATCGAATGCCCACAAGCATCTTTTTGTAAGTACCTATTTAAAAATAATAACAATAATTACAATTTTTAAGTGGTGGTAGTGGGAATTCAAATCTACGGTTTTTGTTGGCCGCGGCGGTGGTGGTATTAATTGAATTCTACGGTTTCTGTTGGCGGTGGTGTTGGTAGGAGTTAAATTCTACGGTTTTTGTTGGCGGTGGTGGTGGTGGTGGTGGTAAAAACGGTGGTGGAAAAAGCAAGTCCCCTATAATACTACATCTGAATTACGATGATTTTGTGACTAGATTTTCATTAAAAGTTAACTTGGCCCATCGGTTCCCTGATATGAAAGGATACAGAATTTTTTATTTAAAAGTAATTCCTTTGTATTTGAAGCAATAAATAGACATTTAAATCTAAATTTATGTATTTGCTTTTGATGACTGTCAACTGTCCACAGTCCACAGACTGTTCAATATTCATGTCAAAAATTATCCAACGGAATTATATTCCATTTGTTTACACCACTTTCTAAGAAGAGTAAAATACTGAAAATACCAATGCGACAGAGAAAAATGAAACAACATATTTCGCATTTCAGAAACTCTGATTTGTTTTTGATAGGGTATATCCATAATATGACAGCAGAATACTGGACGCTTATACGCTTCTATCAAATTACACCACACCGACGAATAAGACTTCAAAAAAGTTGGATTTATCAACTCTGATGTACCTAAGTAGCCTAAATTAACACAACATAAAAAATCGAACGAAATGAATTGATAGTTCTTAACAAGCAACAATCAAACCATGATACAGACACAGACAGTACTTAACATAAGACTATAGCACATGTGAGATGGCCCAATTTGTTTACAAATGCAATTGAACTCAAAAAATAATGTAGCTGCTACTTCAACACCAGTACATCAGTTAATAAATTACCGCAGTCAGTAATATTTAAATATGAAATGAGATATAAATAGTATTTAATTCTTACTTCGTCAGTATCCCTGAGAGGGATCTCAATCACACCAGGTATATGTTGATGCTGCGACATGATGACACTTGATTAACCAGGAAGCATACGGAGTTGCCGACTGCACTCGGTCGCTTTCACGACTTCTGTGAACTTTCAACAAAACTTGAATATTCTCTTTTTAAATCAATTATGCCGTCTCGAAAAGGTAACTAGCCCGAAATTCTTCAAACTTTGATTAGCAAAATTCCACTGATGCACTGAAAATGGCTGTCGCTATTTGGGCTTCAAAAACTCCCGCCGAATGTTTGATCCTTGGACGATTTCTTTCCAACCAGGTTCTAATTGCTAAATGACTAAAACTAAAAATGCTAGTGTTACTTTTTGTAGTTTTTGTGCCTGCTTGTGCTTTACTATAAAATTATATATTACATATTGTAATCTAATATCTCTTAAAATAAAATCTAAAATAATATAATTTACATTAAATTTGTTATTTACTAAAATAAGAATTTTTAGGGAATGGAAAAGGTGGAAGACTGGACAGAGTGAACTAGTGGGGCATATTAAGCTGAAAGTTGCATATACTTAATATCTTTCTCATGAAAATGTTTCCCTTTTTGTATTTAATTTTAATTTATTTCCTATATTTAACGAAACTGGTTAAAAAATACAACAAAAAAGTTAGTTTTCTTATATATACCGAAGTAAGGAAGTAAGCATGGACCCAACTCAGTATGTATTTTATCCAAATTATTAGTACTAAAAGCTAAACACCAATATTATTAGACATTATTAGACCCAAATCCGATAAAACTATCAAAATATAAGTATTGAGCAAGATCCGGTCGCTACAGGGTACAACAAAGGAACTTGATTTTAGAGTAAGAGCACGAAGTAGCACTCAAAATATCTGACAAACCCCAAGCTGGCTCTATTACAACCGGATGGATATATGGAGGCTGTATAGAGACCCGGGGTCAAATGGAACCACTGCAGTACGGAATATGCAACAATGCAACTCTGTGGATGTAATGTGACAACTGGGTTCTGTGATGGTCCTTCGTTCCAGTAGCAATTTGAAATTATTTGTTTCTATGACAGCATAAATCATAGGCTGGGGGGCTTTAAAATAATACGCTAGGACGAATATATTACTTACAATGCGAAACACTAGTAGATTCAATTTAAAGCCAATTCCTTTATCATTGTGCGTATGTAATTGGCAAAAATAGTTTTTGTTTGATAATTCATAGAACTACGTTTACATAATATTATTCTTACATCTAATTGTTCGCTGCAACTGATCACTAGCGCACACGTTATATCAACAGTGTGCACCGGTGAATGATCATTAACCATTGTGAGACATTTACGAATTTCTAGCTATCCACAAAAACGAAGAAATAATCAACTAAGAATGGGTATATTTTTTAATTCCAAAATAAAAGCATGAGGTAACTTATGGCACGTAATAAATAATCGTCTGAAAGTTAGCCGTTACGATTGTATTGGAGTGCAAACTGATGCGAATCTATGACTGATATGAGAACTGGAAAATTAAAGATAAAAACCACTTATAAGAAACCTACTATGTAAATAATATAAGGCCCACATGTCGAATCGTATTTTCAGAAAATTTTTATTAAAGAATCTTATTGGTTACAAGACCTATACACAACAATGTATACAGCTCAAGCAACAAGAGCAGATGCTGTACTGGATTCGTATTTCCAGTTGGGGGCCAAAACTCTCTTTGTCTTGTAGTAACGAGCCAGGCGGTGGATTCTTGATTCAACCAAAATTAAACGGAACTTGGAGTCCTTATCTTTCCTGTGAAAACATAAAATAAAACTATTAGAGAAGAAATCCCATGTCAACTCAACTCCAGATCATTTTTATGACGAATGCAAGTAGGATTTAAAAGTATTAAAAGACACTACTAGGTTGGTGTACCTGTTACGCTCCAAATGTTTTCGGATCGATACGGCCTTCTTGATCAAGAAGTAAAGGTCCTCGGGAATGTCAGGTGCCAAACCCTTAGCCTTCAAGATCCTTAAAATTTTACTACCAGTGACAAATCTGACCTGGGCAACTCCGTGCGAATCCCTAAGGATACCACCTGAAAGAGATTTTTAAAAAATTATAGCACTATACTTCTATATCCGTTTCAGATAACGGGTTATATTATTGTACAATCTCAGATGGATTCCATACCGATTTTGGATGGCATCAGACCTTTCTTGGCAAGCATGTAAATTTGATCTTTAACATCTTCAGGACTCTGCTTAAGCCAAGTAGGAACTCCTCGGCGGTATGGTAGAGCTGACTGGGAAATACCCTTTCTGTAATGAAATCATTGAATATTACGGTTTAACATAATTTCGATTTATTACTGTAATTATACGAGTGGAGTCATCGGGTGTGAGAATTCATTCCATCACCCCGAAATCGAATCATTGCCTACCGCAGCCGCGATGATTCAGAAAAACATAACTTTGCAAGCATGCAGTAGGTATGTGCATGGTTTTTATCTACTTTATTTTAAACTCTGTCAACAAATTCAACGTTACTACACATTACAAAAATCATTTGCGTAAAAACAAGATACCATGATTTAAGTAACTATGTTCCTAACTTCTGTGTATTATACATAGGAAAATACAATTCTTGTCTTACTTTACATACCTGTGTGTAAACTGTTGCTAGAAAAATGATTACATTTGTCACTACTATCAAATATTTAACTTGGCCTCAAATATGTAAAATGTTAAAATCATCCAACAAATCTAACAAGTATTAAAAACATCGTATGTTGTACAATATTCTTACTATAATATTATAAACAAAAATCAATTCAAGATTGACTCTCCTAACCAAGATTTATGTACAATCTAATATCAGGTTTAACATGGAAATGTTTTCCTTGTGCATCTTGCATAAGACATAAATTCATCAAATTTTCAAGATTAAACACAACACCATCCTTAATAAATACTATCATAATACGTAATATACTAAAATTTAATAAATTACAATCAACATTAAAAAAGGCCCTGCCGCATGGCACCATGCAATTCAAATCGTTAGCTACACAATCCTATTCAAAATTATGCGGCATACGTAGAGATGGCCACCCAAACCATGCCGTCTAAACACCATGTAATATAATACAAGTACAAGAATTCCCGACAATTCTAAAATATCCAAAAATTTGACACCTAAACTGATCTGTGAGTTAATCCTGGTAATCGACAATTTACAATTCAATATTATTATGATAAAATTAGTTAAAATTTATAAAATCTTACCCTGGCGCGTGCATACGACCCATGTTGAATTCGTGTTTCTCCTACACCGACAATGAACGAACTTATCTCGACAGGTTTCTACAAGAACCAAATTACCAAATGACCGTGTGCCTCGTTCGAGTCTCCACAATACCACCAAAATTCCAAGCTACGCCGACTACACTGAAGGCGCTTCAGTTGCAAGTACTCCGACGGAGCCAACTGCTGACATCTACTCATTCCTAAATAAATGAATTTTCCGGTATTTGTACAAAATGGGATAATATGCAAGATAGGATGGTGACTTCCATAAATTACGCTAGCGAAAAAATTCCTCAGCACCCCACACTCCTACTTACCTTTTCCATCTTTTTTTGTACCATGCCAATAATATAGAAGGCGCTTTGACCTCCTTGTATCCCCTAAAAATTCACGGAATACTATACATGCAAAAGCTCCCCCTGGCTTTCTCTGTTAATATGTGCGTAGATCCCAGACTCAGAATACATGGAGTGTACATACTATACTGTGAAGGAAGTCTGGAGTTTGTCGCCTGCGCCGTATGTTTCTGTCAAGTTAATCCAATAGCCGTCCTTCTGTCCTTCATCCTTGCCTAACTAGCTCTTTGCTCTTTCTGCCTCTGGTCCTTTTTCCTTTACATTGCGATTGCATTACGTTTCACTCATGTGTCCGTGTCCCCCCCTCAACTCATTTTATGATGAGGGCAAATTCACTTCACATTTTTACGGTCCTATGTACGCCTTTTACACACTCACCACCAAAGACTTCTTCATAACCATAACACTGCACACTAACTTCTGCCCAGCCTGTGCCCACAATATTGCACCGTAGCTTTGCATTGTGAGTGTACAGAGACTACAGATTAGCTTTCTCTAAACAAGGAATGAAGGAATTACTTTAATTGGTTGTCGACTCTGCCGTTTTTGACACTAAGAATAATAACACAATTTATTGAAAAGTAAATTCACTGACCCGCAGTCCGGTTTCCCTTCACACCAACTGTCAACCAGTACTCACTATACAATTGGTTTATTATCACCAATTATGTTGGATTTAAAAATAAACGATATTAAAACCTAGTTCGGTTTCGAAAAAAAAGCAAGCATTGTCAGAGCATAAGAAGACGTAGTACATCAAATTGTTGACCCCGGGTCATATGTGTGGTGTTGATAGATTCGACGTACGATGACTGCCGTAAATCAGTAATCACATTTTCAAGATCAGAAACAGGTAGGCTTATTAGCGGAATTCCAAATTCTTTAAAAAAAATAGTTCCTCGAACTCTGATAATAATAAGCAATCTTACTGCCAATACGTCATACGTTGTGGACATTAACAGTCACAGTAGTAGCAGTTAGTCGGGGACACATAGTTCATAAATCCGTTTCTACTGTTGACTGTTCATCGATTACCACTGGCTAAATTTTACCAGTTTTATAATATGTATTTATACATTGCAGATGACAGATATTATCTAGCTGCGAAAAGAAAGGGTACAGATATATATGTTGTTGGTTGTAAGAAGAATCATCTGGAGAAAGTTCTAATACATTAATTATCACCATCAAAGGGTGTTCCACAGTGTTTTCGGACATTTGATTTTCGTTTTAAATTAAAGTTTCGACGAAAATGAAACCTTTGAACATCGAAGAGTACAAATTGTGCTGATGATGGTCGAAGGTGACACAATCAACAATTGAAGTTTGGTACGAAGATAAATAATTTGTAAATTATATGGGGAACAAATATTAAGTTGTTGGGTTTATAAGTGCTGAAAAAATCTCAGCTACCAATATTTGTCTTGAGAAAAGAGGAATTAGTGTAAATAAGTCCAGTTAAATGTGAATCCCCAAGACGGCTTGACAATTTAAGACTGTTAGTAACACAATGCAAAATTATAATTGTAGTTACTTTTGTATGTATATAATTTGGTCCAAATACACATGCTAATGATGAATGATTGTTGCGACCAAGGATGATCTTTAAGGAAGAAGTAAACAAAATATACTTGCTAATTTTTAGTTAGCTTTAATTTCCTTTATCAGTTTTCTCTAACACTTGAAAAAACTGCTCACCTTAACGTTTCGTCCTGTCTAGCTATCTTCAATGGTGCTTCAGTAACACAGTATGGATATTTAAAATTTAATGTGACGATATTTATTTTCAATTTTAGGGAAACCAAGTCTAATTCAGTCATAAAACCATTTTTTTTTGTTAATTTGGATATTATCTGTTGTCTTTCTAGATTTATTCTGAAACTCATCTAGTCTATCATCACACTAAATTTTGAGATCTGTTTTTGCATGACGGCTTGGCAATAAGATTATCCCAAAAATCTAATCGCTCTGCAATTGAATATGTAGACGTGGATAGAGGAATTTTTTAGGTTTCTTTATTAAAATGTATGAGACAGTGATTTAAGGATAACTTTTAGATTTATTTATAGATATGACCATAATTTGAAATAGAGTAAGGACAAAGCTGAAGAAACAAAAATTAAGTCATTGCTATTATTATGGTAGTAAGATAGCACTTGCATGCATTCTTAATAAATGTTTACTTAAGCTGTCGTGCGTTTCTTGTATCTCTCTGAACTCTTGTGACTTGGTTTTGGTTAAATGTCTTGCTAGAACTAATAGCTATCTAACGCCATGCTTTACACTAAACCATATTTAAGGATGTGCGTTCATATAACTTTGACCTACCTGAGCCTCGCAAGTTCAGTTTGTTAACCGTGCGATATCCGCAGTAGCGAACGGAACCTGAAACATAAATATTTTGATTTCATTTGATGATCCATCTAACAGATATATCTTTAAAAGGAATACTAGAAATTGCCAAATAATGGGGGAGTTCAAAGAAAATGGCCATGCATCTCCCTCGAAATTACTTATCATGAGTACATTTTGAGTGGCAGCGTTGTTGTACATTACTATTTCACTATATTCAGTTCAGCTACGATTATTACAGTGTAAAAACAACAACGCCATAGAAGTAACCATTTGTTGATCTAAAGACACCATAGGAATACACATCTAATGAATGAATATAGTGAATATACGTAAGATTAATGTGGAATTTGTGCAAATGAAATTTTTATCACATCGCACAATTGCGGGGTCATGTGTAACACACGTATACGTGTGTTACGTTATACATATACCGTCCCTACAAAACAATGAAATAGGGAACGATTTATTAATTTCCTTTTCAAAGCCTCCCAATAAGCAATTCATTATTTTTAGTGCTACTAGGCACTATTAGCAATGTTCAGTAGAAGTATCCTATTCACTAAAGGAATGCATTTTAAAACTAAAAGCCATGTCCTCCGTAACTGTCCATAAATATTGATAGAGTTTGGTACTTAGTCATAGGTTGCCAAACTCCCATTTTAATTTTATGATACTGAGGAAGAGAGAAGGATGTGTTTTAGGTTTTCTGTGCTTGTGTTGTTAAAAAAAATTAAGGTTTTAAAGTTTCATACTACAAGTTTTCGGTTATTTTTACCAACTTCGAAAATTTTCAATGTTTGTGTCTTGAAACTTAAAGGTTGTAGACTCGAAGCTATATATGACGCAAAATAAGGCAATGATAAGGGCTATGAAAGTATACAGAATTGCAGAAAATTAACTTGAATTCCACAAAGCGATGTTGCATGTACGCATATATGTATCAGAGCTGAAATTTCACGACCATTTTTTGATATATTTCTCTCACTGTTATTTTAGCACTTTTACATGTGACATTACATATGGCTAAAATTTAACCATCGCCGATAAGCCGATAATTTCGAGTGATACCGTGTGACAAGTACATTTTTTTAAAAACTTTTGTCCCGGTTACACAGACACACCGGCACAAGCTAATGTCATTTTTGTGTCAAGTGAACAAATTGCTTTTGTAGCTAAGTTATGTCTATTTAAGTTGAAGTAAACTACATAGCAGTGGTTTTCCCTTGAGTAACATCGTACCAACGATAAATATGTATATACATGGTAACTTCAGAATAGCAAAACTGTATATATAATTTTAATAAGGGGTAGTAGGTGGGAACGTGGGGAATTGTCTGACGCCAATAGTTCATAAATTTTTAATGTCTTGTCGCTTACTTAAGATAGAAACATGTTTCTCATTAAGTCTACTCACAAATTGGCATAACTAATTTCACGTTGGAAGTTATTTCTATAATATTAAATCTCTTTTGGGTTAAAATCACTTAATCCTGAAAAATTTAAGTTTGAATTCGTTGTTTTTGCAACGACCATGTATCTCAATTAATCAAGACTTGTGCAGTCACGGGCTTCGGACTAATTCAGCCAAAGTTTTTAATCCCATTTCTCGCCACGCGTATCACGAGCCTGGTGCTTAACATAAAATGATGAAAGAAATCCGAGCCCAGTATAATTCAAAAGAAGGGAAGGATCTTGTAGCAAGAATAATTATAATAAATAATAATTTATGTCTATTTCAGAGCTTGCAAAAATGACGTTACACATTAGAATTAGCTGGTTATCCTTTTATATGCGTGTATTTACCAAAGGGGGTCAGGTATTAACTTACCGTTGTGTAACTTTGTTTTTGCTAGCTAGTATACATATACATATTACTTTTAATTCCTAACGACCTTTAGGACTTACCCCTTAAGGTATATCAAATTACTTTTTGAAACGCTTTTGATCAAAGGTAAGATTTTGTCGTGCTACAAGTTATTATGTATCCTGACCCCACATTTGAAGTATAATTTGCACCTGTATGCGGCCTTCATCTCTAATCTCCAGTTTCGGCGGATCGTTGTATCTCAAATATTTGAGAACATAGTTGTAACTTAAAACGTATTACCACAGTCCCGGAAATCTAAATATCTGTTGGGCTTTCTCAAGAATGCCTCCCTAATATTTTAAAGTTGCGCGAATCGTCAAATTCAAAACAGTAAAACTTGCAGTTTTATAATATAGTCAGTGAAATGCACTCTACTATTGCTGACATGTGTAACCATTTGAATTCGTGGCTAATTTAAATTTAAAATTTAAAAAAAATTAAACAGCAAAATGAATTGAATGGCGATCTTTTTTATTTATTGCAGAGAAACAAAAATACCTATAATTAATAACTTACGCCCACTTTATACTGTAATCTATGTCAACCTCGAGCAAATATTAGCTAAGCTAGGCAAACATGGAAAATGAGGAAGAGAATGGAAAACCTTTGGATCAAGACAACGAAAGCGTCTCAGAAGACTTGTGGAGTATGCACTGTCGTTTTTTTTCTACCTACTTTGTGTACCTCTTCAGTTTTGAATTCTTCTGACTTGTGCTAACAATAAATTTCTAGGTGATCAAGAGAAGGATAAAGAAGATGAAAATGACGAGGAGTCGGACTCTAATGATTCAATCTCTGGTGACTCAGCCTGTGACAATGTAGACGGTGGATTTTCTTCTGATTCCAGCGGCGGAGGGTCTGAAAAATGCGCAATATGTTTGCAAAGATTTTCAGGACAAGAAATAGGATCACCAGAAACTTGTGAACATCATTTTTGTCTGAAATGTATTACTGAATGGTCAAAGGTAAGAAAAGAACAGCAGATTGCTAATAAATTTTGTTTGATTTTATTACTATAAATGATTTGAACGTTTTGATCTTACAGAAAGTTGCTACTTGCCCGGTTGATCGAAAGATATTTCCAGCTATTTTAGTCAAACAAGAACTTTTTGGGTCAGTAACTAGAATTGTGGATGTGGAGGTGGGAAATACTGCTAACGCAGAACATTTTGATGATTACGACACTGACCCTACGTACTGTGAAATCTGTGGACATTGTGATAGGGAAGATAGGCTTCTTTTATGCGATGGATGTGACCTAGGTTATCATTTGGAATGCCTTGAGCCTCCTATGGAGTATGTACCTATCGAAGATTGGTATTGCACCACTTGTCAAGTCCAAAGGCTTTCGGTAAATTTCCTTATGCAAAACAGTATGTCACTAAGAATTAAAGAATTACGTTGTATAGACAGAAAACAAGCTAATGCTAAATATTGGTTTTAAAATTAAAAGCAAGCTGAACAGCGGATAATTGAAAGACCAACTCGGCAGCAGATTCGATTACCCCGTACTGGACAAAGCAGAAGAATACTTCAAAGTATTCGCCAATACGTTAGTCGAAGTATTTTATCCGTACGTCTTTCTGCCATTTGTGTTAGTTAGCGTTTTTAGTAATTCACAAAATTAAATTGTATATGTAAGTATGAACTATTCCTTTCTTGCAGGTGGAAAACGATACTCCACAAACCACCCTCAGAAGAACTCCAGCTCGTAAATCCCAGAGTCGGAAAAGAAAAAGAACCACAAAAGGCGGCAAAGGAACGGGTAGGAAATCTAAGAGAAGATTGAGAAAAGGAAAGTTCAAGAGAAGTCGTGTTGCAATCCACCGAAGGCCGTCAACAGCTAGAGGACGTATAGCAGCTCAATTAGGAATTTTACCTCCTAGACCAGGACAAATATATGTTGGACTACCACGTTGTCGAGCAACTTCCGCACAGTCTGCAGAAAACTCAAATTCGTCTACCCTACGTAATCTTCGTTACCAAGCTGGCATTACTCCTCTAAGAATGTACAGTAATTCCGAAGATCTAGCGGATTATCTAGAACAATAGTAAGTTGAAATCGTTGTGGCTCAGTAATGCGTATTCTATGTTTAGCTGTAGCATACTTTTCTAAAAAAAATCAATTGTTATAACTAGCTCCGATGACGAAGGCTCGGGTGGAGTGGCCAGAGCACATGCTGTGCATCACCGCATAGGCATACCTCTTAAACCATCGATTCCAGCAGCAGCAGCGGGGTTTTTTAATGTCCCAGCCCTCAATTCTGCCAGTCCAGATGTACTAGGGCCAATACTAAATAATCAAATTATAATGTTGACCGATCGAAATATACAAATCAGAAGGGATGGAACCTTGATCCCTTCTATTTCTCAATCAACACCTTCTTCATCAACAGCCGTTACTTCCATTAGGAGAAATTCCATCACGAATGAAAATACAAAACGGGGTTATGAATCATCGAGTGCGGAAAATAATTGCAGCCTAAAACTAAAAGGTCCAAGTAGCATATTTCGTGCACCTGTGAACTCATGTCCGTCCCTTTCTTCGGTTAATGGCAGTGTGCGACAAGTCCCTACTTCACCTAATTCCAGTGATTCAAATTCGAATGCAGATACTGGAAATAACTCAAATGTTTGTAGCAGTAATAGTAAAAATAATGGTAATAACTCCGAAAATCAATTATTAACCAGTTCTGACTATAGTGGTGCACCTTGGAAAACTGACAACTCGCATGGTGCCTCAATGTTCTGTAACGATGATCCCAACGGAACAAAAGCATATGAAAACTACTTGTATTCTGCGTCAAGTAAATCACCCAGGTCTAACACAGAAAGACGGAAATCTTTAGAACCTAGCGAATCTGAAGCCAAAAATCCGGACGATGATGAGGAATACAACATATACAGTGATATTGAGGGTACGTTTTCATCGTTTGTTGCGTACTTTCACTTTTTTGGTGTATTTAGAATTATCATATAATATTTCTCAAATTGTAAATAACCACTTTGTAAAAACTTAACAATGTTGTATGGGCTGACGCCAAATCGACTTAATCAATAAATTATTATTATATTATATTATATAATATTTCAGAGGTGGCAACATTTGGAAAATATTTAATTCTGGGCTTTCTTGTTTTTTTACAGAAGACAATGGGCAGGATACTGATACATTGAAACAAGCAGAAAATGAATCAGAGGCACCAATGCTTAAAGAAAAAGATAGAGAACGGGACAGTGATTCAGATATGGTAATTGACGAGGATGAAACTGAGCAAGTAAAAAATACATACCGGGATTCCAAAAGTATTGCTGAATCTCTTCCTGAGACGCATAGTGGGACTAATTTGGAGACACGGAGTATATCTCCAAATGAAAATATAAGTACAGCTTTTAATCTGCCTTCTCCAAATTCTATTCCTCTCCCAGACTCAACCCCTCCAAGTTCCCCTCCTATTTCTATCAATGACGATAAAGATGAAGACATGGAAACTTTACCTGAACATTTTATATCTTCTCCTGAGACGGATAGCGAAAACTGGTGCAAAAATAAGACTAAAGGCAGAGCTAAAGAAGAGTACGATCCGTCTCAACCTTTAACTTCCAGTGATGAAGATGAACCTAGTGGTCAAATGACTAAAGTCCCTATTATTCCCCGTTTAGCTAGTAAGGAAATTAAACAACAGCCAGAAGTTAAAAAACCACAGGTGGAAGTCAGTGTCACTGAAATCAAATTAAATACGGTTAGTCCCAGTAAAGATAATGTCAGCCACAGCAAAAGCCCAGCCGACGAAGAACCCGATATAGATCTAAATTCAATACCAATGCCACCAAGTGAGGATTACCGAAGACCTACCATTCAATTTTCCATACCTGCTCGACATAAGCTACTATCAATAAGTTCGCTGATAAAACGTCAAAAAGGAGTGGCTAAGAAAGAGAATAAAAGTGCAATGAGCTTTACCTCAGAAATTTCCAAAGCATTCGGAGAAGAGAAGCAAGATGAATCGGACGATGATGATGGAAGATCTGAAGAAAGAGGCGGGAGACTATCTTTAGTAGCTGAAATATTTGGGTCTGACGACGAGGAAGAAAAGCCTGTAAAGCTTCCGCAAGATGATAATCATCATTCTAAAGAAATGCATTTTTTGATGAAAGATGTAACAGATGAGCAGCAGCCTGGCAAACCAACAACAACTGAGGGTAATCCGACAGTTACTCAAGAAGCTCCATTTCCTGCTATACGAATGGCTAGTTCCCTATTTGTCGACGAAGGTCATAATAGTACTGTGAAGCTAGGCACACAAAGAAGGCAAAGCATGGAAGTTCCATCAGGATGGAAAAATATAGCTGGGGACGATGACAAGATAGAGGCTGTTGTGGAACCTCCGGGCCCAACCAAAGAGAAAGAGACTGTCATACAAGACGAAGAGAAAAGTGAAAGTGCAGAAAATGATGCTGGTTCTTGTTCTGACGCGTCCATTGCAGTGCTTCAAACAGTTGGGCATTCAAAAAAGAAAGATGATAATGATGATGTCATAGTGTTAAACATTTTAAGTAGCGAAAAACGAAGTGAAGGGAGTAAAAAACTTCGGTGTGGGGATAAATTGCACATTTTAGAATCGATTTCAGACGAAGATAGTGAATTCGAAAGTGTGTCAGCAAAACCAACAAGTAATACTCGTAATATCCAGAAAGGTTCTGGTAAGAAGATTAGAACTATTGATAGAGAGCAGAGCAGAACTGAAGATCATGCAAAAAAATCTACCAAAAGGAAAAGATCAATTTCAGTGAATAATAGGGAGGAAGGGGAAATAATTGATTCACCTGGTAAGCAAAGGAAAAAGAAGAAGGAAAAGAAAAAAGGAAAGAAACGAAGGAAAAGCAAGGAAGATACGCCGGTCAAGTTTGATTTTGTTGAGAAGAAGGTTCCAGATGCTCCAATTGCGGTCGCAGCTAATTCTTCGTCGGAAGAAAATATGGGAGGCAATCAGATTTCGTGGAGGAAACCTTCTAATTCGACTAAAGAACGAAATTATCGGTAGGGTTTAAGCTTCGCAACATGTAACATATCATTTATCTTAATTTTTGCCGTTAAACTGTATGGCAAATGGCAGCTGAACAATAACCTCAACACTTAGAATGTTAAGGTGGCTGTACAGACTTTGGAAAAAATATTCATTTTTTTTATTTTTTGTTTGCAGAGATGGTAAACCAAAAGCGGATGAAAAGTATTTTAAACCAAGAGATAAGAAACGAGATCCTAGTCCAAATCCTAGAGATCGTCGGGGAAAGCACCAAAGAGAACCGTCACTTACGATTGAGAAGGATAAAACAGTAAAGGAAAAGGATCTCAAAAGATCTAGAAGACGATCGCATTCTCCTCGGAGTCGATCACGTAGTTATTCAAAATCGAGAACCAGTAGCAAAAGATATCATTCACGTTCAAATCATGGTTCCGTTTCACCGAGCAAGTCTTTCCATTCAAGATCACGGTCTAGGTATATCAAGTATATCTAGTTTAACTTTTTTAACAAAGCAGTAAAATTACAAGTTAATGTTTTATATTAATAGTGGAATATTTATTTCTTAGATCGTTACGTCGTTCAAGGAAACATGGATGGTTTTCCACTTCTCCCAGGCGTTCGAGAACAAGATCAAATAGTAGGTCTCCAGTAAAACCTAGGTCCCGTAGTCCAATTAAAAGAAGTCGTTACCGGAAGCGAAGTTTAAGCAATAATCGCCCAAGGAGGGTTAAAGGTAGAAAGCGGTCAGTATCCAGCTCTAGTTCAACATCGTCCAAGCGAGAAAGAAGAAAACGAAACAAAGATAAACCTGTAGCAATTGAAAAAGTAAAAAAGAAGAAAGAAAAAGAGAGAGGGAAAGAAAAAGGTCACAAAGCGCGAGAACCAAAAGAAAAAGAGCGGGAAAAAGATAAAACAAAGCGAAAACGTCGGCGAGAAAAATCCTTGTCCCCAGCGAAAGAGATTTTTGCAGACGGTGATAGTATTGTTGTTAGTTTAAATTTTCAGAAGACCCCTACGGTATCGTCGACACCGAATCACACCTCCTCAACGAAAGATAGCTCTTCTCCTGTAAGAGGAAACGAAAACGAGAAGGGAAAGAGTAGTAAAAAAGATGGACGTGGTCGAGCTCATGCTCGCCATCGACGCTCTCACGAAAATGATGAAAATGGTAAACCAAGACTGTTAAAAAAGACATTACTTATAGATTTAGAGTCATCCCCAATTCAGGAGCAAAATATTGGTGTATCACCCACTCTGATCGTGCTTAGTGATGATGAAGAAGAGAAACAGCTTCACAGAAAAAGCGATAGACTAGATGCAAAGGATAGTAGCAATAATAAAGATGGTGCAGTTGTCACGACCAGTGGTTGTAATGATGGACATAGTAATGATGGCAGTTCTCCGTACAGGCATGGAGTAGCTGCTGATAGTACTCAATTACAGCATCCTAATCAAAGTGATTCAAAAATGGACGATGAACCTTTTAGTATATCATGTGCATCCGTTTCGCCGTATGAGAATAGTAATCTGTCCCCTACAAGAGGTGATTCTGTAGTTACTTCAACAAGAGACTCTGAAATCGGACTACCACATGACAATGACTCACAAAGTCCCCCTTCTTTTCTTCATGCGAAATTATCTGATGCCAAAAATTTGCATCAACCACGTTCTCCTGGAACACCACCACAGCCTGTTCCACCAGTTTCTCCCCCGTCGCACCTAATGCTGGATGCATGTAATGTAAATAATTCAACCCCGACGTCATCGGTTTTGTCACATAATATGCCGAATCATCCAACCAACTCAGTGTCTCTTCCAATATCAGATAAACCACTAATTGGAAATATTCCTGGTCTCTTCCCTTCCTCCATTGTTTCTGCCAGCTCAACTGGAAGTATAAATATTCCTCCCCCAATTGTGATTCCTACACCTCCAACACCTCAGATGCGGTTTGGCACTTCGCAACCTCCATCGCTAAATCAAGGTTTGCTCATGCCACCTAACGTACTAGCTAGTGTGGCTAATGCACTGTACGGGCCTTTACTTGCAGCACGTCAGCAGCAGCAACAACAGCATCTTCAGCAGCCTCAGCAACAGATGAACTCTTCGATGCTAATTGGTGGAAAATTTTCAAACTCCGTGAATAGTTCCGGTGGGATTGGAAATAAATTGAACCAACAAGGAAGTGTTCTTTTGCCAAAAAATCAAAATTCTCATAGTCTTAATTATGAGCTCGGAGGGGGTAATGTGTCAAAATCAAATAATTCAGGACGACTTGCCGGTGATGGAGATTCACCCTTTTCACCCAATAGTAGTGATGGGGATGATTTATTTGAGCCACCATTGGATAGAAGTAAACTAGACTCAAGCAGTGGTAGCAATAAACCTGACAAGAATCTGGGTCAGCAATCTTCCAACTCATCTTCACAAATACAGCCTTCGTCTGCTGGAGGTGGAAATGTAGGTAGTGGTACTGGAAAGTCTCGAGACAAAAATAATCTGTTCGATAACCTGTTTGGTTCTGCACCATCTAAGAAATCTTCATCTCATCCAAAATCTCATAACAAGTCTGCTAAATCAAAGGGGGGTACACACCAGAAATCAAAAACAAAAAGAGGCAAGTTAGAATTTATTTTTTTTACACTTCAGCACTGTCTAAATTCTGGTTCATTTAACACATGCATTATTACTTTACCAGTAGCAACATTATTCATTTTTAATTTTCAGCTATATTAATACATACATCATGGATATTGAGAATGAATTTTAAGAAGCGTTGTTAGATTATTTTTAATTTGTGAATCGTCTAAATGTTGAATACGAATCATTTGAATGCTTTCTTTTAGGACTATAATTGTATTTTAAATTCCACAAAATACATTTTGGTGAAAATGTTTTGTCACTTGTCACTTATAGAAATAACTTTGTATGCAGATTTTCATTCTTTTGTTGTTTTATTTTTTGTTCTAGTTGCCAAAAAGGAAATTTCAAAGTTAAGTGAAGGGGAACTCCGATTAACTGAAGATGTCCCTACCTCAGCAGTAGAGTTGCGTGTAAAGGAGAAAGTAAGCAGACTCCAAGTTCGTTTAATTTCAAAAAATGTTTTCAAAACCTTCAATCGCATCCATGAATACAAAAACACAAAGTTTACACTTAGACCTTGATTTCACTAGAAAAGTTAACCATTGTTAGCCTTAAGAAACACGCTTTCAGAGTTAACCATTGTTAAATCTGAAATCGAGTTTCTTAAGGCTAACAATGGTTAACTTTTCTAGTGAAATCAAGGTCTTACGCAACCTAATAATCATGTCTTAATTTAGTTTTTGAAGAAGCTTAACCGACAAGAAAGAGTTGTAGAAGAGGTAAAGCTCTCGCTAAAACCACACTACAGTAAGAAGCACGTCACTAAGGATGAGTACAAGGAAATTTTAAGGCGAGCGGTCCCTAAGGTAAACATCGTAAACAAAAATCATTTGACTCGCATTCTTAGTAAACATTTTAAAGTGCAATGCTAAAAATATCTAAGCTATAAGGCATGTTAGCTGATTCATGTGTATTTTCATTTTGTATAGATTTGCCACAATAAATCTGGCGAGATTAATCCTTTCAAAATAAAAGAACTGGTGGAAGCTTATGTAAAAAAATTTCGGCACTCGAGGAAAATAGAATGATTTAAGTAGTTACGATTCTTGGCGTTTATATGAACACCACAAATGAAAATATTCAAAAATATAAATTATTTAGTTGGTTAAGCATACATTAGCGTTTTTATCAGTGATGTCACTACTAAGTATTATGGGCTTGTTTTGCTTAGACCACTCTACTTACTCATCATAACACTATTGGTAGATTGTATTCTACCTATTAAGTTTTTGAGTTACGTTATCTTTTATCTAATCGTGATTAGTATAAGTTGCTAAAAAATGGTCATTACGAAGTGTTTAATGATTGTACTACACCATATTAATATTTTATTTTATCTTTACCCTGTACACAGATTACACTTTCAATACAAAATATAGGTTAAATTGTGTACAAGGTAGTAAGCGTAAATTATTTCGTGCTCTGCGTAGCTTTGTTTTTCTAGCAACACATGTTAATAAAAATTGTTAATTGTAAGTGTAAGCGTTTTTATTTGTATAAAACTAAAACAAAACAGATGTTGTTTACATACAGCGTAAGTGAGTAACACAATGTATTTAAGTTGTATGCAGTTTAACTATTTCAATATTGATGTATAGTTTTAGTTAATTTATATTGTGAAAGAGAATTTGTGTACCGGAAAAAATTGATTATTGAATTTGCTAATAGGAATGAATTTGTTTGCCGTTTCATTTCAATTTTGAAAGCGAACAAAAATCTTGTTTTCAAACTTAGGGGGTTGATTATAGTTAGGACTGCATATATTAAATAATTCTTCGGATGCTTATCATGAACATTTCAAATTCAGCTCTAGGCTGTAAGTTAAGTAATCAAAATGTTCTCTTACATTGTACTATTCAAATAGCGCTAGTGTTACAAATATTAAATCAAATTATGTTAATGAATCAAATGCTTCTATAAATTCACCTTACTGATTTTGAAAAAATCTTCAAATCAACAAAACAGCGCACAATCTACGGGGTATTAGGTCTACAATTTGCAATTATCAAGTGAGCTTTAGGCGTTTTATTATTAGTACGTCATTTATTTTACATGATTTTGTAAGTCTTCATTATCAGTGTAATCAGAAAACATAGGTAGTATAATTTTTAGATATTGACAAAATCAGCATACTGTATGTGGGATGGAATTACAGTAATAGTTTGGTTATTTATAGTAAATTACCTGTACATTTATATTTTCAGATCGCATTAATATGTAATTATTCACCAATTTCAACAGTAATAACATCCCGTGGTATGAGTAGATACCTGCTCATTTGGAAATACCTATTGCACATTCTAGTTGCAAATTTTTTTTCATATCTGTACATAATTTACTTTTCAAGGTTTTTTTGGAAATCGGGATACGCTCACAGCCTCCTTACTTTATCAATTGAACTTTAAACCAAGCTTTAAAGCCATAAATGTAACACAGGCCTGGACTGGATGTCAAGCGTTAGTGATATTATTATCTAGGCTCATGGTATTTATAAAATAAGTTACGACGAAAAATAACGTTACATATAAACCCTTAGCCTATGCAGGTTTACAGAATGTGTAATTTTTAAAAAGTGCATAGTGCATTGTTCTAGCTTTTTATGTGTATTAAGTTTTTTTTTGCATTCCGTATTGTTGTGTGGAATGACGAAGCTGAGCCCAAAATATATTTTCACGTTTACTTGTACAGAATTGGCGAATGACGTTTGCCAACATCAATATGAAGCCTTATCTAACATGCAGCATCATTCATTCTCATCCTGCATCATCTCAAATCTGAAGAGAGGCACACGGTAATAAAGGGTGAGGATCATAGGTTATGGAAGTTATTACGTATGTTCGTATACGGTTATGGGTGATAATGGTGTTTTGTTAGTGTACGATGACTACGATGGTATGTTTTGTTAAGTGATGATGCGATGGTTTAAGGCCTTTTAAAGCAGGTAATAAAAAGGATGGTTAGGACTCAGTTGGTAGTGATGGTAATAATGGTAAAGTTATGGTACATAATATATTATACGAAGTCCCAAGAATTCTCTCTCTCAGAATGTAAATAATCTAAATTGCATGCGCAAAAGTGGGTAGGTAGGTGGGTGATTTGAATCTCAAATATGCTAGTACAAAATACAAATAGTTTAACCAGTTAAAAGGGCTATATTATAATACGGTAAAGCTTCGTTCGCAAGATATTGGATTCATACATCATCTGTTGGATCAGTCAGTTGCTGACACAAGTTTGGAGTTCCAAATTAATCACCTTAGAATTTGATTTCAATTCCTTATTAAGGGCTCTGATTAACTCGGAGATATTCACAATTAAGTTTTTTAGGTATTTTTATTTATTAATTCTTAAAGACAGACACAGCAAGCGGTCCAGACGAGAGAAAAACAAGAGTATATAAAAAAAATTAATAATAATAGGAGGCCTTGGGCAGTACAGTACATTAAAACTTAATCCCATGTAATTTTAATGGTTGCGTTACTAATATATATGTATCGTTATTTATCAAATATTTTGTTGATTATAATATTGAGATGTATTTATGTATAAGTCAAGTAGTGAAAATAAGTAGCATTTAACTCCTTGATAGGATATTTGTAAAATGCTAAAAAGTGTTAAACTACTAATTTTTCAGCCTTGTTGCCGAATGTGCTATTTACTATTTACCTCAAATGTTTGGCGTGTGGCGCTAAATCGTAACAACTTTACTCGGGAACGGGAACTCAGAATACATTCAACATTGCCGACAGCAGACTAAAGACTAAATAAATAAACACAATCAACAATCACAACACAAACAACAACACCAATCAATCTGCTAAAGTGTTGTTTACTGTTTTCAGCTCTAATATAGGTACCGTTGACCGTTTTCTTTCAAATTCCAAAGCAGTAAAGATTTGCATTCATTTATATTGATGGAATTCTGACTCAAAACCAATGAATATTACAAAAACGTACTACTGACTACTATTCATTTATGTATAATGTACGAAAGTTATTAAAGGAGTTAAGCGTTAAGTAACAATTGTGCTATCATTTTAAAAGTATTTATTTTAGTATTACACAAGGGCAGATACCTCAAATACTGAATACTAAAACTGTTATTTTTCGAAAACAAATTAAACATACATATTTGAGCTACTTAAGACTTATCCACCATTAGTGCTAATTATACTCCGCCCTCATAATTGGTGCTCATTATCTCAAACCCCCGGTTAGTTTAGTGTTATTTCCCACCCCACTGTTACTACTGTTAGTCTCAATTATGTCTCAACCCCTGTTAAAACCTAATTATATCCCAACCACCAGCTGGTGCTAATTATTACTCACCCCACAGTTGGTGCTCATTTTCTCCCACCCTCCTGCTACTGGTAATTATAACCCAGCGGCTAGTTGCAAATTATATCTCGCCCCCCCCCCCCGATTAGTGCTATAGTTAGCTTTCACTTCACGGTTAGTGCTAATTGTCTCTCATCCACCAGCTAGTGCTAATTATCTCTCAACCTCCTCGTGGTGTCTCACTCCTAGTGCCTAGAGGGGATGATAATTACCTTTCATCCTACGGTTAGTACTAATTATTTTCCACCCCCATTAGTGCTTATTATACCCTGTCCTCGCAATTGGTACTTACTGTCTTCCATCCCCTGCTAGGGCTAATTATCCTCCAACCGCCTGTTATTGCGAATCATCTCTTACCCTCGGTTAGTGGTACCTAATTGTCTTTCTATCAGCTGTTAGTGCTAGTTGTCTCTTACCCAACAGTAAGTGCTAATTATCTCGCACTCCCAACCCATGTTAGTGCTAGTCATATTTTAACACCTTATTATCTCAACCCCCTTTTGGGGCTAATTATTTATCATTCCTTTGTTGGTACTTATTAACTCGCAGTCTCATGTTAGGTTAGTGCTAATTATCTCAACTCATGGGTGGTGCTAATTTTTTTCCCAACCTTTCCAGTTGTGCTAATTAATTATATTTTGCAATCTCCATTAGTGCTAATTTTGCGGAACGGAAATTGATGTGTGTCTTCATCGTACTTATGCTTTATGCAATTAAAAATAGCACGTCATTTTATTGGGGATTGTACGTATAGGTACTTGCCATTAATGCCATTGTATCCTGTTTGTCGTCATTTTAACAGACAGGTTAGAAAAAGTCATGATTTTGGGGCTTTTCTAGCAGCCCTGCTAAGAAAGAATTTAATTACGGCACGGAAGAACGAACTAGTGTTGTGACTTCTGCACAATTGTTATTTTTCCTGATGGGATTTAACATGGGAGCTTTATTATTCTGTGATTGTGCACAATTGTTCTTAAAGTTGCGCACATTTTCCAATGTTATATCCCATAAGAAAAACAAACAAACTGCGTAAGCTATTCACAAGTTACAACTACAACACTAGAACGAACCCTGTTCATTAACCCCAAGAATTTCGTTACTGTTGGTTCTAACTTTTTCCTGTTAAAAATTGGGTAATGACATTCATCCGCCCATTCTGATGAAAATTAGCCACCTACACCCTAGTTAACCTATTTAATCGAAATAAATCACACGTGTAAATAAAAACGTAGCAAACCAGCAATTCAGTAATTGCACATAATACTTACAAGAAGTCTTGCACTTGACATGACGACAATAATTTAAAAAAAAACACTTTAAAAAATCATTACTGCATATTTGTATCTCCTAGAAAAAAAATCGGCATTATAATTATAGGCACATGCTTCAGCCTTAAATGATATTCATCTCTTGCCTTAAGCGGAAACAAGAAATATGACCAGATAAAAATATTTATAAATGAAATGAGTGACTTAAATCGAGCAGGCCGACCTGAAAAAAATAGCTGAACACATATTTTTTGCATAATTTAGTGTTAAAATGTTTACCTAGTTTTACAATGTAGCAAAATGTTTAAATATATATATACTTAAGTGTAATGTAAACATATATAAATGTTTAAATGTTGACCTGAGTGCATAATGTGGCATAAAAGTTTCGATCCACTGTATGCGGCGTTGACTGTTACTTCTGCAATCAGGGTCAGGTAAGTTTTTTCGACATTTTGTGCACATTAGGAGTTTGTTTTACTTGTTGAGTGAGACCTGCTTACAAGGGAATGACGCGACATGCTACACCCAGATTTCACAGAGACAAAATTTCAAAAACTTGGCTTTAAAAATTGCACCACAAAAATATAGGTTTCTTGAATTTTGTTTGAAAAAAATGAAAATTTTGGAGTTGTATAAAATCCTGAAATTACTTTAAAGACTACAGCCTAAGGATTAGAAAAACTTAAATTTTATCAAAATCGGATGAGAACTGTAGAAGTTATGGGCGTCAAAGTTTTATTTTAGATTTTTTTTTAAACTTTGGTGGGCCACTGTGACCAAATAACGCAAAATGAACTCTAGTTACTTTAGATAATCGGGCTTCTCAAAGGTAGCCCGATTTTTTTAAATGAGTCTCTGCGAAATCAGGGCATTTAGCATTTCGCTAAATTGAATAAATTTCCTTGTTAGTAGCTTAACACTGACAAAGGATTGCAGAACCAACAGCTAACTTACGTATCCATAATATTGGAAAAGTAACAGTCAGCCCTACCTGAACTGTACGTCAAAAGCTTTATTACAAATTATGTAATTAGATCAAAATTTTAATTCCTCGTTATAAAATTAGGTCAAAATTGTAATACAAAAAATTGTATATAATTACGAATATCATCTACTGTGTTTAGCTGTATTTTTCAGGTAGGACCGCTGGATGTAAGTCATGCATTTAATTTTCAATTTTGATCTTGTCATAGTGTTATTTATCGTGTTTCAGCTTAAGGCAGCTGATGAATATCATTTAAGGCTGACGCTGAGGCACGTATAATGCCGAAGAATGATGATAACTTATTAAAATTATTATAAAATACAGATAATATACATCCGTAAACAAATAGCATATAGTGTTTAATGAAGATAACATTTATTAAGTCCTTCGAACAGATCTGCCTTGGTAATAATTACCTCTTAACTATAAATATTACTTTTTTATTTTCTTGCAACTTGGAACTCAAGTCTGTTTTGCCTATTGCCTAGTAAAATAGGCATTTTAAATCAATTAAAACTAGGTAATGGTATGAACGACCTTGGTTTTACAGGTAGACAGCTGACAGCCAACCGAGTTCTAGTTTCTTCCGGCGTTTTTTATAGTTTTGAGCAGCGTTGATCAACGTCTTAGTTTTCCAGCTGATATGAGGTAATTATAAATATAAAATTGTAATTTTATGATAAAATTCATGCGCTGACTAAAGAACGACTTGAAATATGACAAGAATAGAAATTACTACAACCAGTTATATTTCCTGGTCCTGGTTCCTGTGTTTTTGAATTCGTGACAACCCTTAGCTTGGGTTTGAGTGAACTTTCTTTCGGTGTCAGGTTCATTCTATACAATTGTACTGAGTTTCAATAAAGGGAACTATTATAATAACATTTACAATTAGTTAAAATTAAAACTAATAAAATGACACTATATATAACGAGGGCATCATATCAAACTAAATTAAAGCCAATCAATGCCAATTAATCCGATTCCCAAATCAATGCTATTTACCCAATAATTTACTACACCACACATCACTGTGGTTGATACACTGAATATTAAACTAGTGTACTTGAGCTAATTAAGTGTTGGGTAAAAACAAACCTGAAATTACAATCTTCAAAATATTTGACATTGTCCGGCAGAGCATTCCAATCAGTAATGCGTTTAAATAGGAACAAGTGTTTAAGTATACACGTCCTTACGACAATTAGTGTGATACTATAATAAACAGGAAGTACCTACTAGATCTTGTTGCACGCTCTGGCTGCTTCAGTACATACCGGGAGTCAAAATTAGCGATATCAGATCCATTTTTTACCATATTATACACAAATGACATAGAGCGCAAGCTTTCTTCCCATTACTGGCAATGTAATGGTCTGCTCCAGTAATACAGTTTTTTATAAGTTTTCCGACCACCACCAACAGATTATTTACGAAGTTACAGGTATAATCGTCGACCCTATTGAGTTAGCCAGTCATTGTTAAAAAAAATAAAATTGTTTTCAATCGTTTCTTAAGCAATATTAACTATCGTAATTTTGTTGGTAGTGCTCAAGTATTTTGTTGCCTAAAAAGGTGATGAAATAATTTTATTAACGTACAAGACAAGCATTAAAATGTTACATTTTTCTCACTGACTGTAGTTTTACATCTGACGAAGAAATTGGAAACGAGCTTGAAATTAAGCCACCACAGGCTCAGTTACTTGCTAGAAGAGAAAAGCGGAGTAATCGAGACCGATACAGAAAAGATAACCGGCGTGGTAATGAGGACGATAGAAGTAGAAGAACGTTTGAACAAGGACAACCGCCTCCTCCTAGGTTATTTGTACATTATGCATATTGTGATTCAATGATATTAATGTTAAGTAAATCAAATTTGCAATTTAAAACTCTTTAATACGCACTTGATCAGCAGGGGAAACAGGCATCTATACACTGGACAATCAGGGAAAGATCGCTCATATGGAAGAACTAAAGAAAAGGAAGGCAATGGGAGCCGATCTCATGGAAAAAACACCAACGAAAAATATTCAACCTCTGAATCGAAATTGGGAGAAAGGAGAGGTAGATGTTTACACTTGATGCGTATCTGTTACTCATAATTGAAGTTATCGACGCGAAAAAATAACTTTTTCTAATATTGTATATGCTGGAAAAAGTAAAATACACAATTATTTAATTCTATTCACGTTTTCACCTTCAGCAAAATTGTGTTGTTGTCTACTACGTATTGTTTACACATGTGTTTAAACATTTAAGGGAAATATACGGAGCTGTAGATAAAATGGGTGAGGTCTGTGAGGTACTTAGGTATGTAACTATTATATGCGTTTTAATTTTTTAACCATTTTAATGTTGTTTAAGATCGTGTTAAAGAGCTTTCTGAGAAACGAATGCACATGGAGCAAGAAGAGGAAAGATATTTCCGCGAGATTCGGGATAGAAGAGAACGTCAACATCGGGAAGAAACTAAGAAACTAGAAACTGAAAAACGAAATAAGCATAAATCTCGAACTCCATCACCTCTGCTAAGAAGATCAAACATTGAGGAAGATGAACCGAAACTGAAAATGGAAAGAACAAAGGAGTCTAAATCCAGTTCAAGTCTCTTTCCAGAAGTTGAAGATATCGAAGAAAGTTCGTCGGATCTAGAAGAAGGGGAAACTTCGCCTGCTCACATGCATTCGGATGTATCAGCCTCAGAAGATGATAAATTTGGGGCTTATAAATCTGTTGATAATAGTCCACGTTCTGCCCATTCGAATAAAAGATCAAGTTCACCATCACAGAGTGGTAAGTTTCTGTATTTTTTGTTTTATTATGGTACTACTTGTGGTTATTAAAAGTATGCAAATTCAAACCTTCAACTTTTGGATGATAATTGAACAGTTTCTGCGGATCTGAAAAGTGAAGCTGTTCTCAACCGCAGTGTTTATTGCACGCGGCATATGGGCAAGTTTTGGTTTTCCAAATTGCTGGAAAAATGCTTACTTATATATCCTTAACTTTGGGATCGTTACATTTGTATATCTTTGTATTTTACAATTTTTATGTAATATATGTATAGATTCAGATTCTAAGATGTCTTCAGTAAGCAAATCATCTGATTCTGAGGACGATGGGAGGAATGATGAAAGAAATGGAGTTGATAGTGGAGAAAGACCATCTAAACTATTTAAATCAGATTCGCCAGGAAGCCCTGTGTCGGAAAAACATCTTAAGCAAGTCGATGAATTTCACGGAAACGAAGATAAAGCGCGAGCTAATACATCTGAGTACTTCAATATTTTTAACTCATTGAAAGCTATATCTAAGAGTTAAGAGCATAGAATTACGCCAACCAAACCTATTTTTGATATTTAGTAAATTAGTTTCTTTAATTTTTTGCAGCCTAATTGATGTTGAAGAAGCTACTGATGTATTAAATCTTCTGCCTCCTTACTATCCTGCAATTCAAGGATGCCGACGCGTCGAAGAGTTTCAACTTTTGAACCGGTAAGAGTGAGTCAATTTGTACTATAATCCATGTCGGTCGCTAGGAAACCCCACCCCTCCTGGAAATTTTCCGCCTGAGCATTTCCCCCCAAATAGCAATACCGAACATTTACCTCCGAATTCTTAGTGAATTGATCAAGTGCACATTACTGTAGTGTAAAGTTGTGATTTATTGTAAAGGTCATAATAATACACTCGGACATTGTAATCTACCTCACTATAATTATCCTATAACCTATCCTAAACGAAAATAGAATCAATAATTTAAACCCCCAGCGCGGTTTGCGAAATACATGAAATAAACATTCAAAAACAGAAATGTCAATCAAAACAGTAGTTTAGAATTTTAGATCATAATAACATTGTTAAACCTAATACATAGCTAGTAATTAGCTTACACATTTTAAAACTATATATGCTAGGCGATTTCTCCCGTATGAATAAACATTCTTTGCGACAATGTATGCTGGCATCGTACAAAACGCTTGGTTGTAATGGGAGTAAAAAGGCAGTGAAAAACGAATATTCAAACCATTACATCACGGTACCCAACTCTTCCCTTACAAATAAAAAAACTTCCAGTTTGTGTGTTGTAATTTCAATTGTCTGTTTTAAAAGATAATTAAAAAGGTGAAAATTAATTAATAAATATTGCAGTACCGTAAAATATGAAATGCTAAAATGCTTAATCTACGACCCACATTGCCAAATTGCGTCTTCACACTTATAGAATATTCACACTATTTAACTGCGGAAAATGTTCGAGGAGGAAATATCAAAAACCTCCATGTCATTTGTTTATTGTCTCTGAATGCACTTGTGTATCACTGTTTTAGAGCTGAAACAAAATGATTACTAAGGCAGCAGTTATAAATATTATTACCGAGGGGAAATGTTTGTTTACATTCACATGCTAGTACAGTACTATCGGTGCTCATATCCTTATGGGATTATAGGAGCTGCAACCGGATATAATAATAATAATAAAAATAGTTTTAAATATTGTAACAAAATTTAACAGCATCGAAGAGGGAACTTACGGTGTCGTGTACCGAGCGAAGGACAAAAGAACTAACGAAATTGTGGCTTTAAAACGTTTAAAGATGGAAAAAGAAAAGGATGGCTTCCCAATCACGTCACTTCGGGAAATCAACACTTTACTCAAGGTAAGAATTAAATTATTGTTTGCTTGCTTTGTACATATTTCCTTAACGATGGTGTTGTACCTGGCTGTTTTTGTTTATATTCATTTATTCTTAGCTAAATGTCGGATGAAATTAAAATTACATTAAAAACTTTAGGCTCAACATGAGAACATTGTGACTGTGCGAGAAATTGTTGTGGGTAGCAATACGGATAAGATCTTTTTAGTAATGGATTACGTTGAGCATGATTTGAAGTCTCTGATGGAGACTTTAAGACAAAAAGAACAAGCTTTTATGGAGGGAGAAGTCAAGTGCTTGATGATTCAGCTTCTACGTGCTGTGGCACATTTACATGACAACTGGATTTTACATAGAGATCTCAAAACTTCAAATCTTCTTTTAAGTCATAAGGTAAAATGTGAACATGATATCCACACGTCAATGAGCAATTAAAAAAATGAAAATATCAAAACTGGATACATTAGTTTTCACGCAAAATAATACATAACTCATGATTTTACTTCAAGGGTATACTGAAGGTTGGAGATTTTGGTTTAGCTCGTGAGTACGGCTCGCCGCTAAAGCAGTACACACCCATTGTTGTCACACTTTGGTACAGGGCACCTGAACTTTTGCTGCAAATGAGGGTGAGTGTCTCTTTGCCTAGGTCAAAAGTATTTTATTTAGCGTATCTAAAACCTGACCTGAGCCTGTTCCGTGAAACTCATGTGATTTTACCTGTTTAATTTAGGAGTATTCCACTCCGATCGACATCTGGAGTGTAGGTTGTATATTTGGAGAGTTACTAAAAATGGAACCCATGTTTCCTGGAAAAAGTGAAGCAAACCAGCTTAATTTAATATTTCAGGTACAAAGTTAACGGTATTGTACTCAACCTACTGTTGGAAGCAGTTCATGGCATATGTTTCTAGAAGTGTTATGTCTTGTCTTGGTGCAATCATAATTTTTTAAATAATTCTTTCCTTATTCCAGACTCTAGGCACGCCAAACGATAAAATATGGCCCGGATACTCACAGTTGCCTCTTTTACAAAAAATGACTTTTGCCGATTACCCTTTGAATAAATTAAAAACAAGATTTCCACAACTGAGTGAAACAGGAATAGACCTTATGAACAAGTAAGATAATTGTATCTAGAATTATTCAATGCTTGCTAGTTCTGAAGTGAACTATGTCCGGGGGCATGAGCAAATAAATTTTGAACATAATATGAACTATCTAACGTGGAACTAATTACTTATACTTTCTTAAAACAATTGTTCACGCTAGTTGTTACTCATATATCACCAATGCTACCTAGACAAGATAACTGCAGTACAATGAGCCTATTGCAAAACTACCGCCGCTCACGGAGCAAGGGTGAACTATTTTTCAAAAAGCCCATGTTAAATCATACGTATTCTTAAATGGCTTAATTTCCAATATGAGGTTTATAGTCTAAAATCAAAAATAAATGCACAATTAACACTTTAAGATCATTAAATTGGTAGTACTATGCCTGTGGTGACCGTAAAATTGATTCTCAGGTCGACGTATGTATTTCAACGAAAACCCCGTACCATTTTTATCTATGTCTTTTTCGACATAGATAAAAATGGTACGGGGTTTTCGTTGAAATACATACGTCGACCTGAGAATCAATTTTACGGTCACCACAGGCACGGCACTGCCAATTTAATGATCTTAAAGTGTTAATTGTGCATTTATCTTTGATTTGCGCCTATAAACCTCATATTGGAAATAAAGCCATTTAAGAATACGTATGATTTTTCATTGGTTAGTTCAGTCTTGCTCCGTGAGCGGCGGTAGTTTTGCAATAGGCTCATTGCGCTAGCGTCTGAATTTTAGAAAGGCTTAAAAAACACTTGTACTGCTTTACGCAGTGTTGTAAGATCTGTATTTTTAATTTTTTAACTGGTGTATTGTGTAACAATATTTGCAGATTTTTAACGTTCAACCCTGCCAAAAGAATCACAGCCGAAGATGCCTTGCGCCACAAGTTTTTTGGAGAGCCCCCATTGCCCATCGATCCATCTGTTTTTCCTACGTGGCCAGCAAAATCAGAATTAGGCCATCGAAAAGCAGCCGCATCCCCTAAACCACCATCAGGTGGGCGACAGTTCAAAGACCTTGTGAGTTCTGCGCTTATTGTTTAATTAATACTAAATCATAATCCTGACTATAAAATTAGGTATGAACCATGCTTTTATACTTTTACAGCGAGATGAAGATGGGGACCCAACAGGGTTTTTCCTCGGTGCGGGAGATAGAAGACCACCAATAGGGCCTGGATTCAACTTAAAGTTTTGATTTATTATTTAAAATAATTAACACTAATCTACAACATGTAACATTACATTTCCAAAAAGAAATCAAAAAGAATAAAATGTTAATATATTACTAGAAGAATGTTACATAATCTATTACATGTACGTACATATGCATATCCGGGTATTGTAGTTAGTATGTACATAGTCAAGTATCCCGTGGATGTTGTCGTTTTTAAAACATTTTACAATAAAGATTATTCTGAAGTTTAAGTATTTTGAATGAACTCAGAATCCGATGAATGAATGACATTATTCACAGGGACTGAATCACTTTCAATCCTTAACCTTTCAGCACTTGTAGAATTATTATGATGATTTATGCCAGCATTTGAACTGCTAAGGGAAACAGATGATAGCTTTAGCTCCAATTCATCGAGCTTAAACCGAAGATCGCTAAAACGCTGCTGAAGCTCCTTTTCCCTCTGTTTCTGAAGATCTACGTCTTCTTCTAGTGCCTGTAGGAACATTATTGGGGTTTAAGTTTAACGTGATCCATCCAAATAATTTCGTATAGTAAAAATAATAAAGTTGAACTAACCCCAAGGCGCCTTGGAACTGCAACATTTTCCATATCGCGCAGATATACAAAAGTCGAGAGCTCCATATCACCACGATCAATGAGATCACTCCATTCTTGAAATTGTTTTAGAAGTGCCTGAGCTCTCATCTGGTAGCCACCAGTTAAAATTTTTAACTTTTTCTCTGTCTTAGCAGCGCGCTTTGCTTCCCTCGTCATGTGCGCCCTATTCTGTTCTAGTTTTTTCTCCATAGATTCCAACCTATCCTTTTTAGTAGCCAGTGTAGCTCTTGTGTATCGATTTTGGCTGGGCAGGAACAAAACCTGATAAAAGAACAAAACAATAAGTATAATTTAATAAGGGACCCTCTCATGTCTCTCCCGAATGCCGATTAGCTCCACCTGGAAGTCAATATATGCACCGAAACTCGACTTATTATTTACCTGAGACAAGCATTCCTCCCATACTTGAGTGTAAGCTTCTAATGATAGATCTCCATGACCCATGCCTTTCTTTACGACCTGCATTTCTTTTTCGAGGAGCTGACGTGCCTATATCGAAATTTCGTAAAAAATGTAGCTTCCAAATCACTTTTTCAAGTATAGTATTTGAAACCAAGTAGTACTGTATTCGAGAAGATGAAATGAATTTTTAAGTTTCTTACGTTTTCCATTTCTTCGCGCGATATTTCATCGTACTCATGTAGTTCCAGAAAAGCTATGTGCTGGTTTTGATTATGAATGGTGGATACCCCTTTCTTCATGACCATCTGATTTTTGGTTGGAGCCACAATCGTGTCATGATGAAGCATTAAAACCATTTCTTTCTTAATCAACTCCTCCGCCTTTAAAATAAACACATGATACAGTTCGTAAGTTTTTAAAAATCATTTTACAGTATATTCAGTTTTAATTTCAACGTACCTTCTGTATATCAGTTAGTTGGTCCATGCCGGACGGTCGTAGAACTGTAGCATTAACATCCAACGGCCGAGGTAAATCCCGTTGTACAGCTTGACACAATTTCTTAAACTCCTCTTCTCTTCTACGCTGTTTTTCAGCAGCTTTTCGCTTCTCTATATCTTCTTGATCATCAACTCTAGCTGAGCCACCGACTTGTTTGTCACTAGCTTCATCATCCTCGTCTTCAGGGATAATAATTTCATAATCGTTTTTCGGGGTTGGCAGAGAGCTCAGCGCATCTTTCAAGCTGGCAAGAACCTAGCAATATAAGTTAAGTATATGTGAATAAATATACGACAAATATAAATGTGCAACAAAAATACACCAACTTACCTGTTTCTGATATCCCTTGACGCTTGTTGAAGCAGCCTCTAATTCCTCTTCTGGGTTAATGCTTAATTTATCTCGAATAGGAGTTGTTATTGGTGTTGACCCAACAGCTGACGCACCTGCTTTTGGCGTTCCTTTTGCTCCCATAACAGCTGGAGTGGATCCAACTTGTCCGGCTGGCGTCCGGAACGGAGTTGACAAGATTGTATTTGGTGTTGCTGCCACACTGTTTAAATCATTCTCGATCAGAGGAGTGTTAAATCCTCCTTTCAACGGCGTCTCAACGTTCGATAATGCCATGATATTCTGGGCTTCCTAATTGTAAAACGAGTAAAATTTAAAATTAGTACAACGTAAATACGTAAAGTTTTTGCAGGAATAACAGGCTAAGTAAACGAACCTGAAGAATTTTATCTGTGGTAGGAGCAGGTGTTCTAGGAGTTCGCAGGGCTGTTGACGCTCCACTTGTCAAAGAATAATCGCTCAAAAGTGTTTGTGATGCTTTACTACCAGATTCACTGGCTGCTTCTTTAGCAGCTTCAGATGCCTTGCCGAGTTTAACAACTTGTTCTAATTCCTGATCAGAAATCTGTGGCTCAGGCAGCACAAGTTTGCTTCGCTTACGTTGAGGCTCTTCCCCTTGAAACATACTGACGGGTAAATCATTTTCTTTACGTTGCTTCATTTTATCCTTATCTTTTCTTCTTTCTCGCTATGAAATGGAAAATAATTTTTAACCCAAAAAAATATTCAAATTTAAGGAGTATATAAAGAAATAATTTAATACTATCATTATCAACTCAAACGCCAACCTCTTCCTTATCTTTCCGCATTTCGCCATCTAATTGCTGTTGTCTTAGCCTTCTAAAGTCTGGACTCATTGGATCAAATTTTTCGGTTGAGGTATCATAAAAGCCTTGTGAAGGTTGTTTCTCAAACGGAACTTCCTTATTGTAGTCAATCACACGCTTTTTTGGACGTTTATTCTTAACATCAATTCCAGCCATCCGTAATTCCCGACGCTTTTGTAAAGCAGCAAGTCGTCTAGCTTCTTCCAATTGTTTCTCACGTGCCTTTCGCTTAGCTTTCTTACCCTGAGTATTAGCCAAGCGGGCTCTCGCTTCAGACAGCATTTCCAACTCTGTAACCGTGCAAAAATTAACTCAAATTTAATAACAAAAAATTCAACCAGCTTGAAGTATCATAATGTCCTTTAAAACCTACCATCTTCGTCCATATCCTTAGGATCAGGTCGAGCAGGCTTTGTTTCCGGATTGGGGTCAATTTCACCTGGCCGTAACTTTCTAGGATCATCAACAGATTCTTCTCCATCTTCTTTCTTTTGGGCTTGATCCCTAATGAGCATTAATATTGAACTTTTAGAAGGTCCTTAGTAACGACAGCTAGTACATTCATGTAAACAGTCAACTAACAAGTTAGTAAATTTTAATTTAAGGAAGTGTACATTCAACAATTAGTAACTTACAATAAATACTCATAACGCTCAAGACACTGTGCAGCAGTGCGACCAATAATGGGAGCAATAGTTCTCCACTGCGTTGGCATCAATTTAGCTAGATGAAGCAATTTTTCATCTTCTTCTCGGCTCCATTCTGTCTTCTTGATGCTTGGATCCAACCATTCATACCAACGTGCTTTACACTGTTTTGCAGATTTCCTATGTAAAAGCGATGCAATTCGGGACCACTGATTTTTGCCATATTTCATTACAGCAGCTTTCAAAATTTCATCCTATATGAAATAAATTCAACATATTATGACATACATCATTTATAATGGCTAAATCTTTTCAATTTTGAATTTCATTTATAAATCTACAAATTTTCTCACGCATACGTTAAAATACTTATTAAAGATTCATACAATGCACCAGCTAAAGTTACAAACGCCGACGTCATTTTATTCGACAAAAAAAACGAATACTACACGAAAGTTTAACCAGAAACGCATTTTTACCTCAGTGTTCCTCCAAACACCTCCCTTGATCATAACACGAGGCATCTTGAAATTCTAAGTTTTCAGTTTCAATACTTATGAATACAAAATCTGATCGAGCTTGAACAGCTCCGGAATTGGATGACACGGACCGGGCACATACAGACAGACAACAGATACACCTTGAAGGAAGTCAACCACTACAAAATATTAGTAGCGTCACGACTATTATACAATCAATGTAACTTGCAGGGATTAGACTATTAGACTAAATAATCTTTGAAGAAAGCAAGTGCAAATTGCAAACCCTTCAAATCGATAGCTAGATTAAATCGGATCTGAAATGTTTACGAGAGTTCTTTATTCTCAAATGTTATTATTTTAAAGATCTTTCCTTGTTTCTTCTGCAATTCGACAATCGTACTTGTTGAACCTAAAAGTTGAAACCCATCATCGACAACTGTGGAAGTAGAAACAGTATACAAACGACAACTTTAATTTTATTGTTTTAATTCAGAAAGACTACGTTCACGAACGAATCACGAACACGAATCCTGCCGAAAGTGTAACCCCCTGCAATGCGTTTCTTGATACTTTGCCTTATGATACGCTTATTTTGACTCAAAGATGGCGGGCTCCACTGTCACAAATAGAGTGTGGCAGTCAAAATTCAGAAATTATAATAATATTAATAAAATCCAACTCAGGTTCTAGGCTATAGCTATAGTATTGGTGGGATGACATTACACATACCTATATACTTACTTACGTAATAAAGTAGCATATACCAAAAAATTGAATTAGAAACCCAACGTAAATTCTACCCCCTCTTCATAATATTTTATTTCTATACTATACCTATTTTTTATGTTAATTGCTTGCACCAATCGATTGCTTATTAGTAACTAAAAATAGCCAATAATAGTACCGAAACTGGATTGAAGTAAATGATAAAAGCCTACAATTTCACTCGTATACTTGGATAAAGCAATCTATAGACTTCAAGATGTTAGTCTTTTACCTTGATTTTGATTAATAATAATAATTATAATGCAGCCATGAGCCACTGTCATCGTTGGGATTGAGCAAAATAGAAAGTACTATAAGTTAAAATATAATAAGTACTTACAACTTAATTAAAAATAAATAATAATAACTGTCGTTATCCCATTCCTTTTTATACAATTACAGAAGTGAGAACCATAATATGAAATCATTAAAATTAGATATAATTAGCGCATACATTCGTATCGGTCGGTAGTCAAATAAATTTATTGTATTTCTATTTTTGTCAAAACAAAATAAAATCATAATATTTATCACTTGGAATCATGATGATTAACATCCGAGTTGGATGTATCTACTTATTGCTTCATAGCAAATTAGCTGATGAAATTATTTGTGAGATTCATGGTCAATAAAAGACATGCAATTTTTCTGTTTATAGTGCAAACCATCTGAATGAAACTTTAGTTAAAAAAATATAGCTTTTGTTTCAGCCTGCTTTTTTCTGCGTGAGATGAGAGCTATTACGTATGAATTTTAATTATAAGTTGACAAAGACATCTTGGCTTAGGATAAAATTAACCACCAAAGTTTTTTATAAACAAAAAATATTCAAAGATTTGAGAAAGTGCATAGTTAGTAACACTTTATCCGATATATTGTGTTTCACCCTTCGTGAACGAAATAATAATACATGGACGGCAGAGGTTATAGATATTAGCGTTTTCTCACGGGTTTCCAATTAAAAATAGGCAAAAATTCTTTTCCGCCCATGGTCAGGACTATTAACTTAATCCCATTGCTACAATCCCAAAATTCAATGAGTCAGCTTTATACGTTATCAGATCGGAGGGAAACACACAAGGTGTACATAGAATAATTACTACACACATAACTTCGAATTCTGAGACACCAATCTTATTTCTATAGGCGAGGCATATTACGCTTGACAATATTCAGTTCGAACAAAGATATGGATACACTACGATATTTATTTATCTCGTTGATTTTATCCTATCATAAACGAAAAACGCAAAAGCTATCGAAGATAAGTAACAAAGTGGAGTTCCAAATTTTTACGCGATAAGGATATAATCGGGGTTCTCGTTTCAGATTTGAAATGGTGACCGGTAATTAGACAATCTTCGAATAATTTCATTGCAGAGGATTAGCTGGAAGCAAAATAGAGATGAATCAAAAATACCGTGTAAGGATTAGTCATGAAATATAAATAAGAGGTATATACTGCAGAATTTAAGAGGATTAAAACTTGTGTACGTCTATAGGAAATAATAATAGACAAAACCTTTTGAATAGTGTATCGATTTTGCATAAACTGAACCGGATTCAATGCGGGCTTATAGTCCAAAATATGTGTGAGTATTCCAAATAAAGCTCCAACTCCGTCACTCGTCCTTCCTTCCAGCTTTGCAAGCAGAATTTTTATATTTCTGTCACGACCAGTCTTTTCATTTTGGACATTAAGCACGCTTTCATATGCAGTAAATATTTTTTTGATCACTTGTATGTATTCCTTGGGTTCACCACGTATTATTCTAACAAGACACATATACAAAAAAAGGATTCGTTAAAGTTTTGAAATAGGAGTTTTAAGGTATGAATCATACTATCAGTGTCCATCGCTGTACGAAAATTGTCGCTTTGCTTTATTTGTTGTATTCCTCGCAATATTTACAGTAGTGTAACTTGATATTTTTACCGTTCAATTGAAGACTCATTCAGGACAATTCGCTTCTTCTCCAATTCGTTCACTAGCCTCTTCGCTTTGTCTTTGATTATCTCAGGGTGATCTAAGTAAACTTTATTCCTGAAAAGAAAACGCAGACCATTAATTAATTAATCTATCATCACGAGCTAACTCAACCTTCGTATTTAATGTAAGCTATATAGTACGGAATTTGTTTGGCATAAAATCATTTAATAACATCATTTTTTTATGAAGCTGTCCACTTGTCACGTTAATACATATTGTTCCAAATTTAAGTTTTAATCTTTGGCTTCCTTCTCTGAGTACTGAAAATTTCTAGCCCAACAATTTCATTGTGATGGTTCAAGAGACAACAAATCTTTGTCACGTATAGATTAACCGCCAGACGATATAGATTAACTAACTAACCGCCAGACCAACCAGCACAGGTTGGTCTGGCGGTTAGTTAGTGGGTTGATTCCTGCTGGTTAAGCAACAGCCCAAGCGCATTCTGAAATGGATGGGTGACCTGTGATTGGTAATCCTGCAAGGCTCGGTGCAGTGATGGCCATTTGAATTCCCGCTACCCTACCCTACCATATTGAAATTGTCAGAATGCCGCTACCGCTATTATAAAAATTGATAGCAGCGCTATCGCTACAATGCTAAAGCATAGGATAGCGGTAGCGGTAGCGGAAAGAATTACCTATATTTTGCCCTATTTTGGTAAGTTTTTGCGCTATCGCTATCGCTATCGCTATTAAATTTTTTTGAAAAATATCGATACGGCCCTATCGCTACCGCTATCGCTATTCAAAATAGGGCAGCGGGGCCATCACTGGCTCGGTGATATGTACGTTGCAGGTCCTAGAGAGATTGTGTATAAATGTTATTTCTCTGGGCTTTCTAGAGTTCTATATTTCTGAGTTTCTATGGTTCACTGGGTGGCATAGTTGGATTTAAATTTCCAGTGTTCCTTGAGTGGTACTTTAAGTGAATGAGATTTAATCCTATAACTAGCCACTCGAACCTTTGGGATAAATAGAAATTTTTTCTCTAGAAAAAGGGCTCGAATCCTCAAATTGTGGAGGAACCTCGAGTCTCAGTGAAATAATAGTGAAAACTGGGCTTACAAGAGATGAAATCTCAAATCCTTAGGGATTCTACCCAGATACGAAATATTATTATTATTATAGATAGTATTCTGCATTGAGTCTTAACTATTAGGCTGTCCTTAATAAAGGGCAGTGTTAAGTATGCTTTTATATTGCAAAATTTACTGACCATTCAGAGCATTTATACTCATTCCGTGAAATCTTCTTAACGTTTGCAACAACATTCGCGGGAGTAGATAACGTCGATGTGGTGGAAATTTGTTTTCTACTACTCATAGAAGATGTAAGTACAGGTCTTCTGTAGGATTTTTTCCCATCAATAGATTTTGTAGTTGTTGAAGATGTGGGTTGTAAATCTCTTCTTTTTGGAATCGCAGTGTGAGTTGTTTGTGTGGCTTGTGAAACATGATTTACATGATCACCTAGCACTCGTGAAAACCTAACACATCTCTGATTCTGACGGTCCATATTAACATTAAGTATACACGTGCTCGGCCGTTTATTATAGAGATTCAATTTATATTTGACTAGTTGAACTATTAATAATATTGACTACAAGTCATACAAGCAGACCAAAATTAAATTATTAAAGGTAAATTATGCGGTATTTTGATACTTTTTTCGGAGATTGCAGATGAATGCTCTGTGTAATAAAACAGAAGAAGACAGGAGAATTGTCAGAAAGGGAATAAATGTGAGGACCAAACTGAGAAACAAAACAAACCGTCAGCTGATCAACGGTGAAAGCTCCGCGGGACTTTTGTCAGATACTGCCTAATACAAAATGCAGCAGTAGCAGCAGTAGGAGCAGTAGTTGTATTTAGTTGTACAAATACACACTGAATAGTTTTTGACAGTCACTTCATAATATTGGTGTTGATAACCATCGCCTCCCCTTTCCAGTGAGGATAAAATTAGTGTATAAGTTTACTCAAGAAATTTAAATTAATACATTTAACCATAATAACAAAAATTGGGGTGGTTCCTTTCTTAGTGCCCGCTTGATTCCTTGCTATAACATTGCAAGCAGTTTTTTCTTTCAGATGTGCAGAAATAAAATAAAGTAACTAGGTGCGTAACTTAGCATTTAAAATATGGAGCAGAGATTAACTAATATGTGCACGTGATCTTTAATATTTATGGTAGCTGTAAGGCTAGGAGAAATAGCATTTATCACTTATAGAGACTTTCGTACTATTTTACTGTTAACGTCAGTTTCTATAGGTTTCTTACTTGCAGTGTGTCAATATAAGTCTATTTTTGTACAGATCTGTCATCTATTTCAAAATTTAAAAAAAATCTAAATTGAATGTATAGTTAAGTGGAACAAGAATGTTTTGCTTACCTTTATGTTTTTATAGTCCTCTTCGCTTGACGCAAATGAACATTAGAATATGTTAAATTCCTGAAGCAATTTATATGAAGAGGTTTTTTACTGTTCCGTAGTCGATTATCAATTATTTGTACCTACAATAAAATCTATGATCTCATCTCGGTGACGATATTTTTATTGAACTTTTCTTCAGGAATTCGTGACATATCATCTCTCTTAATTGCTAAATACCACAAAGAAGACTACTGGTTTTGTTGTGTCATCACGTAAAGGAATGTCGGCTGTACTAAAACAAACGATTAATGTAAGTTCAATATATAATTTATTTTTGTACTTCGAAATTCAACAGGTAGTATGCGGTAGTAACAGAAACAGATAGTTCAGTCATTTATTAGAAATAACAGCTTCTTCTTCAAATGATTTAAGAAAGGTCTGTGGGTGCTGTCAATTAAAATTTAGTTGACAGCTCGGTTATATTCACTACATTTTTTATACCTTCATCGCTGTTATAAACTGCTTTATAAATTATAATTCTGGAATCTTAATGATGATATGAATTCGTTGAATTTAAATAATACCTCCTAACCTTTGACCCCACCCAAATCTTTACTCGCAAACGCCACGCACACTTTTTTTTTACAGATTTCATTTTAAATATGTTACATTAGCATTTCTGAAAATCAGGTTTAAAAAATAGACATTATGAGGCAAAATTGGGCTATCGTCGATTTGCTTCTAACTTGTCAATGGAAAGATTTTGCACAGAGCAGTCATAAATGTTTGAGAACAGCCAAAAGGAGGCATAATTATAACTCGCAATTTATGTAAAACTATTTTTAATTACGTGCGTATATTGTTGCCCGTTGCCCCCATATCGAAAAGGAATAAATTATTATTATTATTTAAGTACTTGTGTAAAAAATTAACTTCTTTAAATGTTTTCAAGTATTGTTGACCGATTTTAACGAGTGATATATCATTTGAAAGCTCTTAAAATTAGGAAAAATTTGACTTTTTTGTTTTAACTTCTAGCCCATGCAAAATGTTTTAGGAGAAATTTAAAAGACAAATTATTTTTGCAAAACCTTTCAAAAAGTATCCAAATGTTTGCTAGTATGTATCTTGAAGATTACTAGATTCTACTAATCATTACCGTTCGAATGATCTCTAACTATAACTTTATATACATTTGCAGTGAGTTACCGTTAGTAAATTTAACTATTAGATTTGGCCGGAAACTCAAAATTTTGAATTTTATGTTTTATTACTATTACTATAGCGTAGGGTCCCTCCTAATGGGTTTTATTTTAACGTACTTCAAGAACTTATATCTTTTTTATGCAAGTGACGTAAAGTTGAGCATATTGCATCATTATACTTTTCTGTTGACTCTGTATGTGGGTACATACTTGCATAAAAATATTCAGTTTCTAAAATGAAGTTTGCAAGAGATATAAGTCATTGAATGAAAGAAGTTCGAAAAATCAAAAAATCATATCTGCCCCAAAAATGGGATCAATTTGTTTCAAGAAGTATTTATATTATAGGAGAAGCAGCGTTCTATAGGTGATAGGTGACACAGTTTGAAAAAGTGATTTAAACGTTCATGTTTATGCATAGTCCGAGTTGTTAAGGAACGGAGCTGAAAGTGTACTTAAGTGTAGGTAATTCAGACTACAAGCTACATCGTTATCAGTCTCATAGATTTTTAAAGTCAGGCATAGTTTTTGAGCGGTGTGGCTACTGATCACCATTAGGAGTGATCACCATTAGGATTGACCCTGCCACATAATCAAAAATAATGTAGCACAAACCTAGTACACATTGCGATACGCACGTTTAGGGTGCTAACACTTATCTACAAGGTGCTTTAGGTACTGCTTTAGTAACAAAATGAAAAACAGCGTAGGAAGTATCGAATTTTAGCTTTGGCGAAAAATTCAAACTGGCTCATCCTACTGCTAAGGCTGCAATATAACATGGGGCTTTAGCACCTGTTTTTGAAAAAATATGAATGAAAGTACTGTCAGATACTGTCAACTGTGGTAAGATGCAATTTTGAAAAAAGTGGTTGTGATTTCTCGCAGAACGTGATAGGACGGACTGGCCGTTTAAGCATTCGAGAAATTCCAGATGGCCTCTTCGTTTCTTGTAAATTGCGTAAGCGGAAGCTACGGTAATCTTTCCTCTTTGCCCTGTCCTGGTTCCCAAACTAGCAATTTCCAGGGCTTCTAAAAGATTCCCAAGTCAGTCTGTAAAACTTAGCTGAGTATTTTAATTAATTTTAAAATTTCGGTCGTTGATTAATATTTGGCTTACAGTTTTCTGATCACCAATTTTTAGATTCTTTGTTGTGAGAGTCCAGCATGGAATTTGTGTTATTAGAGCAGTTCGGTTCAGGTCTATGTCCGTGGTTGCCTTTGTAGTTTGTAGTCTGGGGTAAGGAAGTGCTAAGTTATTATGAGGATTAGCTTCAATGTATAGTACAGTACCGTCCTAACACTTATGCATTGAATATTTATGAATTGATTATATTTTATTTACGTAGCGATTCTTCGTTGTAAATCTTAATAAAAATTTCTTAAATTAATTTGTGTCATTGTTAAAATTAAATGTTTGTCACACTGAACTGGACGTCTTGCAAAGTTAGAAAAAAATATTGTAAGCTATGCAGACTGCACAAAAGTTTCATTCCTATGTCTCAAACATTCCAGAATTCGATCTGAATTTAACGACGAACTTCTACTAAACCCTAAGCGAATTTCGTATGTATATGTACTTCGGAAGCAACGATTCTTTGGTAGTACAACTGCTTACTGCATGTTATACATTGCTCAAGTATCGATCTTAACCGTAAGATATGTCCCGTTCCACGACACCCTTAGTTTTTGAGAGTAAAGCTAAAATCAGTTAAATTATTGTGAACACGCCACGATTTGAAGATACCGTCTTTGTTTATGTTTATCACTGTCAGAAGAAGTAAGGAACAACTGAAAATAATATAAATAAGTATATCCCTGGCACTAGTACGCAATACGCAAAACATGATAAGCAAAACAGATTTGAATGGTTGATAATGCAGAAGACCAAATTATAGAACATATTTCCTCCACCCCAAATAGTCGCAAAAAAATTTTTTTGAAGTGTAATAATTTCTAAATCATATCAATAATTTACAGCCAATTTGAAATCCTGAGCCGCCAATAGGCTTTTAGCAGCAGCCAATTGGATTTATGCCAATTTACTAGTTGAAAATTTTAAGTCTTTCATGTCAAGTACTTATAATAATAATAATAATAATGATTTATTGCCCAAAGATACTAGCATACATAAACACAACACCCATTAGGATAATTCAATACAAGGAGTGAAAAATCAAAGTAAAGTATTCAGAAATAGCAGGACATGGCCATAATATACAACCATAAAACTAGCTTAAATTACTTAATTAAATGTCCTTAGGGACTGAGTTATTGTAATAATCATCTAATTTGGTTATCCTAGCTGAACTTAAAGTATTGAGTTGTTTGATTAATGTAGGGACCACCGATTTGAGGTATCTACTTCGTTTACAGATAACATTTCTAAAATGATTTTTTGACCTGGTTTTGAACTATAGGATTTTATACATGGGTTAATTATGTGTCTAAATCGATAGGATTTGTACAAAGATTCCCCTAATTTTAGCCCGAGAATTGAAATCCGATCAATAATTGATTTAGTATTATACATATTAAGTATTGAACTATAGTTAGAACTAGTTATTTTGGTTTTGGTTATTATCGATAAGCAACGTTTTTCAATTCGCGTAACTTTCTTAATATCACTTTGGTTAAGACTATTTCCCCAAATTGGGATTGCATATTCTAACTGAGATCTGATATAAGTTTTGTACACATTAAGCAATTCCCGACTTGAGAAGCCAAATTGCCTTAATTTGGTTAACATAAAAATTTTGCTGCTAGCTTTCTTAAGAACAAGATCAACATGATCTTTCCATTTGAGTTTATCATTTATACAGACGCCCAGAAGTTTGCTATATTTAACAGTAGGAATTACAGTATTGTTAATTTTGAGCTCAATGTTGCTAAATTGTTTTTTCCTGCTCATATCGATAATTAAAACGGCACTCTTAAGAGGGTTAATTTGCATTTTTAAGTCCATGGACCAATTCCCTATGTTATCTAATAATGATTGCATTCTAGGTTGACAGTAATACTTGACTTTCTCTATTAAAGTCAAGTCGTCAACAAAGGTAGCATTACAGTGATTTTTGGATTGATCACAAAATTTAGAAATATTAACTAAAAGAGAATTCATTAAAATTATAAACAATAATGGGGCCATCTTAGTGCCCTGGGGGGTGCCGTTGCTTATGGGTAGGAAATCAGAAAACACATCTTTACCTTTCACACATTGAGTACGGTTGCTTAGAAAACTAATTATCCATAAAATATCGTGAGGATTGATTTCCATATCAATTAATATTTTAATAAGAACATTGTGGTCAACAAGGTCAAACGCCTTCTTAAGATCTAATAATACAATAATTATATAATGATTAGGAATGTCAATAGATTTGAGAACAAAATCAGTAATTTTAGTGAGACAGAATGAAGTAGACGCGCCCTTAAGTGAGCCAAATTGCATTAAGTCAATTTTGGGTTCAACCTGCTTCATAATTCTAGAATACATTAGGTTTTCTTGAATTTTTGAGAACAGGTCAGTTTGAGTAATCGGGCGGACATCGTTGAGTGATTCTAAACTATTGGTTTTGGGGATTGGAGTAATGTACCCAATTTTCCACACACTAGGTACAACATAATTAGAAAATGAAAGATTTAAAATATTAGTGAGGCCTTCAGCCACAAGAGGCCCAAACTCTTTGAAACTACTTACTTAGTAGAAGCTATAGTACTACATATAGCATAAGCACAAGTATTGAACGTCGAAAGTTGCTCAAATACATAAATACGTAAATATAATTAGATTTAGAAGTTAATTGGTGTTAACAATTATTATGATTTATTAATTAGGCTGTGTGTAGAATTATGGTTAATTTTAAAGTAATCGGGATTAGTAATCAAATAAGTAATTTCTCTAATCTTTAGAAACTTGTAACAATCAGTCTTCAATGAGAACACTTACGGTAGGCATGGAAAGGTGTGAATAGTAATTTATAACGACTTAAATACAAACATAAAATAATATAATATAATGGGGCTCAACAATACTTGGGAAAATTGAACTGCGCTCATGCGCTGAGGGGTAACTGAGGTAGCCTAGAAATGCAAATATATACATAATCAAATTATGGTATTGATCAAGGATAGTTTTGGTGTTAAGTAAAATACTCAGTTTGTACTAAATACCTTCGTGCCGTTTTATTTTGTAACTTTAAGCAACGGCAATATTGTGCAATATTTAGAACGTCAAATTAACTAGCAAAAATTGGACACGCTTGCAATTTGCACCTAGTAGGGGAAAATTTGTAATCTATTATAGCAAGCGGCTCTGCGGCTCATTTCCTCACGAGTAAAATTTTGACGTTGTCATTTTTTTTGAGAAAATAAATAACGGACCACAAATTTTAAATGGCTTGTTTTCTGTCTCAAATGTGTGTCTTTACTAGATACTATAATTGTAAGCTGTAGCTTGATTATATGACTACTAAAAAATAAGTGACTGACAAAAACAGAAAACGCAGCAAAAAGTGCCTCCATAGCATAGCTGGGGTGTGTATAAATATGCTTTCTTTATTAGTCAAGTAGAGGAGCTCCTGCTGTACTTCTCTTTATGAAGCCCATAAAAAGACGAGGTTATGTATGTACCTACGTCAGTTATATACAGTTATAATTTTTTAATTCAACTGCTGGACCAGTATACTGTCATTTTTGTAAGGTGCTGTGAAGAGTGTCGAAGGTAGTAACAAAAGTGCCTGCGTAGTTAATAAATGAAAGATGGTCTTAACACTATTTTTTCCTTGCTTAAAAAATACCCTCCGTCGCTGTTTCCTTTTAATGCCATTGTACAAGTTAAAAAATGTTTTCTTTTCTTGAATAAACTGATAGTGATAGTACCCCGTACTCCTCTACTTCTTTAACGACCATCTACATATACGTTTTCTGCGTGCTTCGTTTAATACATGAGCAGAGTTGCTTTCGCTTCATTTACCGCTTTTCTCCAATCAGACTCGCCAGAAGCCAATAACACAATAGTCTCAAACACCCGGGAATTAGTAGAGAGCCAGTTATTATTTAGCATAGAAAGTGCATGTAAATATTATAAATATTTACCGTTCGACCTGGTGGCTAATTGAAACCTAGTAATTAATAAGGAGAGAAATACGGTACTTACCTTTACGTTCATAGACATACGTAACGAATTTGCATCTCTATGGAGCAGTAATTTACATTCTACATATTACACGTAGGTACTTACAGTACACTTATATTTGAATATATTATTTAGTAGTCGAGTATATTTTATTTAACGCGTATTGCATATTTTCATGTGAGAACAACTGCAGTCTATACTGTATACGTGTCTTTCAAGTCAGCCGCTCCTGCCTGCAATGCAATAACTAGCTTTTAAAACTGAGCTGCCCGAACTTTACCTATCAGTTTTGTACAACCAAAGCTCTGCTTAATATGTCAAGACCTTGATTTCACTATAAAAGTTAACAGTTGCTAGCCTTAAGGTTTTCGCTTTCACCTTCACCCGGAACAATCTGAAAGGTAGAACCTTATGGACAACAATTGCCAACTTTTTCAGTGAGACGAAGGTCTAAGGCACAAGTATTTTACATCAGAACCTGGCTTCAAACTCAACCAGAAATAGTCTCTTATTTTTTATCTATGGGTGTTCATTGGAACCTGGTTGGTTTCATTGGTATGGTCTTACAAATAAGTATAAAATATATCTTACAGTATTCATCCAACATCTGTTTATTTCATCACTTGAATTTTTTGAGGTAATTTATAATCCTATCTAAAAATATTGATATTATATTCTTTCAATTTCATGTGAACCGTAAGACTCAGTTATCTCGGGAATGCTTCGGTGGCAATTGCCCGAGTTCGTAGTTTCTGAATTCGCAGTATGTTGTCACTTTTGATTTGATTTTATTGCTCTATTCAAATGTCAGATCAGTCAGTACAGATGTAAGTATGTTATACTGCTTTATAAAGACAGGCATTATATAAATAGGTAAATTTTTTTCAATTTTACGCCTGCATTTACACACATGGATTGTTTTTGGAACCGCATAAGTTACACTTCACATTAAATTCTTATTTTTTTTTCGTAGTACAAGCGTGTTTTGTTGCCGGTCTATTTTTGTGGTTGCATTGTTCTTCGGTATAGGATAATTTCTTGTTAAATGGTTATCGTGTATCTAAATTTATGTTTTTCTCAAAGTTTGAGTAACTTATGTACAATTTGAATAAGGGTAAGAATTGGAGGTGTGAGTGAAGCTACTGTACATACGTATTAGTTTGAAGTTAAAATATAGCGGTTTCCTCGTTATGAAATGAATGATTTTGATAATGGGCATAAAGAAGACGAAGTCTAGATTAATAACTCCGTTAAAATGATTTACGGTGCTACGCTCAGCGAATTAGTTTTCAGAGTAGGAAACAAGGAAGTTTTGACAAGATAAATGAAAACCCTTCCTTAAGTCTCCGTCCCGTTGCGGCTAAGTGACAGTGCAACTTAAGAATTGTATTACTCTATTGCTTTTGTAGCTATTCTTAAATTTGTATTTATATTGTGTATTTTGATGCTGTCATCCAACGGTACTTGTAAGGGTCAACATTACCTCCAAAGAACTATAGCATCTCTCCTACGAAAAACGCCATTACGAAACACACGCCTGACTAACGATAAGAAACAGAGTCATAAGTGGGGAAAAAACTACAAAACTCGGGTGGATCCATCCTCCTTTACTTATAACTTTCTTTTTTAGCAACATTGGGAAATAGAGGTAGGTACATACTTTAGTACTTTAGAATGGTGTTAGATGAAAGTGAGGAGCAGCACTTGCTCTCTACACAAGCACTGGAAATGTTGATGCAAAAATCTATTTCAATTCTATTCAGTCTTTTATCGTTGACACAGTTACTCGGTCCAGCTTTTGTTCTGCTTCTGAAAGCGTCATAGAACTTTGGATGAAAAGTTTTGTGAGGGAGTTTGTAACATTATTATTACACTGAAAGTCTGATGCGGGCGGGCGTCATTCATCAGTCTGAAAGCCAGTCAGAAGATGATGAGATCTTGACTTATTACTACGCCTCTTTCTGTTCCTCTCAAGGTTCAGTCGGGGTTCGCTCGCATAAGTAATGTAATGTGTATGCCGTTTCAGTGTACCCTTATCTCTTTGGATCGGGAGCTTTTACCGTGTTTTCTTTAATTTAGTATCCAGAACAAAGTAGGGAAGCTTTACCTGGCTTTGGTTGATGCATACACGTAGGGACGTACTACTTACATCCTCTTACCTAGCTCCCTCACACTACATTCGAGGTGGGAAATGGTGCTTTAAAAGTAATGTGTTTGTGTATGAATAGTTGAAAACTGGAGAGAGCCCTGGGTAAAGCTGCTCCAAGAATGAGTTAGGAAGAGAGAAAAGTAAACTTTTTCCTATGGCTCCTAAAAATCTCTTGCCCGATGCCCGAATCTCTCTTCTTTTTTTCAGCCCCCAAAGTCAGCGTCAATAGAAAGGCTCGAGGATAGAAGTGGCTCGAGGATATAGGATGTTGTGGATGGCGGTGGGTTTTGGAAATAGGAACCTTACCTTATACGTAGGTATATATGTGGTAGTCCAGAAGAAGTTTAGTCCTTTGGCCCAAAGGACTAGTCCAGAAGCCCAGGATTCTTCTGGACTAGTCCACAAGGGTAGTCCAGAGGCTTCCGCGGCCTGTGGACTGGCCAGTCCAGAAGCCGATGCAACGATATAGAATGCATCATTTTAGTACATGTGGAATGTGTGAATGTGCTCATTAAATGCAATAAGATACAATTACCTATATTAGATTTTAGATGCAATGTAAATGAATTTCAAACGTAGATTCCATACGTATCGTCAGGTATTAGTATTAGGTTAATATTTGTATACCCCTATGCATTAAATACTAAGTAATGCTTACAAAAAATAACTTTTAAAATCTAATCGCTGGGGATAGTTTTGTGGATGAGGATGTCGTTGGGGCAGCTGAGAAGTCAATACTTTGTCCCATCTATTATCGTGGCGTATAGCATCAAGCCTGTTGTACGTGGGCAGTAGAACTCAACCTTCCTTTCACATTAAATGTGATTCAAATTTTTGAACAAAAGTTAACGGTTAGGCTTAGTGCTACGTGCGACGATAATAAATCACTATCTTGTCTTCACGAAAATTCGGGTATGTGACTAAAGATTTCAAATAAATAAGAGTGCGGGATGTTAGCGTGTTGACGAAAGAATGGAGTTACATAATAGTGAGGGATTTTTAGCGTGTGGAAGAATGAGTGCAGATTTATAAGAGTGCAAGATGTTAGCGTGTGGACACCAGAGTGCACGACTAAAGCAGGTGTGCTTGGGTGAGCGGCTAGAACAGCAGTCTTGAACAAAATTTCCATTCTCATCCCTGGCTTCAATCCTCGGCCACTGCTAATCGTATACGCGTATTACGCCTCTGGATGGTTGATTGAAATCCTATCTCTTTCGGTGGTCCTTAGTGAGTGCTACTTACTGCAGGGGCCTGGGGAATGGGACTCCTTTATTGTGGAGGGGACGGGATAGGGATAGGTGAAAGGGTAATATGACCGAGACAAACTAATGTGGTAGCCTCCTATCTCCTCACTCACAGTGACTGGTTGACTCTGGTTGTATGAACTTCGATTAAATGGAAATAATGAATATTTATTATATTACACGGCAAAAGAGTGTGTAACAATGTAAATATTTAACTACTTTTGATTTGCTGGATAAATTTTTCCACACATATAGTTTTATTAGCATATCTCAAGTTGCATTAAAACCGCAATAATTTCACTAAATTCAATATTGTATGATCCAACTTGAATCAGATTACAGTAAAATCCGTTTATAAGGGATCTGGCGGGACCGACATTTTCTGTCCCGTTTAACCGAATTCCCGTGTAACCGTTTAAGGGATTTCCCTATTAATCGAAAGTTATTTACAATTTTAAAATTATTTTATTCTGAGTCAAAAACATGCCAAGGGCAAGGTATTTACAACGTTGTTTAAATATATTTATTGAGATTCAATGAAAAAT